>JAOWCC010000577.1:53512503-53830566 GCA_030867875.1 Actinernus sp. WN-2022 | reverse complement strand
GGGGGCGAAATGAGTAACCATAACTTACGGTACGGACCGAGAAAACGAGGGAAATAAAATGTTTATTATATTGTTCATTTTCTTTGAGACCGGAAGTGGGCAGAATGTCCGTACCGGAAGTTATGGACTGCAAATTGACCAATCATAGCTCGTGAAATTACTTAGCTATATTATAGGAAGAATGATTATATGGCTAGGTAACTTCGTGGGTTATGATTGGTCAGTTGCGGTCCATAACGTCTCGTATGGACCGAAAATTGTACAAAGCTGGATTTGAATACTTTTGAGCCATATATATAATACTGAGCATCTTATTAATAGCAGCACTTCTGTAGTTTGTCACCGACGACTGGACATTATGCACGGAGCCTGGTATTGATTCCTTTATACGTAGAAAGTGGGGCATATCTCGGAAGTGGGCTATTAAGCTCTCTTGCTCGGTCCGTACCGTAAGTTATACGGGTAGATCCTCATTTCCCCCTTTTTCATGACCCGTGCCCTTTGTGGCGACCATGTTTTTGCAACCATGGCTCACGACATAGTGGGGCATTTAACAGTTATTTCCTCGGCCAAAACATTAAAATACCCCTGCCCCCGGGGACCCTTGGATAACCTACTGAGTTACTTAGCCGTTCCTCATCGAACCTCATTGTTCTCTATACTACACTGGAAACCTTGGGTTCAAGAACTGTATGCAAAAAAATGCCCAAGCAAACAGTATTAAATGACCCAAGGAACAGGTATTGGTTTTATTATACAGAAATGACAACATCTGCTAATTCGTTCACTGTTCTGTGTACATACAAGAACGTTAACAATTTCTCCGCTCAAAAACAGGCTACGCTAAAAACTGTGCGCTGTTCAACTGAGCACCACCTCATTCTTCTCCCGCTATAGCTACACATTGTTAAATCAGCACTAGATTTCCTCGCACATCGTATACACTTATCCAAAGAAAGTGACGTGTCTAGAGAAGGAGTTTGGCCACGGCCTAGTCCCCGGTGAACCCCCGCTAAGTCGCAGTGGCCCAGGATTTCAATTGATTGTTTGTGCATTAGTTTTTCAGTTCGTCGCTGTCCCCCTTTATAGGCCGATTTCAACTTACGTCGTACTTCCAGCTAAAGAATTGTACCGATCAAATCGAAACATCAACATCTCCCCCAGGGCCAACCCATTTGAATTTTTGGCGTTTGGATTTTTTCAAATTCCCGTCCCCCGGGCCAAAAATGTTGTTCAAATGCCCTACCCCATCGTCGTATTAGGCGATCAAATGCCCCTACCCCGGGACATAGTATTAGTTGTGACACGGCATGTTGAATTGTTTTAACATACAATTTAAATATTCGTACATTTATATTTTAAGCACAAGCTTTTGGAGTCCCTTCGTTTTTGAGCCAATCGCTCAACAAAAGCAGAATTGGTGTCCTTTGAAGTCGTCAAAAGTGACCTCCCCGCTCCAATTCCGGCATGATTTCGATCGAGGAAAACCACGCAGCACATAACATGAAATCGAGACAACTTGGTGTTAAATTCCCCACCCCATTAAACGACAGCTAGGAATTATAAATTCAATTCCGAAGTTAAAGAAGTTTTATCGAAGACTTTGCAGGTTCTGCAAGCAGACAACAAGGAAAGGGCGACCGAGCTAATCACAGATGCTATTAGCCGCATTGAAGAGAAAAATAGAAAAATAAGAATTGCGGATTCATCCGAAGGTGGTTGGTTGACTGTGAAACATTACGAATCATCTGCTCTAGCCCTTGATCAGAAGACGATAAGAGAACGTGAAGCTCTTAGAGAAAAGGCGCGCTTCAAACCTAAGCGTAATGCTGAACGTACTCAAGGAAGAGGTCGCGGCTATCTTCAGTTCTCCGGCCGCTATAACAGTGCGGGCTACAGTAGACAGCCCTGGCTACGTGGCGCCTTCAACTCTCCACGTCAGCACTTCACAGAATTTCAACCCGCGGGGCTTGCCGTTTCTGCGGGGCTTTCAACCATTGGTGGAGAGAATGCCCTATTCGCATTGCAAGAAACTTCGGTTCCCAGCTCGGTAACTCCGCCAGCGTTGCACCAACATCCACTTCTACCTCCCGTTGAATCTGGCTTCCCAAAAAATCCTGGAGGGCAGAGGCAGAGGGTCGGGTAGCGAAGGTAGAGAGCGTAACGACAGTAGCGAGGGTAGCAAGAGTAGCGAATGTAGCTAAGGTCGCAAGGGTAGCGAAGGTTGCGAGAGTAGCGAGGTAGCGAGAGAGTAGCAGAAGGTCGCGAGGGTCGCAAGAGTAGCGAGAGTAGCGAAGGTAGCGAAGGTATAGGCGAATCCTTGCTGACGTCATTGTTTACATTTTTGCCTCATTAGCATAAATTAAACTTCAAGCTACTAACAAACAATCTACATCATTTAAACTTAGTCATTACCGAAATGTGAGATAAATATGTTAAATATTTACGGAGAAATTCACTTTTCAAAACTGTAAAATCGGCTGGGGGGCAAGAGTTGCTGACAGCTATACATTCTTTGTAAATTTAGAGATTTTTAACGCTCCTTCCTCAAAATATATTTATCATATCACACTCACATTTTCGGTGATTATCAAGTGTGACAAGCTCTTTCGATTTGTGCACTCTGTTTGTTTGTATCTATGTCGCTTGAAGTTTGATGTATGCTAATGAGGTAAAAACGTAAACAAGGATTCGCCTATAGCGAGAGTAGCGAAGGTCGCGAGAGAAACCTTGTAAGGGACTCGAGTCCTATTGGTTTTCTTCTCCCGTGACCTTATGAATGAATAAATGAAAACAGAAAGAATTACGAACATATGAATGCAATGAACCATTCGGAGATTTTGCGCTCGCTGCGAAGCAATTATTATTGGTTGAAGAAATTTCCATGCCAGAATGCTAGCATTATTCTCAATTCTTTTTCCTTGCCAAATGCTAAACAAAATTGCTAGCATGTGCCAAGGCCTAATGGAGAACTATCCTGGAATTCAGAAGTGCGTTCGCGCACTTCTTGATTTAAATAAATAGAATTAAAACATGTTGGAGCTGTATGGATAAAGTGCTCTAAATAGTGCACAATTTTTGTTTTCGAAAGTGTTAAAAAAAAAAATTCCCATAGCAACCCCCAACGGTTTTTTATAGTCCTCCAGGTGAGACTTTAATTCATTAGTGCGAAGTTGGATATTAGTTCGCCTACTTGGATTTTAGATACCATTGGTTCGGTTATGTTATTCCATTTACAAATTTTCCATCTAGTGCTCATTTTTCTAATAATAAGTCTGCATCTAATAATGTGCCTTTTGTTTCCGAAGCTATTTCCGATCTTCTCAAATTAGGTTTAGTAATTGAAGTTTCTGTTCGTCCAATCATAGTTAATCCTCTATCGGTTTCAATCAATTCGGAGGGTAAGGCAAGGCCTATACTAGATTTGCGGCATGTTAACAAGTGTATCCCTAAGCCAAATTCCGTATGGAGGACTGGAAGTCTTTTCTTCAGTTTGCCATCTTAAACGGCTATATGATCAAATTTGACATGAAATCTGGTTACCACCATGTGGACATATGTTTTTCTCACCAAAAGTACTTGGGTTTTCAATGGCGTTTCGACGGATCCTGCAATATATATTTTTGCTTCCCTGTTCTTCCGTTTGGACTCTCTTCTGCTCCTTATCTTTTTACCAAATTGTTTCGTCCGCTCGTTTCCTTTTGGCGATCACAAGGTTTCCACATTGTTCTTTATCTTGATGACGGTGCAGTTTGCGAAAAAGATTTCGCCACCGCGGAACGAATTTCCAACTCCATTCGTTCAGATTTAATTAAAGCCGGAGTAGTTCCTAATTTTCAGAAATCTACTTGGGTCCCATTTCAAACTATTGAATGGTTAGGTATTTCTTGGGATATTAGTGACCAATGGGTCATTGTACATTCCTCCGATTAGAATCGAGAAGTTATTTGTTGCTCTGCGTAACTTCAAGGCTCAGCTACCGTTCATTTCGCCTCGTTTTCTTGCTTCGGTTGTTGGTAAATTTATTTCCCTTTCGCCTGTTGTCGGTAATGTTTCTTTGATTATGTCTAGATTCCTTCAGTCGGTTGTTAACTTAAGAGATGGTTGGGATACCCCCCTTGATCTAAGTAAGTTTCAATTCTATCGGCAATGCCTGGCCGAAATTGATTTTTGGCTTGCTAGTTGTGGTAGGCTTAACAATAAATTACTTTTTCATTATTCTAGGCCGGTCGTCATCATTCATTCTGATGCTAGTGGTTACGCCTGTGGCGGACATGCTAAGATCGTTGACAGAAAAGAATTTGACCTCTTTTTCAAGGCTTTTTCTTCCAGTGAATCAGCTTTAGATAGCAACAGCCGAGAGCTGTTGGCCATTTTGTATGCACTGAGGTCTTTCAAGTCACTAATTAGCGGGAAAGTGGTCAAGATTTATACTGACAATCGAAATGCGGCCATTATTGCACGCAAGGGTAGTGTGTCTATTCCTTTGCATCAGTTAGCTTTGGATATTTTCCAGTTGTGTACGGTTCACAACACCATCCTTGAAATTGAATGGATTCCTCGGTCCAGCAACGAGTTTTCCGATTCCCCTCAGTCGAGTTATTGACCACGATGACTGGTGTATTTCTATTCCTTTTTTTCAATTATATTAATTATTTATTCGGTCCATTTACGGTTGATCGATTCGCGCCCGCGACACAGCTAAGCGTATTGCTGGTTTTCACTCAATCCCCAGAGATTCAAATGACAAAGGGCATGGCGGCCATGTTGGTGTACCTAACAAAAGAAGCTAACGAAGAATCTATTGTTAATGGTACACCAACATGGCGGCTATGACGTCACGTGCAAACCAGCAATTAGATTTTACTCTAAGTTTTGGTGCCCGGGCTGGGAGGGCGTGGACGCCTTTAGCACCGATTGGTCAGTTGACAACAGTTGGTTAGTACCTCCAGTTTATTTAATTCCTCGCACAATATTTCATTTAGAGTCGTGTCGCGTTCGAGGTACTCTTGTCGTTCCCAATTGGCCCTCAGCTGTGTTCTGGCCAATTTTGTTTCCTTCTGATGGACCTAGATTCTCTGTGTCGAGAGTCACAATATTTTCTGATCCGAGTCACATTTTCGGATCAGCTCGCGAAGGCTCTAATACAATTTTCACCGAATTTAGATTCACTTCGCCGGTTTTAGATGTGTGCCTCGATGCTTCATAGCGCATGTATACGGTTCAGTACATCTTCTTTGGCCCCGTGTTCGTCCTTTATAGTGATAATGGCCATCATCCAATTTATTCTTATTAGGTATTAATTAGTTGTGGTTGACATTAACACGAGTCTACGTGTTAGTCGTATATAATTGTTAGCTTTATAGCTACTACAAAGTAGATGTTGTGATGCTTGCAGAGGTTGTTATTGATTATTCATGAAATGTATATGCCTCATGGCATTTTGATATATTGTACTTTGATATATTGTACTTCCAGATAAAAACAAGAGAATGTATGCTGTCTTGTCACACTTTTATCCCATTTTTACGTAAATTACTACGTACCAGATTATCTTTGATTACTAGCAATTTCATTATGTTCTCTTCAGCAAATACTGTTAGGACTGTATGCTAGATAGCCTGGTGGTAATATTTTTTATTTTTCTGATCTTTTATTTTCATGTTGTTTCAGGTTTTTACTGTGGGGTGTGGGCCCAGGCTTTATAGCCCAGTTGTACTGTATAAGAAATTATTACGCTTCATAGCTTGAATTGTTTGTTATAAGAATTTTTGACGTGCATTGTTTTCCTGTTGTCTACTTCATAGTTTTCAACACAAGTATGCATTGTTAAAAAAATTGAATATTGATGTTTATTTTGTGAGCGGTCTTCCTCTGTTTATGTTTTCCTAAATATTTTTTTCTGTTTTCCTTTACAAGCCAGCTTACACAGGTTACAAGCCCTTCCCTTAAATCTCTGGCACAGCGTCTTCCATGCAGAACTGATCTGCTCTTCAAATGCGCCTACTACATTAAAAGGCTACTACGCACAGTTCAAGAAGTGGAAAAATTGGGCTGCCAAGTTTGCTGAAGTTTCGTATTTTCCTGCCAGTGACACCTATGTAGCACTCTATTTAGTTAACTTAGTTCAATCCGGTTTGTCTTTTTCAACCATACAGTCGGCTTTTTACGCTATTGCCTTTTTTCATAAGTCTTGTGCCATCCATAATCCTTGCGAGAGTACCTTTCTAAAAGCTGTTTTACTAGCATGCAAGAGGGTGTCAACAGCGCCTTCTAATGAGCGACAACGCATTGCCTATCCTGCCTGAACACTTAAGAAGTTTAGTTTCTCGTTTTGCTAGCCCCTCTGCTACTCTTTCTGACATCAGAGATGTTTGTTTCTGTTTAGTTTGTTTTGCGGGTTTCCTCCGCTTTAATGAGCTGTGTAACATTAGGTGGTGCGATATTCATTTTAGTGAAGAATCATAGTTTTCGTTATTGATTCCCAAGAGTAAGACCGATCAGTTTCGATCGGGTTGTACAAGGCTTATTGCAAGAACCATGGCTAAGGAAGATATTACTTCTAAAGAGTTTAGATCACTTATAGCACACAAAAACAATACATATTCTCTCAACTCAGGTTCCAAGCTTTCTTACTGGTAGGGCCAGAGAGGTTTTGCTCCAAAAGTTCAGGATGCTTGGTCTGGATACTTCCCGCCTTGGTCTCTATTCCCTAAGAATTCGTGGGGCAACTACAGCTCGGCCAAAATGATTTGCCTGACCGCGTTATCAAAAAGCATGGGCGGTGGAAAACAGAGAGAATCAAAGACATTTATTGCAGAGAAGACATAAACACCAGTTATTAGTTACACTTCAAAAACTCATGAATAATTAATGAGCATTTTGTCCAATCAGATGAAGCAAATCAGTCACGTGCATGCTCCTTTATACCTGATAAAATCTCATCATCGGCTAAAAGGCCCGCGGAGGGATTTGAATTCTGTCCCAGAGGGAAACGGGGTTAATGATTGAGACAATGGAATTTCAATTGATGTTTCAGCTTTCTCACTGAATTGCTAATTAGGATAAGTAAACAAGTCCAAGGACTACAGAAAAGCTGATCGAACAACGTATATATTGATAATTCTACGATATTTCGGCTGGCCAAACCAGCCTTCTTCAGGTAGATCTTACAAATGAATATTTCACAATGGTAAGTATAAATATAAAGGTGATTACACAATCTAAGAGGAAAAAGGAAATGACGTAAGTAACTGATACGGGTCTACAAGATAACATATTAAGTTTCATCACGTTTGTTCATGCCGAGAGGTTCGAGAGTTTTAGCTATGTCGATAAGATATGACTCTCTGGCTTTACGAATAGAGTCTCGCGAAGAATAAATTATTTCTAAGGGGATAAGTTGCATGTCAGTATTGGAATGGTTAGGGCAAGAAAGGAAATGTTCAGAAACTGTGGTAGGTTTAGATTTAATATTAAATTTGTCAACTGCTCGTCTGTGTTCATTAAATCGGTCTTTGAGCCGTCGTTTAGTTTCACCGATGTATTGTAAGCGGCAGCGATTGCACTGTACCATGTATATAACGTTACTGGTGTTACAAGTGATGTGTGACTTAATGAAATGGGTTTCCCCGGTGGAAGAAAAAGTGTAGCTAACGAGGCCATGATTAATGTAAGGACAAGTGGCACAGTTTTTTCCGCAGCGGAAAGAGCCAGATGGAAGAGCAGGTTTGTTAATCACATTACGTAGTTGTGATTTGACAAGTAGGTCACGAAGGTTAGGGCAACGGCGGTGAGCGACGAGAGGCAGGTTAACAAAAACGTCTTTACAACGATTAGAAGAAAACAGTATGTGAGAATGTTTACGAATCAGTGATGAAATGTTAGGTAGTGCTGGATTATATGTGATGACGAAAGGAATTCGGTTAGAATCTTGTGCATGTCAGTTAGCCTGTAAAGCATCGTTACGAGAAATATTAGCAGCACGTTGTATTTGTAGATCGAGGAAAGAACGCTTATAACCTCGCTTTAAGAGGTGAGACTTTAATTCATTAGTGCGAAGTTTGAAGGTTTCGTCAGTGGAACAAATGCGACGAATGCGGAGTGCTAAACTAAAAGGGATAGCTTTTTTAGTATGTAAAGGATGACAAGAAGTGTAGAGAAGGTGTTGGTGTTTATCAGTCGGTTTGGTGTAGAGATCAGTCTCGATGTTACCGTCTTTAAAGATGACTGTGACATCGAGAAAAGAGATGTCGGTGAAACTGTAAGACGAAGTGAATTTAATGGTAGGGTGAAGAGCGTTGAGATAATCGATGAATACTTTTAAACGATCTTGGCCCTCCGTCCAAATCATAAAAATATCATCGATATATCTCAACCAAGTGTGTGGTTTGTAAGGGGCTTTGGAAAGAGCGTTAGTTTCAAAATTACCAAGGAATAAATTAGCAAAAGAGGGGGCCATACGGGTCCCCATAGCTGTACCGTGGATCTGGAGATAGTGATTATTATTAAATGAGAAGTTGTTCATAGTAAGGATCATGCGTATTAAATCACAGAGCGTTTCAGTAGGAATGTGTTTGTTGTTACGAGTTTGAAGGAAGTGACGGTCGACGCAGACATCACTAACGACATACAAACACTCATTCACCAGGGTGAAGCTGGCTTCCGATTCGCAGCTTCCGATTGACCCAGCTTCCGATTCGCCTGGCTTCTGATTCGGATCCGGGGGGGGAGGGGGATATTTTCAACTTTTGAATTGTCGCTTATATAGAATAGCAATATCAATAACACACATATATTGTATTTTAGAGGATCAGTATTTCGCATCGTATGTAAAGCCTAAACCCTGATATTCACATTCTACATCACTGGAATTTAGTCCATCCTAACTTTAAGTGCTTTCATGTGTCAATGCGAACCCATTTCATCGTGATATTAACCAGAGCTTTACTTAAACGAGTCACGCATTTACTTATTCTTTATTTTCGGTAATAAACCCGATAACAGTCAATAGTACGTAGTAATACATTGCCACTAATAAAACGAGAGGAAGTAAGAAAACCGTTATCCCATTCTATAAAGTAATTGCGATTTTGTGCCGTAAATGCCATGGAATATTGACGGCTAGTTGGGAAAAGATGGAGAGCTTTGCGTAAAGGAAACTGAGCTGAAATGCGAATCAGAAGCTGTACTCTTTTTCAGACTAAAAGATTGACTGGCTTATTTTGGACTACAAATACGAATCTGCAGTATCTGGTGTCTGTTTGCGAATCAGAGTAAAAGTTCGACTTGACCACTCGGCAAATGCGAATCGAAAGCCAGCAACTTCAATTTCAGAAATTGAGCATAGCATAACCCGTGACCCGGCGAATATCAAATCCTCCTTCCCTTCCGAACCCTTTCCGAATCCTTTTCCGGCCCATCCGAGCCCTTTTCCGGGCCCTTTTCCGGGCCCTTTTCCGTGCCTTTTTGAGCCGAGCTACCGGCGCAGGCTAACCCAAATGCGAATCGGAAGCCAGCAACTAAATTTCATCGTGATCCACTAACTATAAATATGAATCAGAGGCTGGAGTCCGTTGGATTGACCACTCAAATAGCATCTTTATATTTCATCATAAATACGAAACGGAAGCCAGCAACTTATTTCATCACAAATATGAATCGGAGGCTGGCTTCCCGGATTCCCGATTGGAATGACCACTCAATGCGATTGCTTTCTAGCAGACTCCTTGTCACTTCTATCGTAATTGCTGCATTATTAGGTGATGAAATAAAACTGATTGACTGATTGATTGAAGCCAGCCAACTTTCGGCGAGTCCAGAGTGATTTGTGTGACAGCTAGATGCAATCGAGCATAGCAAAGCACTGAGTAATGACAACTGAGCGAGACAGCGTGGCCAAATTAAAAATATAAATGTACCGCGACAGTGACTGTGCTAAGAACTGACTCGATTTATTAGTGGCAATGTATGACTACGTACTATTGACTGTTATCAGGTTTATTACGAAAATAAAGAATAAGTAAATGCGTGACTAGTTTAAGTAAAGCTCTGGTTAATATCACGATGAAATGGGTTCGCATTGACACATGAAAGCACTTAAAGTTAGGATGGACTAAATTCCAGTGATGTGGAATGTGAATATCAGGGTTTAGGCTTTACATACGATGCGAAATACTTAAATACGGATCCTCTAAAATACAATATACGTGTGTTATTGATATTGCTATTCTATATAAGCGACAATTCAAAAGTTGGAAATATCCCCCCCCCCCCCCTGGATCCGAATCAGAAGCCAGGCGAATCGGTAGCTGGGTCAATCGGAAGCTGCGAATCGGAAGCCAGCTTCACCCTGGTTACAAACACGCATCATATTTTATGTTCAACGCATGCTTAAGAACGGGACTATCAATGTCAAAACCAAACAGTACCTCATACACACCAACGTTAAACCTGGACGATTTTACATACTGCCCAAAATACACAAACCTGGTAACCCTGGCCGTCCCATAGTTTCATCTAATAATCACAATCAGATCACATCACAATCAGATCATAATCAGATCCCAAAAAACAAGGAACATCGACAATAGATAGGGAAGAATGGTTTTCCTATTTTAAGAACCTAAACAGTGCCAAACGTTCCGAAAACGTTCCTTTTGACAAAGGGGTGGACGTTTTCGTCTCAAATATGGATACGTTCGCTACTCAGTTCGTTGGAGTTTTAGATAAACCATTTACTGCTAGTGAATTACTGCAAATAAGTAAGAAATTAAAAAATAACGAAGCTTCAGGCGTAGATTCTATAAGTAATGAAATGATCAAATGTTGCATCAATTTTCATTCTGACCATTTCGTCAAATTATTTAATTTGGTTTTTCAATCTAAACGCTATCCTCAGTGTTGGAATGGTGGTTATATCTCCCCAATTTATAAATCAGGTACAGTCGATGATCCTAACAATTATCGTGGAATCACAGTTAATAGTTGTTTAGGCAAATTTTTTACACTTGTTTTAAATTCACGGCTAACTAGCTTCTTAGAGGGAAATAGTATCATAAAACCAAATCAGATTGGTTTTCGCAAATCCTATAGAACAGCAGATCACATTTTTGTTCTAAAAACTATTTTGGACTCTTACTTCAGACAGGGAAAGAAAGTTTACGCTTGTTTCGTTGACTTCAGTAAAGCGTACGACTCTGTCTGGAGAAACGGTCTTTTTTACAAATTAATTAAAATTGGAATGAGCAAGTCTTTTTTAGCTATTATCATTAATATGTACGACCATATAAGAGCTTGTGTTAAGACAAACGCTGGTTTAACCGATTACTTCCAGTCGTTTGTCGGAGTGAAACAAGGTTGCAATTTAAGCCCAAACCTTTTTAACATTTTTATCAATGACATACCTGACATTTTTACACATGGTTCTGAGCCCGTGTCTTTAGAGAAGTTAAAGTTAAATTGTCTCTTATATGCTGACGATCTTCTACTATTATCAGAAAGTGAGAGTGGTTTACAAAACTGTCTAGATAATCTTCATTCTTATTCCAAAAAATGGAAACTTAATATAAACTTGAAGAAAACAAAGGTCATGGTTTTTAACAAATCTGGACGCAAACTGAATATCAACTGTATTTTTGGTGGAAATAATGTTCCAGTGGCTCAGTCCTATACATACCTAGGTACAGTTTTAACACCGTCTGGTTCTTTTAAAGTAAATGAGATAAATTTATATAATAAGGGCTTAAGAGTTCTATTCAGCTTATTGAAAGATTTTCATCCACATCATAGAACACCCTTAAAAACTTTTCTTAAACTTTTTAACACTTTGATACGCCCTATTTTGACATATAATTGTGAAATTTGGGGAGCATATACGAAACGTTATTCGTCATTTATAAAGTTCAAAGAGAAACTATTTTATGCTGAATTAATATGTGAAAAGTTACATCTTAAAATGTGTAAAATGATACTTGGAGTTAATTCAAAATCAACTACTTCTGCAGTAAGATCTGAACTTGGCATTCTTCCCTTACATATTCCTATGTACGTAACATTACTTAAATATCTCTTCCACCTACTTGAACACGACGACAATCCTTTTCTTATCAAAGCGTTGGAAGTTTCTAGTAATTTAAGTAATAATGGTGTATCTTCTTGGTTTACTACCGTATCTTACTTACTAAATTTGCTAGATTTTACGTTTACTACTCTCTCATCTCTAGATCCCAAGGAAACCGTTAAAGCTCTAGCAATTAAGCTAAAACAATTATATATAAGCAAATGGAATGAAGAGAGATATGAAATAATTAAGGGCAATAAAAAATCAAAATTAGAATTATATTCAAGAATTAAGTACATTTACAACTATGAGGATTATCTAAACCAAATTAACGACTTTAAAACGCGCAAATCTGTTACTAAATTAAGATTATCGGCACACACATTTCCAATTGAATATGGTCGGTACAGCAACATCCCAAGAGAACAAAGACTATGCAACATCTGTAGTGCTAATGAAGTTGGAGATGAATTCCACTACCTATTTCAGTGTAGCCATCCTAAATTGGCCCAAGCTAGATCTCTATTTTCGAATAATTTATTTCTCATAAATCCATCTTTCTCTTCATTTGATCCTACTAGTCTTTATTATTATATCGTCTCCATGAATGATAGAACTATATTAACTACAAGTTGTAATTACATCAGACAAATAATGGAGTTATATGAAGAAATTAGTAGTACGGTAACCTAATATATCTACATCTACATATATATATATATATATATATTTTATTCTCTAGTTAGTTTTTTTTTTAGTAACATTGTTGTAATCATTGTTGTATACTTATGTCTCAACCAAGAGATAAGGTGAATAAACATATTATCTAATAGCCATCCCACAGAACGCATCTCTGAATTTGTTGATCATCAACTTAAGCCTTTAGTGTCTTCTCTTTCTTCTTACGTTAAAGACACTAACGATTTCCTTAACAAACTTCGCATACTTGCTAAACCTCCAGCTAACGCTATGCTTGTCACTCTTGACGTTTCCTCGTTGTATACTAACATACCTCACAACGAAGGTATTGATGCATGTCGTCACTTCCTTCAAACTCGTAACAACAAACACATTCCTACTGAAACGCTCTGTGATTTAATACGCATGATCCTTACTATGAACAACTTCTCATTTAATAATAATCACTATCTCCAGATCCACGGTACAGCTATGGGGACCCGTATGGCCCCCTCTTTTGCTAATTTATTCCTTGGTAATTTTGAAACTAACGCTCTTTCCAAAGCCCCTTACAAACCACACACTTGGTTGAGATATATCGATGATATTTTTATGATTTGGACGGAGGGCCAAGATCGTTTAAAAGTATTCATCGATTATCTCAACGCTCTTCACCCTACCATTAAATTCACTTCGTCTTACAGTTTCACCGACATCTCTTTTCTCGATGTCACAGTCATCTTTAAAGACGGTAACATCGAGACTGATCTCTACACCAAACCGACTGATAAACACCAACACCTTCTCTACACTTCTTGTCATCCTTTACATACTAAAAAAGCTATCCCTTTTAGTTTAGCACTCCGCATTCGTCGCATTTGTTCCACTGACGAAACCTTCAAACTTCGCACTAATGAATTAAAGTCTCACCTCTTAAAGCGAGGTTATAAGCGTTCTTTCCTCGATCTACAAATACAACGTGCTGCTAATATTTCTCGTAACGATGCTTTACAGGCTAACTGACATGCACAAGATTCTAACCGAATTCCTTTCGTCATCACATATAATCCAGCACTACCTAACATTTCATCACTGATTCGTAAACATTCTCACATACTGTTTTCTTCTAATCGTTGTAAAGACGTTTTTGTTAACCTGCCTCTCGTCGCTCACCGCCGTTGCCCTAACCTTCGTGACCTACTTGTCAAATCACAACTACGTAATGTGATTAACAAACCTGCTCTTCCATCTGGCTCTTTCCGCTGCGGAAAAAACTGTGCCACTTGTCCTTACATTAATCATGGCCTCGTTAGCTACACTTTTTCTTCCACCGGGGAAACCCATTTCATTAAGTCACACATCACTTGTAACACCAGTAACGTTATATACATGGTACAGTGCAATCGCTGCCGCTTACAATACATCGGTGAAACTAAACGACGGCTCAAAGACCGATTTAATGAACACAGACGAGCAGTTGACAAATTTAATATTAAATCTAAACCTACCACAGTTTCTGAACATTTCCTTTCTTGCCCTAACCATTCCAATACTGACATGCAACTTATCCCCTTAGAAATAATTTATTCTTCGCGAGACTCTATTCGTAAAGCCAGAGAGTCATATCTTATCGACATAGCTAAAACTCTCGAACCTCTCGGCATGAACAAACGTGATGAAACTTAATATGTTATCTTGTAGACCCGTATCAGTTACTTACGTCATTTCCTTTTTCCTCTTAGATTGTGTAATCACCTTTATATTTATACTTACCATTGTGAAATATTCATTTGTAAGATCTACCTGAAGAAGGCTGGTTTGGCCAGCCGAAATATCGTAGAATTATCAATATATACGTTGTTCGATCAGCTTTTCTGTAGTCCTTGGACTTGTTTACTTATTAGTATTTTTGGCTGATCAGATCTCTCCGCAAGATCCAACGTACCACCGACAGAATTGTCGTATACGGTTTTTGCTATATTTTATTATTCTAATTAGGATGAACGTTTTATATAAAGAATATTAATGAACATGAAATTCTATACAAAGTTTCATCCTAATTAAGAATTCACTGATAAAGACCTAAAGATAGCAAAAAGTACACGGAACATAAGGTACCTAGATAATAATTTTTGCACTAAATTTACTAATATCAGCAGACTAGTACCGAGATACACAGATAAAATGTTTTAAATGAAGTTATCCAACTACCATTACTTGTTTACCGAGCCACTCTTTAGTTCCAATTATTAAACCAAACTCAAAGCCGTAAAATTATAAAAACGTGCATTAAACTTACATATTTTGTGCCGGAGTCAAAAATTTAGAATCTGCCGTCATGTCAGTCACATCGCTTTCCAAGTCTTGAACTTTATCGAGGTAAACCACGACACCAAATCCTTCAAGTGCAGATTCTTCTTGCATTGCGAAATTCCGCTTCAAACAACATAGTATGGTAATTTCTTCATGTCATTCCCTTGAGATGTTCGTAATTGCAGGCGGTGATTACTCGAATATTTTGCATGGCGTTGTGAATACAAAGGTTCAATGGTTCATTAAGTAACCATTCCCTTGAGATGTGCGTCTTTCTTTCATTGCATTCTTAAAGCGTTTTTGAAGCCGTTTAAAACACTCACAGCACGTGTTTTATCAAGTCTAAAAATTCTCGGGCTTCGCCCTAGAATTTTTTAACTTGATATAATACTGCTGTGAGTGTTTTAAACAGTACTTAATTTAGACATTTAGCTTAGTTTTTGTTAATTCAATCGAATCTGTTTCCACTCAGTCATTCACGGTTACGGGTTTAGCCACATTTTTAACTTTATCCCACGCTTTGTATTCTTAATGCGTGCACATTTTATAAATAGAAATGTTTTCTATTCGGCTGAACGAAGTGAAAGAGAATAGAAATGTATTTCTTTTAGCTGCTAATGAGGAGCTTTGTACGCCCCGGTCCCTTGGGTCCCATAGAGCATACTTAAACCACTCCCTGACGTTGTTCATGGCACTTGACGCCTTCCAGCTAACCCTCGAGACGTTGTGCTCTCGGGTTTGTTTTCCCGTTGTCATAATACTCATCAGATTTCTTTGGGGGGGTGGCGTCTAATATATTTTGTTTCAACTCTTAACATCCAGGAGTTTTTCCGGGCAGGCATGCACTGGGTTGGAGAACACGTTTCCAGGTTTTTTCCTGCAGCAAGGCGGGTAATTTTTTTCCCTGGATTTTCGTGTCCGGCAGTCTTCCTACTAAAACAGTACTTAGTTATTATACTTTTTACATGGTACCTTACAGACCATTCTTTATATTACTGTTATCACTGATACACGTGTGCGTACACGGTGTTCAGCTATATTTAGAACAGATCTCACGGGAGTTCACGTACCCACACTTTGGGAATCCAATCAAACCATAGTCAGGACAATGCAGTGTTAGTATAATCACCTCAAAGAACAATAGATCATTCTTAATCTCGATAATTACGGCAAGCATATGCACGATCGCAGCAGAGTCAGAAGGCGGTTACCCGGGAAACATGTTCTAAAAATATCTCAAACCGGTCATACGCTGACTCACGGGTATATAGTATATATGGACGCTCCTGGTAATGGGCTCCTGTAGATACTATTAACTATGGTTCACCCTAGTAATAGCTTGTAACTAGACCAATACATTAATAAATTAATAAATGCGTGCTGGACGGCTACCCTCCACATTGTGTTCTCATTGCTTATAAATAGAAATGTTTTCTATTCGGCTGAACGAAGTGAAAGAGAATAGAATTCCCTACTATTCGGGCACGAAAACGAGTCAAATGCCCGGGGGTTGCCGGTGGGGGGGGGGGGGGAGGGATGTTGATGTTTCGTTTAGATCGGTATATAATTACCGAAAATTTTGAGATTAATATGTTTTTAGAAAACGGCTTTTCAAAAGTGTAAAATTTACAAAGAATGTATGGTGTGTGGCAAGATCGTGCCGGATAATTAACAATTATTCACCGAAGTGGAGGTGAATAGTGGTGGATATTTTAATACCGAGCCGCTTTTAGTATATACCATACTGCAGGTGAATAGCCAGCACCAAATAGTTATTTTATTTTCTGTCAAATGGACAAAAACTCGCGCGAAGTGATCGCTGCTTCGCTCGGAGGTGAATATGAAATCATATTCACTGTTTGAGTAGCCAATCAGAGCGCGCGAAAAGTCATATTCACTGGTGTGGTATATACTAATGACGGATATTGTAAGGCATTTGCCCGGATCAGTGAAGGATACAACAACTAACTTTTATATTTTATTCACTCTTCTAAGCATGAAAAAAGTAAGAGTGAGACTGACCTACAAAAACCTATGGGCTGTCTAACTTTTATATTTTATTCACTCTTCTAAGCATGAAAAAAGTAAGAGTGAGACTGACCTACAAAAACCTATGGGCTGTCTAGTCAGGAACACTCAGGCGGACAAAATGAAAATGGAAAATAGAGACATTGAATAACATGCGATAAAGGTATGTTTTTATGGTATGTATCTTTGTAACATTTTTTTATACGTAATATAAGTTGCTATTTGGTTGACAATCTATTTTTCGTGGTAGCTTTCAAGAAAAAGGGCCTTTAATTTCTTTCTATTTAAAGGAATTTCGTTTTAAATCTCATTTTTCTCCCATGGTATATAATGAAGCTCAATTTATTATTTGTTCTGGCAAAGTTAATGAATTAAATTTGTTTAGTAGTTTGACGTGTTTGATAGTGATGAATGTCTGAAAGTGGATTAAACATTTCAGTGAATGTGTCGCTTATTGTTTTGTGATATATGTCATACATGAAAAGGCTAGAATGTAGTTTATGTAAATCATCAAGAGCCAGGGTATCTAATTTATGGCATAGAGGTGGGTTGTGAGTATAGTAATTTGCATTAGAAATTCTACGAATTGCCTTTCACGGAGTTGAAGGATTCGAAGAGGTTCATATAGAAGAATATGTATTACCCCAAAGTAGGATTGAGAAGTTTAGATGTGGGTAAAACAGGGAGTAATATTAATAATTGTTTTAAGACTTCTGGAGGGGCATAATGTTTTGCTTTATATAATATACCTAGCGTTTTAGTAAGTTTAGTCTTAATAGAGGCAACTGACGTGCTCTTTCCATGTCAGATTTTTATCAAGTAGTATCCCTTGATACTTACTATAATCATAGTTAATAGAGTGGAATGGTAAGGAAACCCGGCAAACTTCAAAAGGGCTAACAAAGGCGCTGCGATTTAGGTTGGAAGGGGTAAGACAAAAGATTGTGCACGATTATAGTTCATTAGCGTTCCCTGAACGACTGAATATTGGCTGATTGATTAACATGTTGGAATTTCTATTGTGTTTTGTGCACGGTAGTGGTTGAAAAAAGCTAAGAAAGACATATAACAAAGAAGGTCCCTGAGTTTCCTAACCATTCCACTCTATTAACTATGGTCTTAATAGAGGCAACGTGCTCTTTCCATGTCAGATTTTTATCAAGTATTATCCCTAGATACCAGGAGCCCATTACCAGGAGGTCTGTGAGTCAGCGTATGACCGGATTCAGCTATATTTAGAACAGATCTCACGGGAGTTCACGTACCCACACTTTGGGAATCCAATCAAACCATAGTCAGGACAATGCAGTGTTAGTATAATCACCTCAAAGAACAATAGATCATTCTTAATCTCGATAATTACGGCAAGCATATGCACGATCGCAGCAGAGTCAGAAGGCGGTTACCCGGGAAACATGTTCTAAAAATATCTCAAACCGGTCATACGCTGACTCACGGGTATAGTATATATGGACGCTCCTGGTAATGGGCTCCTGTAGATACTTAGTATAATCTTTTTCTTCAATCAGTTAATTCTAATTATAATTGGAAATGTGTCTCTCTTTTTCTGTCTTGAATAAAAATTGACTAAATTTGACTCAGTTTAGATTAATGTTATTACTAGAGTAGAAGAGACTTGTATCATCAGCAAAAAGGAAACATTTGAAGGATTTAATTGAGTTGGGGATGTCATTTATGTAAAGCAAAAACAATATTGGACCTAAAACAGAGTAAATAAAGTCAAAGTGCATTCGTACGATGAGCGGCAGTATGACCCCTCTTTTCGAAATGGTAAGTTTTATGGTTTTATGGTCCTGACTTTGATCAGCCCCTATGGTTGTTTCGTGGTTGTTTCAGAACCCGTTAGCAATTCCGATTTATAAATTCCGATTTATGGTACGGGTATGAGTTAGGGCTTGTACATTTGAATATATATATATTTTTTACCACTAACTTGTATTTTTTACTCGTTTATGTTTGTCTTCTCGTTACCACGGTTTCCAATTAAATAATGCACGCAATTTTCTGTCCAGCTTTATTTAATTTTCCAGGAACTAATAATGTACTGCTAGAATTTCGAAAGACGCGTTAGCCAGGCGTTCAAGCTATAAAGTATAATGTATCAGTCAATTCCAAACCCGTGCATTCCAACCCCCCCCCCCCCCCCCCCCCCAACCGGGCCACCCCCGGGCATTTGAACATTTAAAAAAAAATCGATCAAATGCCCCACTACCAAGGAAGAAAAACTGTTCAAATGCCCCACCAGTTTTTCATCCAGGCTGTTCAAATGCCCCACCGATCGGCGACCGGCTCGGACAATTCTACAAAGACATAAGGCAAAGACTATTGACAAATAAATGAAATCATTGCTTTATCGACAATCTCTGACTCAAGCAATTCACAGGAAACACCGACGGTGAAAACCACCTTCAACCGGTCAGGGATGAGAACAATCATTCCTACCGGCTCGATCGTATATACTTTATAATAAACGTAATGGTTTGAAATTGAATATGTTAGCTAATTATGTTTTTAACTCACGCGCTGTCGAGATCTGTCGAGGGTCGCAGCAAATTCAACTTATCACAATTCTTCTCACGCACTTGATATCACGCAGTCGGTCAAAGTTCACGAAGCAAAGCAATAGGTTTAAACATAAACAATTTATACCTCTGAAAGTGGCCTTCAAATTTGGCAGAGCCTCTACAAATGCGCAATCCTTATCCTGGAAGTCCTCGAAGACACGTACTTCGCCATTTCGACGCTTGTAGACAGACAGGATATATTTTTAAACACTGATCAAATGCCCTACCCCTACTGTTTGTCAAATGCCCGCCCCTGAGGTCATAGATACTCGTCAAATTCCCCACCCTCGGTAGCAAACCTCTGATCAAATGCCCGGGGGTTTGGAATTGAGGGCATATACTTACGCGAGTGCTGTTTTGCAAAATATTGATATGTTTTGGTACTTGTCTCTGATTGGTCGAAATCAGGACCATGAGAACAAAATAGCATAATAATGTTTGAACAGAACGCGACCGATTGTAGAGGGAGGTTTCTCTGGCAGGGGTTTGTGCACATCATTGATCATCTTAGTTCGCTATCTAGGAGACCAGGCGTTATTCTAATCTCCTAGATAGTGAAACCTCGAATAGCTGAGTCCATGTAGAGGTCCCACGTAGATCCTTCGCTCATTCATTCTTACTGACTTGGAAAAACAACAACGAATCGGCCTCGTCGAACGAATAACTCCAAATCCTCCCGATTTCACAGAAATGGTTCCCAGTGGAAATCAGCTGATTCCAGATGACGTAAAAGGCCTTGTCTTTGATTGTGATGGCACATTATTGGACACTATGCCTCTACACTGGCGAGCTTGGTGTAAAGTTTGCAAAGAAACAGGACTGACCTTCAACAAAGATGACTTCTACGTCCTCGCTGGAGTTCCGGGAAAAAAGATAATAGCTGCGCTTGCCAAGCAGCAAGGAATACCTCTCGATCCACTTGAAGTGTATGAAAAAAAACGAAGGTACTTTCTATCCAAACTTTCGACTGTGAGCCCGATTCAATGTGTTTTGAAGTTCGTTCATGAAGCTCGTAAACGTGGCATTCCTGTTGCAGTGGCTTCGGGGAGCTCGAGGAGGCAGGTCGAAGGAGGTAAAGAATCTTTTTTCTATTTGAGTTGAGAATGACAACATAAGAATAACGGTCCTTTCGATGACTTATGTCGTACAGGGTAACTTTATATATGAATTTTATACTGAGCTTCGATAATTTCGGCGGCAAATAAACTAAACGAAAAATTATAATTCACTGATGAAGACAGAAGAGGGCTGAGTCGATCCGTCGCCTTCTTCACAAACAAGTCATATTATGCAATTTTTCATTCACAACTTACTTCAAATCTTAAATAGTATTCTTTAAATATATTTCTACACAGTTACTCCAAAGTTCGCGTAAATTTCACGCGTTTCTGTGCAAAAGCTTTAGTCCAAAGTCCATCTAGAACAATACGGTCTAATCAGCTTTCGCAGACCATTACATCACGCATAGAATTCAGAGAAAATTCCACTCGAAAACTTTAAAGAATTCTTCTTAGGCAAGGCGACAATCTAAAGAATCATTTTTAAAGTAATCAGGATGCTTTATTATTCGTATTTTGGTTAAAATGTCGTGGTTATAATGTCGTGCTTGTTTTCATGCCTCATGGTCTTGTATGACGTGGTGTTTTGGGGGCGTTGTCGGAGGTTGGAAGGATTCTATTTTCGGGGCGACTGCCAACAGCACGCGATACAAACATCACATCCTGTCTAATACAGCGAAAACCCGCAAGCAGTCCAAAGTTTCTAGAATTGAACTGCTTTTTGCTTGAATATTGGGTAAAATCATAGGTGATGGCCAAATTCTTCTTTTTTTTAAACCATATATGGATGCTGATGACTGAACAGGTCTTGTTTTCCGGTTGCTTTGCTTTGCATCGGTATTCGTAATCTTTGTTTTTCAGTAATTTCTTTTACTGTGGAGATGATATTCCTTAAGTCTTTAAATCTAATTTTGTGTAAACTTTAAAGTAATTCAACCTTATTTCCTTCCTTATTGTATGACCTAATAAAACAAAACAAAACTTACGTGATTTACATAATGACCAAATTATATTGAAGGGTCAAGAAGGATCTGAAAATAACACATTGTAAAACATATTTGATCATTCAGTTGAAAAAAATGATCTATGGGATTTAACTACAGTATCTTTAATATTATTATATGTAGGTAAGTCAGTCAGTCTATTTATACCAAAAGTAAAATCAATATGTAATAATAACTGAAAATATAATCATAGAAAGCCTACATTACAAGACATGTTTGCCATTGTTAGCATCAGAAAACCATAGCTTAAATTGTTGTTCAGTATATGACTTTGGACATCTTAAAACTGTGCAGAACTTTTTCTTCTAGGAGCATCTTGTTCTGAGACCTTGAGGAGCAAATATTTTTAACTTTCATACAAATTTGTAATTATATCTGTTTTTATACTCTTACTTTTTATGCTTGTACTTTTAGATATTCCCTAGCCAATATAATTTCTCATTGACAGCATTTTTGTTTTATAACTGAAGCAAATATCCTGTATAAATATGTTATTATTTTTATTACCTTTTATAGTCAAAACAGATCTCATTATTCAAAATTTGGTTTCATTCTTTGTTTCAAACTGCCATTGTTAAAACGAAACTTGCAATAAAATTCAAATTGAGCTCCAATCGAATTTTGATTGTATTTATGTGCAAAAGGCTTGTACATCTTATGCTTTAGCATATTTGAATCTTTTTTCTCCTTCACAGCCATTCTTAGTGTTGTCACACAAACGCTAGCCCCAAGATTGGCTGTGAAGGAGACTAATTTGAATTTAGGCACATTTAATTGAATTTTGCAAGTTTTGGAAATGGAAATTTGAGGCAAAGAATGAAATCAAATTTCAAACAATGAACTTCATCTCTGGCTCTGGGGTGGAATACTTCAATGACTTATTATGACTGTAAGGCTATATAATAATAATAATTATTATTATGTTTATTTGTCTTGTGAGTGTCTTATATAAGAAAATCAATAACCCAATCATTTTATGTTCAAATATGTCACTTATATGACTGGCAGCATAGTGCTAACATATACTAGGTAATATTAGCTTCAATTTCCTATTTATTCTTTGTAGCATTGATGACAACTGGACTTCTCGACTTATTTGATGTAGTATTAGGCAATGAAGATTACAAAAACCACAAGCCAAATCCAGATGCATTTCAGACAGCTGCTAATCGCCTAGGAGTGTCCCCAAAAGACTGTTGGGGATTCGAAGACACGTAAGAGAAATTATTGTTTTCAAGTACAGCTTAGTATAAATAGAACAGGGAAAAAAGTAGTGACTATTATTTCCTGAAGAAAAGTGTGTTTTGTTTAATTTCATGTTTCTAAGTAGCCTTTTAGTGATAGCTACATGTAAGTAATGAAGGATTATTCTATCGGTACGAATTGTACGAACAACTGTACGAATTACTAATTAGCTCTAAACACCCTAAACCCTGGTGGAGGGTTAGGGTTAGGTTTGTAGTCAGGGTTAGGTATTATCGTTGTACGAATATGACGTCACCATACGAATCGTACAATTCGTACCAAAGTAATAATTATGTTACTTATATAGAGATAGGGCCGCTAATAATTATTACAGAATCATTGTTAATCAGTACTAACGCTTTGCACGCCCATGTTTCAGGGCTCAAACTTAACTTCTAAATCCACTAGCAAATGTCTACTAGTAAGGATCTTTTTCCACGATCTAAAAATCCAGAGGGTACTCACAGGCAAAACAAAATGGCCCATACTCCTATTCTATACGTTCACCATATCACTGTATATAACATCGTTTGCATCTAAGCGTGAACATGCGAGACGAAAGGGTATCAAACGTAACATGATTTGTCGTCAACCTTTCGAAGTTTTAAGGTGTGCTAGACAAACTTTCGTGCTTTAATATTCTCTTCCCATGTCAATAATTCTCCAACCAGCTCCACCACTTGATTTCTGAAGTCCCAAAATAAAGGCACAGCTGGTTTGAAGTTACAGCTGTATTTGTTTACTGTGTTTATCGTAAATATCCTCACCTTCATACTTTGAAAGTTTGATGACGAATCAGGTTATGATTGATACAGTTAGAACATGTTTTCGGCTCACGTGTTCATGCTTAGATGCAAACAACAGTAATTTACTTTTAATAATGTTGTGCATTGGGTAAGAATTAAGCTTATAAACTCTTGTAAACATGCTATGTTTGTTTGAGGTTTTCAGACTCCAAGTTGTACATGTAACTTCAAGGAAGATCCACTCACAGAAATTTGTTAGTGAAGATTTGCAAGCATTAATTTAGAGCCTTGTGTTTACGTTTGGACAATAAAAAAAACCTTTAAAGGGAACCTCGGCTGAAAAACAATGTTTGTTCTCAAGTGTTTGTTATGGATGCCTAGGTCTGCTGTTGTGTTTGTCTCCATCCAATCAGAAGAGTCCAAAACAACAACCAAGAAAGCTTTCAATTTTAAAATGTTCCCACATTGAATTTTCGTCATATTTAAAGTTATGAGAGTTTTAATAATGTTTAAATAATGAGAGAAAATAATATTCTTCTTCGGGTTTTGATAGATTTTGATGTCTGAGGCAATGAGGTGGACGATTGAAACAATACCACAATTAGGACCGTTCTGCATTCCTTACCATTGAAATGTCTTGTTCTTAGCTGGACTATTACTTAAAACATTATATATTATCATAAAAGCTAATTTAATGATGAATCAAATATAGGATTTCTAGAACTTCTATTGAATTATAGAACTATAAACTTATACATAATCTTTTTATTGTTTTTGTCTTTGTTTTGTTGTTTGTTTGTCTTTTTTTCTTTCACTTTCCCCCTTGTTCTTTTTTCCCCCTTTCCAAGTTCATTTAATTGATGACCTATGCATTATATATACAATACTAACACAACATGCTCAGTTATTCAGTTTATTTATTGAAATTTAAATGGTGGCCAACTCGAAAGCTTAATGCTACTTTGGCAACCGTACACCCTCTACAAGTATCTCTCTATTTACTAGAGGTAATTAAAGATTATTGAAGTGTGTTCGATTTGTTGTTAGAATCATCTGTGTGAGCTGACTGAGAAGAACCTGTTTTGCATATTTTGTGGCCTAATGAAAAAAATAGGGCTATTATTAATGTTACATGCTGGATGAAACATCTTTTTTTACATTTTACCAAGAAGTTATTATATGTAAATAAATTACATCTGTAATATTTCAAAATCAAAATTGCAAATGTGAGTTATTTGTTACTGCAAATGAAAAGAGGGTAACATTACCCATAAAATTTTCTATTGCACTACATGGACACAGTTTAAAAATGCAATACAACAACAGTAAAAATAAACTTTAATCTCTGAACGAAATGGCAAGTACAGTTACATAAACACAACGTTCTAAACAATACTTCTAACAATAATTTTATGCTCTGAACAATAATACAAGTGTAGCTATTGTAAAATAAAACACCTGAAAATAATAGATATATTTGTAAAATACAGGTGTAAACGATTTATGGAATTGACCCCAAGCTACACAAATCAGGTAGTTAAGTGTAGATAACGAGGCAGAGTATCTCAAATAATTTTTCTTGCTCATACAAGGCTTCAAATAACACAACAATAACGATCCAATACATTATAGTTTGTCACATCGAGTGATTTGACTTGATTCGGCCGGAGAACGGCTTTTCTAAGTGCTCTAAACATAGTACACAGTTTACTCATGCTTTGATGAAATGTTCCTACGATTTTCTTAAGTAACATTGTGTTTAAGCGGCAAAATACTTACCGAAAGAACCAGGTTTGGACCAGAAAGGAATCGATTCTCCTCACAATCTCCCATCGCACATGCAAAGATCAAGAAACTGCTTCGCTTGCAAGTTCACACCGACATCTCATGACCGAGGGAACCCAACGCTTACGAAATTTCCGTTCATGAAAACGAGGCAAAAGTTGACACAAGATTCGTGCATCTCGACAGCTTCCCGCTTGTGGTCTAACGTCATTCTTGTTCCCAGTGCCTCCTCAACTAACTGAAAAATTAATTAATTTGTTTTAAATCTATTCTCTCAAAAATGTAAAACCTATAAATGAAGGGGTTAAGCAGAAAAAAAGAGTTAAGTGATGACAGATCAAGTTTTCAATTCTCCCTTACAAAAGAAAATAAGGAGAAGATAAAATTAAACTTGACCTTGGGCATGCAAAGCATTAATACTGATTAGCATTCTTTAAAATGATTCCTGAAGCATTAAATGTCAAATACATGTACATCTTCTAAATATGTGATTTCAAGAGAAGTTTCATTTAAGAAATGAAACAGATCTTCAGTGTTTGCACAGGCTCATACAAACCTCAGTGTGTTTGGGAGAATTTGAGAGCAGAACAAAAACAAGACCGCAGGTTGAGTGTTTGTACCTGCTCGAGAAATCTCCCAAACTTACCGAGGTTTGCATGAGCCTGTGCAAACACGGAAAATCTGTTTCATTTCTTTGTAAAATAATTATTTAGATAAAAGAAGCACTTACGGTGTGACGTCATTTCCATGTTTGCATAGGCTAATGAAAACATGGCTATCAGCCAATCAGAACGTGCATACTGTCTGAATCATTTATAAAGGCTGCTAAACACTTTCCTGTAGGGTGCAACTATTGCATGGAAGATGGATGTGACTATTTCTTCTTTGCCAATTTTCAGAGACATTGGACTAGAGTCTGTTAGACGAGCAGACTTTGCACAGGCCATAGATGTCCGACTCATGGAGGGATACCCAGAAAAGAGACCAAACCAGACTGGAGACTTAGTCAATGTCATAGAACCGAGTAGAAAGCTCAGACGTGCACTTACAATAGGATAAAGTGGAACAGACCCTTTTAACTGAAAGTGGACACTTTGGTAGACGTCCCTAAGAATAGAATAATATATAACTTATTTTGATAGTCTGGGGATACCAGTTAAATATTTTTTACGACAACTTTTAAGACCTGTTTTCTGATTTGCTTATTACCACTGGAAATACTATGGTACAGTAGATTGCGTGAACGCTTGCACAAATAGTTTGTTGTGATAAAAAAACATTTGCAACAGTTTTCCTTGATATGTCCACTTATTAACTGTTACGATTGCTGTGGCTCAGCTAGCGACTCGTGAATTCGCAACAGTTTCAACCATGTGATGTCAAAAACATTGTAGATAAGAGGACATACTGGTACCATGATACACATCTTAAAGATGTGCTGAAATTAAGCGAGTAGCAAAGACTGTAAAGTATTTCATCAAAACAGAGCACACTGATTGGGAAAAACCACATACTTGCAAACATGTAACTGGGTGAAAATACAAGTCCAGTTAGGAAAGACTTTCATGCAAGCCATCCACATTATAGTCGTACTAATGCACTTGTCAATGTTTAGCCCGGGGGGGGGGGGGGGGGGGGGGATGGGCATACCATGGGGATTTGATATTTCACCTCATTTTCATGTCAAATTCCCTGCCCAAGGGACAAGTGTTGGTGTCAAATGCCCTTCCTCCCAGGGAAAAGATGCAGTGGTAACACTGTCAATATGAACTCAAGTAGTCAAACTGCCCCTCCCTCAGGATCCTAAATTATGTCAAATTCCCCACCCATGGAAGAGGGGATGGAATCAAATCCCCTCGGTATGCCTTCCCCCTCCCTCTCCCTGGGGCTAAACATTGACAAGTGCATAAGCCTTTCTTATACAAGAAAAATGACATTTGCATGAAATGAAACACATTTTTAATCTAAACTAAATTTTACTGATATAATTATCACTATTCCACTATTCATCTTTTCAATTGCTGGTTTTCACTCAATCCCCAGAGATTCAAATGACAAAGGGCATGGCGGCCATGTTGGTGCCCCAACAAAAGAAGCTAACGAGGATTCTATTGTTTAAGGGCACCAACATGGCGGCTATGACGTCAAGTGAAAACCAGCAATACGCTGAAGTCTCCTTCATACATATATTTGTTCATGTCATTTGTAGCCATATACAGCTACCTTTTTATTTCTACAGCAGATATAAGCATTTTAGAAGTTAATCGCCAGTGTAAAACCAAAATACTGACGCGGTCTCGATAAATGTTTTCTTTTTAACACAATAAAAATATATCCACTCGTTATCAACCTTGGTTTTCAAGTCATTTACCACTAAAATACTGGAGCAGTTTATTTGAAAACCATGTAATTTTCTTTTGTAAGGGTATACAGTGGGACAACTGTAGCCAGGCCACTTAGACAACGAGAACGAAAATAAAGCATTCCTAAATGCAAATCCAAGCATATCCACGTGATTTTATTGTCTTCTACTCGACACTGATTGGCTCAAATAACCGTAAGTTGGAATGCTATTGTCTTCTACTCGACACTGATTGGCTCAAATAACCGTAAGTTGGAATGCTATTGTCTTCTACTCGACACTGATTGGCTCAAATAACCGTAAGTTGGAATGCTATTGTCTTCTACTCTACACTGATTGGCTCAAATAACCGTAAGTTGGAATGCTTCGTTTTCATTCTGCCATGTGATTGGTTCTTGTTGTCTACAGTAGTCTCAATGTAAAGATGTTCCCTATGTCGACTGTTATGCCTTGTGAGGGTGTAGCTATTGTTGTTGCATACCTTCTGGGAATACTAAAACAATACTAAATTATATCACTATTGTTTTTATGCTTTCAAGCTTGGAAATTGGCTTGAATCACACACAGCGTAATAGTTGACAGGGATTTAAAGGGTGCTGGTCTGTACCGCTCGAAACGAGCCACATAATTGGCTTACCCAACAATACAAAATACCCTAACCTTTAGAAAAGTGCAGTACAAAAACAATAGAGCTACAGACTGTATAATGATGCAATCAGAACACAGGTTTCGAGCGGTACTGGCATCAGTAGAAGTTATAGTTTAGTTATAATGCATTTATTACAGCTTTTTTTTAACCAATCTCCCTTTGTTAATAATTAGGAGGAGGGCAATGCAAATGTATTTGTAGTCTGCCAAATTGTTTTTGGTCTGGCAATCCAGCGCATATTTCTGAGGGAGGTTTTACATTGGGGTGCATATATTCCATTTCAGTTTGTTCATTCAAACTTGCCATGTTTACAGTGATGAGCCCCTCAAGATGTTCAAGTTTATTTACAAAGTAAAGAATATATTGAATGTTAATATTAGTCAAGAACTATATATAGAAAGTTCACGAATTCGTAAAAATGGGAAGAGGTCTTGGTCTGAAATATTGTATTGCCTCTGGAAAGAAGACATGGGAAAAATATTAACGGCAAATAAAATATGCAACTGAAATCATATGCAGAAAAATGACTTGTTTTCACACCACCCATAGTGGGAGGGACGTACGGGAAACTGTCTCGAGATCATAACGTAATGCACGATTGCAGCGAGGTCAGTACAAATTGATCGAGAGCCAAATTGTTTTCCTTCCGGCCTGACCTAAGTACGTTTGTTTTAATCATACGATCATCTTAAAATGCCAAAACAACAAGCAAAAAAAAAAAATATTCCCCAACACGTAACGTTTATAAATACGGCTCGTGATAAAAGCTTTTATTCCCTTCTGTAAATTTTCGGCGCACAGAATATATATATATATAAGAGTCGGGACTTATTATAACAATGTCTTTATATATATATTTCTCAAACTCATTAATAATGCATGAGCTTTTTAGTCATCAGGACTGCATTTGGTCACATGCATGAATCTCGATACCCAATGAAACACCAGATGAACATCACTGTGATTTCCATCTGTGTTCTCATTGGGTATCGAGATTCATGCATGTGTTGGACCTAATTAAATATAACTACATATACATATATAATCGCCGTGACCCCATAAAACGCACCCATACCCACGACTTGATAGCTCAGTTGGTAGAGCGCCAGACATGTAACCTGGAGGTCGTTGGGTTCGAGTCCCACTTAGGTCAGAGATGTTTTCACTTTCCCTCGTAGGGCGTGCACACTTAGCACTACAGCTTACCACTTTACATCACATTCTTTACACTTACTAGTGCTACGCGGCAAACATGATTTTATATCATAACTACATATACCTAAGGGGCAGTGTCACGAGTCTGATTGGTTGTTATAGACAATGGCAAAATCACGCTGTCACGCGCCGCTGCAAATTCCCTTTCGATTGAAATAAATAAAATGCTGCTTCATAAAAATATAACATCAAACCTAACCATATAATACTGAACTATAGTTTTAAAGCAATGTCGGCTCGAGATATCGTGCAAATACGCTGATGCAAGCGGATTACTCACGGACTTCTACTTCTGTCACATCTTTTGATTTCTTGTCCGCCTGACACATTTTCAAAACTTTGGGCATGAATACTAATCGTGACACTTCTCCTTTAGCTACAAGGATTACAGCATAAGTCCACTGTCTTGTCCACTACGCTATCAGGCCGTTTGTTGAAATGACCATGACAAAATAACAATCGCAACCCTTGTAGTCTATAATTGCATGCAATAAAATTCCAGGCAAACAATACTTTCTAATGATTTATGAATGCAGGTATTGTTTTCGCTTGAGAAGTCGGATCAAAAACTCTAGCTTCGTATTTCACCAGGGAATCCAAACACCGAAAAATAATAAAAGCACTCGGCCGGAGCGGCCACGTGCTTTCATCTTTCCCGGTGTTTGGATCCCCTCTCGTTTTTTATATACTAGTATACCTAACAGGTAGTTAATGCTGCTCCGCTCAGAACCTACAGTAGCACTTTGGCAGGAAAAATAGATTACTGGGTGATAAAAATGCCAAGGTGTTGAATGAATATATTTTGTAGTTTTGGGGCTATCGTGCGACTGAATCCTGTTTGAGCTATGGTGTGTAACTCAAAAGTTGTCGCGATTTATTTTCATTTTGTCCCGACATATCAACGATCTCCCGGTAAGTTCCCTGAGCCTACCACTTCCCAACATTTTCTTAAGATTCCCGGCACAACAAACTGCCGTTCTCCCCGGTGAAGTTTAAACACCGGAAATCAACTAATTGTAAATGCTAATTGTATTTTGAACCGGCTGCTTGACGGCAGTTTATCGAAGCCAATACACGCCTTTCATAAGTTTTACTTCCGGTTACGAAAACGAGGCTCCAGGTGGTTTGAAATCCAAGATGGCGGACAACTGCTCAGTCTCAGCTAGAAAGTACCTTCGAAAAGGACTCGAAAAGTGTGTTATTTAGTAGATCGTACCTGAATTTGGCTTTAGAATCACTGTATTTATGTTGATGTATAGTCTACCGTATATTAACTGATGATTTGCATGAAAAACGTCAATGTTTTGGGCAAAATACCGAAAGAGCGCAGATGAAACTTTTAAACTATTAACTTTGGTTGGAAATCTACACAGATCAGTACCACAAAAAGCACACGCCGTATGAAATACTGCATTGCTGTGTACACTATGTACTGGAATAACTCTTGAGACGTGATTTGTTACTTGAAATATGACTAACTTATGTTTGTTCAGTTAACGTATAACTTTGAGGAAAGTGGGGGTTTCTTGGTGTTACAGATCACCACATACGTAACACAAAGAAAACTATTGTCTTCTAAAGCAAAACAATACCCTGAAATACAAAGAACCCTATCCCCAGAAACAATGAATCAAACAATCTGCTTCACCAATAAGCTTCACCAATCTGCTTCACCAAGAAGCACCCAGAAAAGTGATATTTGAAGTATGCGGGCATCAGGCGTCGTATTAGGCACAGGCATTCCCGGAAAAATATGTTCCCTTGGTGTCAACGTACTCAAGAGAAGAGAAATCTTCAAGCATAATTCTGGCTCTTGGAAACAATGATAGCTACAGCTACCAGAATGAAGAAAAGACTGTTGATGATATTCAATCAATGGGCATCAGTCAAACGATGAAAATACAGATTCAACCGACCGCTATTGAAAAACCTGCTTGTTTTTCTTCTTCAAGGAAATAAAAAAAAAAATTAGTTTCTACACAGGATTCTCATCTTCTAAAATATTTCAGGTCTAGTATGATTTTTTATAATGTTTGAGATAAGGGAGAAATATCATTTACCGAAATAGATGTTTAATTGAGGCTGACAGTAATATGGGCAGGGAATACCACTTATAAACAGTGGCAATTCAGGTCAATAAAAATATGAAAACATTAAGTACTAAATAAATTGTAACAAAAATATTAAAACTACAGACTGGTAAAATAGGTTTTAACTAAGTGGTGGTTGAAGGTGATATTAAAATTAGTCCACGTGAAATTGGGGGAATCATAAGATGAGTGATAATGTGTGTATGGATAGCAGGGTTTTAGCCCAGAAGGTTTGGGGTAAGGTGAAGCAAAATCAGAAATGAGAAAAACACTAAAAAAAAAGGAAAATTATGAGTAGTGAATGCATATATATTCGAGTGAGAGCTGGTAAATAAACAATAACTGATATAACAATGTGGTGGCCTGATGATATGAGAGTGAAGGGAGTGGGGGAAGTTGCTTGGTGAAAGGAGGGCATTGGCACCCCTGCCCCATCTCCCCTTATTTGACTGGCTAAAACCCTAGATAGGGTGAGCTAATATACCACACAGCATGCAGGGATAGGGGAATAGAAACCACTACTAATTACAATCAGTTTGTGCTAAGCTTTTTATTTTATATAATTATCGAATTATCAATATTAAAATTGCAAAAAAGAATATTCTGTACAAAACGTATTAGTGTTAGAAATTTGAATTCCATTCAAAAAGCCCAAGCAGTGTCCAAAAGCCTTTGCTAGATATATTACAACTACAATTAAACTTATTTTAATGGTATATGAATAATAAAATCAATACCGTATGCTGTTACACAATAATGTAAGTGATACAAAGTCAGGGAATATACATTGAAGGGTAGGGCCGGTATGAATTGTATACAATGTGAAAAAAAGGGTATGAAAAAATAGAATTTACCATATAAAGGGTAGGGATAGGGGAAGGAAAACATGCTATCATTCTTTATTAATGTAAAAGTTCTGTACAAAATTTAAGCGAAAACGGCTTTGGGGAACTATGAACGAATAAACCATATTCTAACTGGAACTATGTCTAGATGGTTATCCAGTATAATGGCTGCTGTTTCGGTATACTCGTTGCCTGCATCTTATCAGTTGACTCCAGCTTTTTCCAATGTTTGTTTTCTGTTAGGTGAACAGTAGTTACATTTCCCATCTATAGCACTTCACTTGCTGTATTAAATATAGCAAAAGAGATTCGATATCATGACATGAGCTTATTAAACAGCCTATCAGAAATAAACTAAAATTTACTTTGCACCTCATAAATCACTTTGCCTCAATTTTAGACCACAATACTAATTTACTTTAGCCAGAAGATATTTCCTACTCCTTTAAATTAGCTTAGATATCTTCGACGGAAAGATGCCCCTGAAATAATTAATATCGTCCTCTGTAAGCTGCAAACGTTTTTAGATCTGCAAACTGTCGGGTGTACGTTGTTCGGAAATGACTGATGACTTGATCAAGTAGAAAAGTACTTTTTTGTGCGCTAAACAAAATACTAAAATAATGCAGACTACAATGATTTACTGAATAACATACTTTGGGGAGTATTTTCGGAGGTACTTTCTAGCTGAGACTGTGCAGTTGTCCGCCATCTTGGATTTCAAACCACCTGGAGCCTCGTTTTCGTAACCGGAAGTAAAACTTATGAAAGGCGTGTATAGAAGAAAATTATTTGCTGCTCACCATCTTGATAACAGTAGAGATCTTGCTCTTTGGAAAATGATAGTTCACACAGTGTTAAAGTTCTCCTACACTGTGTTAGAGTTCGCCTACAGTGTTAGAGTTCGCCTACACTTCAACAAATTCATGATTACACAAGGATTGCATACACAGAAATGCATTAAAGAACGGTTGAACGAAGTTAGCTCAAACAATGCAGATTCCACCTCGTGTAATGACACGTGACGATCAGATCCGTGCAAAGCAGTGTGGTAAAAAAAAAGACAATAGAAGTGATGCATTGTGGTAAAAATTTGAACCCGCTTACAGATTAGAACTGCTGCCTTGCTCGCTCGCTTCAGGCTCGCTCGCTGCGGCAGCAATAACATACTACAGTGGAACCCCGATATAACCTGATACTCGATATAACGATGTTCCCGGTATAACGATCAACATTTGACAGCCCGGCAAATGTTACAGTAAATGTATGAAGAAAAATCCCGATTTAACGATACTCGATATAACGATATTCCCGATATAACGATCACAATCTGGCAGCACGAACGTAAAATTTACCCCGATATAACGATAAAATCAAATGCGTGAACTCAAAAAGGAACATTATATGGACAATGACCAAGTTGTTATTTCAAATGTTAAAGTTTTATAGTTTTCCAGTATGTGTGTACACACAATACTGAAGTTTATCCGTGGAAAGATGGAAACCAAGAACAACGTGCAATAATAAATTACACAACGGACACTACATGAAAAATCAATTATTAACAATACCCCGATATAATGATATTTTGGGCTCAACGATCTCCCGATATAACGATCTAATTTGGTCAGTCCCTTGGTACATCGTTATATCGAGGTTCCACTGTAAATGGATTTAACTACTTGACTCAGATTGCCGCCCCGGTTTCGCTCCTTGGAGATTTTTACTGATCTACCATCCATATATTGTAACATTTCTTCTATTCCACGCAGACTATAATCTCAAACACATCTATCTATTATATTTAACAATTATTCACCTCAGTGTCGGTGAATAGTGGTAGATATTTACCGAGCCGCTTAATATTAGTTTTAGTATATACCACACTGCGAATGGACAAAAACTCGCGCGAGGTGATCGCTGCTTCGCTCGGAGGTGAATATGAAATCAAATTCACTGTTTGAGTAGCCAATCAGAGCGCGCGAAAAGTGATATTCACTGGTGTGGTATATATAGCTTACCATTGTGTATTTTATTATACTTAACTAGTCGTATTCTATTTCAATTGTAATTATACATATATGGTAAATAAATGATTGATACATAACAGAAAACAACAGGACAATTTTATTTTGGCTTTGCCGTTATCTCAGTGTTCATAATTTTGCATGACCCGTATCCTTTGTCTTCCAGTAGAAACTGCGAAGGTGTTTCTACATTGAAAATTGCTTGGCGCCGTATATTCAAGGCATCAATGCATACAAAACTCCGAGTTGTGCCTGAAAGAAAATTTTGTGTTAAAATCCGAGTTGTGATTTTTTCTCTCTAAGGAAACAAAATAATATCCTAATAAGCCACCGGACACATCAGTTATGTCGGTAATCTTGAGCGTCCTAATCCAAAGGTGGCCATCCCTTCATGTAGGACGACACGAATTGCTACCAAATTGTATTCTATTGTATTGTATTGTTTTGCGTTCTATTGTTGTATTGAATTGTATTGTGTTGTATTCTATTGTAATTTTGGTAAAAATTCGTGTCGTCCTACATAAAGGGATTGCCCCAAAGGTAATTCCGATAGTGCATTACGTCATTTGTGGTTTTCCCTGAGGTCAAACGTGCTGGCTGTCACAAACCTGATGGGTGACCCATTCGAAAAATGGCTGCCACTAATTTGCATAATTTTGATATTCAATATTTTCTGAAGAATAAACTAGCCTATGTGAAAGAGAGAGTTCGTGTTAGCAACATATAGCTCTTTGATAATGGAAAAATATATCCTTACAAAGCAATCAGCATTATATTTGGAACTCTCAAGAAACATGAAAACGAGGCTAGTCAGTCCTGACGTCCTGAATCTCATACAACTCTTATTTCGAACCTTGGTAACTTCGCAACACTTGCTACTATTCTCATTAAATTTTACAAACATACTAATTTTTCATGCTCTCTGAAGTGGCAGTGTTTATTTTAGTGCTAACATTTCCTAACATCCCAAGTTTGGTGACACCATTTTTAGAATGGGGGGGGGGGGGGGGGGGGGGGGGAATATGCAAACAACAATCAATCAATTTGTGAGCTTTATTGCGAGAAGGACCCAAAACCTGAGGACAAGGAAAAACATTTAAAAGGACTTCTCCGAGTGAGTTTGTGTTTTTGAAGAAGTGATATCATTTCGTTCACTCGATCAGAACGGGTTGCATTATTTTTCTATAAAGTTGTACAGATCATGTGTGCCTCTAAAAGGGCTACAAGTTTAATACCAGAGAATGTTAAAGGCGTGATATTTGACTGTGATGGAACAGTATTAGGTACAATGCCACTGCACTGGAAGGCTTGGTGTCAAATCTGCGATGAAACAGGCCTGCAGTTTAGTAATAAAGACTTCTTTCGGTTAGCCGGTGTGCCCGGGAAATACATCATCCGAGATCTCGCACTACAGCAAGAAATAGAACTAAATCCACTAGAAGTTTATCAGAGAAAAAGAACATTGTTCCTCGAAGGGCTTTCTACTTCGTACACGAAGCCAAACAGAAAGGGATTCCAACTGCAGTCGCTTCGGGAAGTTCAAGATATCAAGTAGTTAAAGGTAGAGGAAATTTTATTTATTGTCATTTACGTTTAAAATTATTTAATTTAAACAGACATGAAATAGCCCACTTCCGAGATATACTGCTCAGGCGTTCGTGTCAAACTACAGAAGTGCTGTATTCTGACTACACTGACATAAGTATAGACTTCATAAGTATAGTTTATTGTGGGATAGTCGCCAGACAACTCCGTACTCTAATACAATTAAGGTTATCGTATACCTTCAGGGTACTGTTCCGGATAAAATTAAGTAGCGTCTCGAATATTCGTCGTATTTAGATAAATTATACCTCATTTTAAAGCTTATAAAATTGGCTACAACGACATACCTAAGGTTTATAATTTTGATAAAAGTGCGATTTTTAAATAAACTTCTTTTCCGAACAAGCGAGTTGGTTTCCAAAAGCTCCAACTCCACGGCAATTTAATGAATTTAAGATCGGTTTGCTTTTCTGGACTCCCACAGTCCTTGTTTACGAAATTGTGTCGGCGATTGTGGAAATTCGAAGCCGTTCTGAAGATATTTTGTTCTTCGTGGAACTGCTAACGCACAATCCAAGTATAGTTGCGAGAATCGCCCTCAGCGCCTCTCTTTTGAAAATTTTAAAAATCGCCGACACAATTTTTTAGCTGATATAATTGCGAACAACCTGTTTGAAGAAATTCGCACAAATTCGCGTCGAGTTGGAGCTTTTTTCAAACTATGTTTAGAACGAAAATAGAAAGTCAAGAAAACGCTCTGAAAAGTTTTAGCCGGCCGGCGAGACTGATTCTGGTGCCCCGCCTCTTTCACAGCAATCAAACACCTTCTATAAAAAGCAGCCAATGATGTTCAACCAGTGACTGGGACACGTCGGGCATAAAGTACGTCAAAATCGGCATCAGTGAGCGTGGACAAATAATTACTCGGGCCGGGCCTTTAGGCCGGCACGAGTCAGAAAATGCAAGCCGTTATTATTATTTTTTGTGTCGCTGAAATGCGCCAGCAACCAATCAGATTACACAGGAGCCCATTGTTCGATCCCAACACGTGACAGGATCAACCAATCAGATTCGACACCTGCCCGATCCTGGTTTTGATCTGTATAGTGTGCGAAGCAACGGAGCAACGGAGCGAAGATTCGGGGCCATTCTTAACCTTTATTTTGCTGAAACTAAAGGTTTCTTCGAATGAAATACCAAGATGTTCAGTTATTCTAGGGCTGACAGGACTTTTAGGGGCTTTCGATGGAAAATTCTCACATTTACGAAAGGGATGTGGCGATCCAAATATCGCACAGTAAGCTAGTCTAGCCGGCCGGAGGATTGTCGATGGTTTTGGTCCAATAATCCACGGAAACTGAAAGAAAATGCCTGTACTGCTGCATCTAAGTGCCATACGATTGCAGTGTTGCCTTGATATTGTTGAAATGCTCTTCATTACCATCACACACTGTGAGGAGGTCAAATCAGTGAGGGATTGATTGTTTGCAATGTTGGCTGTAATTGTTTACTGCGAAGTCGATCCTCTCTTGAAAATGAAATACTCTTGAGATTACACAACTGGGAAGTCTTGACTAAACCAGTCAAACAATGCCGAACTTTGCGAAGACTTCAATTCAAGAGTCGGAAAAGCTGGAAGTGAACAGTGATTGACCCTTGGCTTTGAACGCGAACGGAAATCAGAACTGGTGAGGTTGAAATTATGTGTTTATATATATGCAAATCTTACTTGTTCCCCACTTTTAAATTAAGTGTAATGGTGACTGTAATTCGAACTGGAAATGAAATTGTCCGTAAGTTGAACTGTATGTGACTTTATAGAGACCAAGAAGGAAAAAAGTTAAAATCGATCGTCAAAACAATAACAGAACTCGGAAGATACAGAGGCATTCGAATTTACTACGAATTATACCCATAAACAGAACTGGATATGACTTACAAACCGAGAATACCGAATTAAAATTGAATTGAATGTGAAACTGTCAAAAGAAGAGCAGAATTGGTTGTGTAAAGCCATACTGGAGAGTACAATTATATAAGTTATGGCGGGAAGAGGGGCAGGTTTGGAATTGATAGACCCCCCCCGGATATTTGTAGAGCATCAAATGCCCCACTGTGGAGTCAAGTGCTCCATGGTGGGGCTTTGGTACGGGTGCAAATCTCTTATCAAATTCACTATTTTGACTCTTTCTACAAATGAATTCCTCACCCTGCCAACTTTTGTTTGCTCCAAAATGTCTCACCCCTGGGACAAAAACTCAGTCAAATGCCCCACTTATGCCCCCCACCCTTGGGGAAGGGCAGGTTTGGAATTGGTAGAGCTATACACAGATACTGGAACTGATTAGAACAATCATAAATAGAATTGGGTGTGGAGATTTATTTACCAAGCGAACACTGTTGCCCTGAAAAATATGTTGAAAAGTCAACTTGAAATACTGAAGAAAGAAGACAAAGAAGTATTTATGTTTTCAGATAACCAATTGAACTGATATATAATTTATATGCTTTCACTTGTATACTGATATTATTATTACACTCATGAACAGACAATATTTAGCTTCATTAGTGACATATTTTAATTGATATTAATCTAAATCATGTTCCACGCATTTCTTAGCCTCCCCCGCAGTCGTTTTTAGGGGCTCATAACTAGCCCCTAAAAACGACTGTGGTGGAGGCTACGCATTTCTATGTGTGTACTAGTTGGTGTTACCCTCATTAAATAAAGTTAATTTTCAATGCACACAATATTTTATTAAACATTAGGGACTGGTCAAAAATTAGCAGGGGAGGTGCAAAGGGGGTGGGGTGGAGATAAAAAAGTCTAAAAATGTATAGTATGTATTAGTATGAAATTTGTTGACCCTTTCTCCCCTATAACCAATCCTTTTTCAGTTGCCCAATATTTATGACCATCCAGTTTTGGGGATTCAATGATCCTCCCCCTTTCACAACCCCTTCCCCTGCTAATTTCTGACCAGTCCCTTCAGCGACCACCCTTATGCAACCTGGTTTTAATTATTAGTAAAACTTTGCAATTAGAAGCTCCTGTAAGTGACCGTGACCACCTTTGGAGGTTGAGAATTGTAAGAAGGTGGAAAATAGCATTTACAAACAGGTTTTGCTAATAACACTACCAATCTCGTACAAGTGCCTTTAATTTTTAATGATTTTCACGAAGTCGTCCTTTTTTGGCAGAATTTATTTTAGAAACAGTTGGCCTCGTACCTAAAAGTGACAGCCCGAGTAAACGCCCAGCGGGCGTCTTGTTAAAATTAAAACCATTTCTTTACTTATAGTCTCAATTTGAAGAAATGTTGGTGACTTGTTAACAAAATGAAACTACATATTTTAGGTGTTTTATGTTAGTATGATGACGTTGTTGTGACGTCATAAGTGATGCCTCCTTTTTTGGTAAAATTCCTCCTTTAATAGATGTTACAAACAGACTACACCATCAAAGGGCCTTCATGACACACATTCGTTTGGCGCAAATTTGAACGTTCTACGACTATTATAGCAAAAGTTATAGAGGAATGACTGTTGCTATGACGTCATATTTAGTGACGTCAGGTGTCATACCTAAATAAGGCTGCCTATTGTTAAAAAATCAAGAAAAGAAAATAATGTGGGTTTTGAGTGCCAGACTAGCGCATTTCATCACTAAAACTCGAAAATCACTCAAAGGATTTTTTTCTAAGGGCATGTATAAAAAAGTATGACGTCATAATGACGTTGCTGAAAATATGACTTCAATTTTAAGCCGGTTATGGACAAAAAATCAAAATTCAAAAAACATACGATTTTAGCCACCAACGTGTTTTATGATTGGACAAAATGTCATGCAACAATATTTACAACTCTAAAAATTGAATGAAGCGATGTTTTTATAAATGCTTTTGTGGTGTTTATTTCCCGCCAAATTTTGGCGGGAAAAAGGACACAATTCAAACTATCATAACTTTTGATTTCCTTAACCAATTGACATCGGGTTTTCGATTCCTTCATTCTCATCACGAGTAGATTTTAACAATCTACCACATTTCGTTTTTAGAGATAATGAACAGTTGCAAGAAACGTATTACAAATGGCTAAATGACGTCATTGTGACGTCACGATGGTAGTAACATAGCTTAAAAAATCAGGTTATATTCCTTTTGCGATTCTACATCCTTCTACCAAAATTCAATCGTCTGCATTGAAAACTTTTTAAAATATAGAACTGATGCCGTTTTTATGGTCGTTTGTGCCCACCGTGGGAAATGTCACAGTCAAAACTGGCTTCCCACAAGCAGCATGAAAGCAACACAATCAAAGGTCTTCGCGCTCAGTTGAGTTTCGCGTTTTCGATCACTCTTCATTATGGGCAAAACCAAGAATAAACCGGTCAAACGCCAGAATAAGGCAATGGAAACGGCAAAGGATAAACCAGCTAAAGACAAGAAGAAGGCAAAACCAAAGCACAATGAAAGCAGACCAAACGGACGCGGAAGACGAAAGAAAAGCACGAGGAAAGATAAATTACCCGAAGATATATGCTCCGGAAAATGTCAGAGATTGGGCATGTTGTTGTAGAAATACTTAAGAGGAATCAAGTGGCCTATAAATGTACAACAAAATAGTTTAGCCACTGGTAATAAGAATATATAATTTCGAACATTTCTTTGATTTGTTCCTCTTTCTTGAACTCCAAGGACCAGATACTTGTTTTGAAGAAGACATCTACGGATAATTTTAGCGAATACGCTTCAAATTTACGATGACATATTTATGTGAGAAACGATTCGATACAACGCTGACAACAAGCCACAGCGAACTCCGAACTGAACAGTAAACAACTACTCCCGCGCTTAGCTACGGTTGAATGCTCATGACGATTGATGTGGTGTATGAGCTGTCAATCAAAATATGTAACGCAATCTTCGGTAAAATGTTTCTTTTTGATATTTCTAATTGTATTATTAACTAATGGGAAACGGCCAGATACGAAAAACCGCTGAAACCACGAAGAAACCACCCTGGGGTTGTAGGCCAAAAAACGTGGAAATGTGCGCCGGGAAACGTACTCCTCGACCTAATGCAGCAACCCGAATTCTCCGAGGGCTAGAGAACGGACTATCGACTTACTAAGTTAATACAAAGTAACCGTGCTATAATCAATAAGATAATTAAGATATATAAAATAAATTCGAAACAAACGTGGAGCTGACTGGCCTAGAATGACTACTTTTCCCGCTCGAAGCATTATATCGCCCTGCGTCGCTCAAACGTCAGAAATTACATATCTTGTCACGAACGACTGCACGGAGCCTCGTATTGATTCCTTTGTATGTAGGAAGTGAGGCATATCTCGAAAGTGGGCTATTGACATTCACTTTCAGACGCGACGCGATGCGCACGAATATATTTAGACACATCAGGCAATGCGTGGCCCGACAATAATGCCAAGCTTTATTTCAACGTCAGCAGTATTGTTGCAAGACACTAAAACTCGAGCGAGCCAAACGGTACCTTACCCTGGTCCTAGATCAGAAGTTTATCAGTTATTTCTCTCTCTGTGGTTTTGCGCCGAGAAGAGCAAGCTGCGGAGAAAACCTGGTTGTAAATTAAAATGAGAAATAAAATAAAAGATAAACATGGTACGTCCTTGGTTCTAGAGGTAATAAACCCGCAAAAGTGGAAAGGCAGGAAAGAGCGGGAAAAAAAGGTCTTTACAAATGAATAATTAATAAATTGACCAATCACAGAATGGACACCATATTTTTGTTCAGTGGGATAGCCCGAGTATAAGAACTTTCTTGGTTAATAGTGGATTTCCATTGTTGCGTATTTTTTTACGTAAAACGCCGGTGAGCGTAAAGAAAACGTAATCACGCACTTTCAGATCTACCTGAAGAAAGATGGTTTGGCCAGCCGAAATTTGTATATCTCAGTTAATTAAATTTAATTTAATCACACTTTGCCAGATTCAACAAAAAAGAAAAAGAAATACAATGCATAGAGCGGATTTCAATTGAGTGTCGGAAGTGTTTTGGTTTTGCGTTTACTAAGCTCTCCTATTGGCTGAGAAAGAAAACCAACCAATCAGAATCCAAAGTAAAACCAAACGCAAATTGGTTTTAGTTTTGCTTTGGTTTGTCATTGGCTCACAGGGAAGCCATTTATGAGTTACTTGTGATTACTCGCTCCTACGATTGGCTGGCTGTGGGTAATTTGCGTTTGGTTTCACTACACTCAACTGAAAACCGCTCTAACAATACAAAAGGAAAACTTAATTGAAAATAAAAATGGATGGCTGGATAGTAGCAGGAGGAAACCAAATTCCCATATTCTACTCTTTTTAACAACGACAGAAAAAAGAGAAAAAAGAGAGTAAAAAAACTTAAAGAATGAGATATATTTTTTAGGGTAGTATCGTCGTGTACCGTTTAACCAACTGCGTCATAAAATTCCCTTTGTTACCCACGTTCGCTATGAATAATTCGAGACTCATAAATTTTATACGAACATCCGAATCGACACTTAGAAATTTTAGAACGATTATACGTTATCCTCCGTATAAAAAAAAATTCCGCCTGAACCGGGATTCGAACTCGGGCCGGTTAAGAATCAATGCAATGGCTTACCCACCACGAACACAAACCCTAACCAATAGACCACGAGAGAATTCGCTGATTGCAATCGTTTTTTTACCAGATTTATATCAACTTCATTAGCATGTTCATAAAATATTCTATTATAGTATAATATATTTAACAATTATTCACCTAAGTGGAGGTGAATAATTGTTTTAGTATATACCACACTCCAAGTGAATAGCCAGCACCAAATATTTATTTTATTTTCTGTCAAATGGACAAAAACTCGTGCGAGATGATCGCTGCTTTGCTCCGAGGTGAATATGAAATCATATTCAGTTTGAGTAGCCAATCAGAGCGCGCGAAAAGTGATATTCACGGGTGTGGTATATACTAAACTATAGAATCGCATAGCCAAAGCTGAATCGCACGGTGCATTTGCGAAATCAGACGCTGATTGGCTGAGACGGAGTGGTGATTCAGATTTAACTTAAGATACCATGTAAAAGATTAACTCATCGAAATTTGAGGGATGTAGCTGTGCTGGGAAGCGTGCAATCCAGTTTTCACGTTTTCACGGGTTTCCTGGTTTTCGTGTCCGGCTCAGCATGACGTATTGTAATGAAGCTACCAAGCTACTCGTCGAAGCAACTCGGGCGATATCGGTTTTCTCGTGCAATTTAACGTGGAATTACCTCGTCAGGAATGTGATTTTCCTATAATAGCGGTACGACAACCCTCCGAGCGCGCGCGGTGTGATTCCCCACGGATCTCAACGGTACACGACGATACTACCTTTTTTAGACAAGAATCTTGTATTTCTCAGGGTATTCTCTAGTTGCTCCTGCAAGGCACTCAGTACAATTCATGTGGTATTTCTGTTTCCAGCATTGACAGCCACAGGAGCTTGTCACTTGTTCGACGTAGTTGTTGGCAATGAGGATTATTCTCATTCCAAACCTCATCCCGATGCCTTCCTGGCAGCAGCTGAAAAGATTGAAGTTGACCCAGAAGACTGCTGGGGCTTTGAAGATACGTAAGTACTTCATGCCCTTTGACTACCACTCTAAATTTAGATACTTTTTACAAGACCTTACAAGACTCTTTCTTGAAGAAGAATTCTGAAGTTATGATTTTTCATCCCCACAGAAGTTTCATAATTTCTCGAGAAGGGACGAATGACTTCTTAGGGGAGGGGTGGGTGAGCTAGTGTGTGCATGTAATTATTTGTTCACAATAGTCCAGTTTCGTATTCGAACATTACCGCTGAATGCAATGACTACAGACGCATGTACTCAGGCTTAGCCTCATTCTGAAGTTAAACATTCATAAATACCAGCTAGAAGGTGCAAAATGCGAAACTACAACAATACGCAGAGTTGTGAATAGCCCACCTTCTCGCTGGTATTTATGAGTTTAACTTCAGAATGAGGCTAAGCCTGAGTACATGCGTCTGTAGTCATTGCATTCAGCGGTAATTTTCGAATAGGAAACCGGAGTATGTGTGACCATCATTTGTTCCCACATTCAGGCCTTTGTTTCTTGCCCAAAGCTGCGTGCACGATCTTTATTTTTTCTGAAAACACCCATCCCCCCCCCTAAGAAGTTAAATGGTTGGCGGCCATAATTCTTTATCCTGAGAAAACGCGGTTCAGGTGAACTGCAACGAGGGTGGCTAGTTTCTCGTGCTAGTAATTCTTCTCAGCAGCATTAGGATTCTAAGATGGGGTTCGATCGAGAGAAAGAGGGAGTCCAAAACCAAAATCATTTTAATTGGCAATTTATTTTTATTTTTGTTGTAAACGAGTAAACGAGCGAGAGAAAGGAGAGTTCGATCTTAGTCAGCCCCAGAACAAGGAAGTACAAATAATGGATTTAAGAGTGTACCCATTATCAATAACATAGACCAGGAGCCCCTAACCAGAAAAGCCATCCCGCATACCACGCCTGTCACAGCGCTTTCACAAAGTTAATAATAATAATAATAGGCCATATTTATATAGCGCCATATACCACAGTTTCATGCCGCTTTACATTTTTACTGGCATATCCCGTCAGTGAATTTTTCGGACTGCTGTTAGGGCGCCAATGGCTGCCACGCAGTTTACAATGTTGAGTGTGTGGTTAGTACAATGGCCAGGCTGCTGTACCGGGTGACAATCCCCTTCTCTTTTTCGAGTAGTACAACATATCACGCCCCTTCAAATACTGGTTAGAAGTAGAAGGAGACAAGGCCAACGGCTTATAAACGTCCCTGCCCAAGGACACTCTAAACCGTGCTCTACCAACTGAGCTAACCAGTGAGTTAGGTTATTTTTAGAACGGTTTCCCGCTATTCTTGGGTTGCAATCATTCCTAAGGGAATAAAATCACAAAAGAGTACCAGCCATATTGGTTGGTATAACAGAAGTAGCTAATGAGGCATCTTTTGTTGCAACCCACAACTTGGCGGGAAATATAATTTTAAAATAGCGCAACTTTTGAAAACGCCGCGACACCCATGTACGAGATATGAATGCTCCTGGATATGGGCTCCTGAACAGACCACAGACCAAGGTCTTGACATTTTGAAGAGCAAAATCTTGTTCAAAAGTAAACTTTTTCAGGGACATTGGTTTACAGGCAATCAATGCTGCTGGGTTGGCAAAATCTATTGATGTGAGACAGATGGTTGGCCATCCTCAGGGTACAGGGGCCTGATAAACAGGCTACAAACTGGAAAATCGAGTTATAAACTGGTCTCCAATATGTGCACTGCACTCAGTGATACATGTAACACAAGTACCTCTAATGAAGAACTGAGAATAATTTCTCATCCAAACCCGAGGGTTTTGTAAAGTTTATTATAATACGATATAATGCGCGCTGTCCAACTAGTTAGTTTATACTAAAACAATTAGACCTCTCGCCCTCATGGGCTACGAGTCAATAGCCGTAGACCATTCGGTCTGCGGTCTAATTGTTAAATAGTGCCCGCTGAGATTTTAAAACTATCTTAAAACTATTTAACACCAATGGAACTTATTTTTGTCAGTCACCAGAACAAGTACTTTATATGAGCTGTGTCGTGACAAGATACATTTTACATTCAGTCTGGGTTGGGCAGTTATTATCAGCAATTTCTTATGATAGTAAATACAGAAATAAAAAAATTATATGTCTGGATGATTTTCAGCAGTCATGTTTCTCAATAAAACATGGAATCTATTATGACGCATCCGTATCCGAGGACGGATATGAAAATGTCTGCTAAATATTTATACGACATAATTGTATTACTAGACAAAAAGAAGTTATTGTTTTCGTTCAGTTGTTGTACAATTGTTGTTATACCATGGTAGCCTCGGATTCTTTTGTTCTCCGAGGCACATTTAAACCACTAATTTTCCCAGATGGCAGGGATATTTAGAAATATGCATTGTTTCGAAATTTCCCGGCGGGGAAATTTCGAGACAATGCATATTTCTAAATTTCCCCTGCATGCGTAACGAGGGAAAATTAGAAGAGAATGCAGGCTGGAAGTGAGAAGGTCAAAAGCATCAACTCCTGCTCCCCTCTGGCACAACTAGCCCTGCACTCCCGGATGAAAAATACTGAATCCAAACTGACCTGTCTTCATCATAACCTTCAACGTAATCCATGTGGGATCACGTATTTCAATCTGCATATTCTTCTCTTAATTTCTCAAACCCGCTTCTTCCATGTGGGATACTTAAAACCATAAACGTGACGTAATTAAAATCCATTCATGCTCTTTGAATATTTAGTCAACCGCATAATTACATTGTATTTTAGTGTTATTCTTCTCAAAAACAACACGCTTTTCCCCAGGGGAAGCCAGGGTCGTTTAATCAATGGCGCTCAGTCAAGCATTAAACAAAACGTTTTCGAAAGCAACTCGACTGCGACGTCTTTAGTTTCGGCAGAGAAAACTAAACTTCTCAGAGATTTGTTCCGTTCCTCGGCGATCATGGTATAACAAACTTAAAGCGGCCGAGGGACTTTTACAAATCTTCCCGCGGCTCTCGGGGCAATTTAAATCACTAATACCCCTCATGCCATGGTATAACCTATAATTGTAATCAGGTTGTGATCCAATGTGGTATAATGATTAATAAAATTATGATGATTATTGAACTGACGAACCTTCCGCACATGTGGGACGGTTAAAAATTATCAAAGCAAATATGGTATGCAAAAACGACTTACAAACTGTGTGTTGGTCGAGATTTCAAGGAGAATAATTATTGCACATCAATAGACAATATTCGTATTCTCACGGACGAGCTGGAACGAGTACTCAATGGAGGCTCATGCGGGGGATTCTTTTCTAATGCTAAATAGCTTTCAGCAAATTCCCCCGCATGAGCCTCCATTGAGTCTCGTTCCAGCTCGTCCGTGAGAATACGAATATTGTCTATTCAATCAAGCATTGAGGGAGAAGCCTTTTTAAAACTTTTTGTATCCAATTAACAGCATTCCAGGTTCGATCCCCAGACGCGTCGCCATATGCGAGTTGAGTTTGTTGGTATCTTGCCTTTGCTCCGAGGGTTTTTCCCCGGGGTTCTCCAGTTTTCCTCCCTCCGCAAAAACCAACACGCTAAATTCCAATTCGATCTGTGGATTAGCCGGGGCGGGGCCTGACTTTGATCAGCCCCCATGGTTGTTTCAGGTCCCGTTTAGTAATTCAGTTTAGTTTCAACATTGATTCCACACAGGTGCAATATCGTGACATGTTTAAATAAATGGTGTCAGACTGACTTGACAGATCTATGGCACAGAGCTCTAGTAATAATAATAATAATAATGTCACCTAGTACATGCATGTAAACAGAATATTTTAAAAACAACTGGTACAAAATTACATCTTCGATGGATAACCAACAAAATATAGTAACAAAAGCTCCTATCTGGTAGTATGATGTAATTACTGTGCTTGCCTTTCAGTGAAATTCAAAAGCAAATTTATTCTTGTGGTAATGTAAGATCTCTCTCTCCAAAGAAACAGTTAGACTTGCTGCAAGTTGACTAACTTTTTACCAATCCCCCCCCTGGAGGCCTCTCACAATGCAAGAAGGTGACACCTCACAAATGTACTTTGAGTAAATCTAAGCAATAGTAAACAAGTTATGTACACTCCTTTTCAACTCTAAATATGTATTTCATTCACTATTAAGCAAGATGACAGAGCCAAGTAACAGTTTAAATTCTTGATCTCTATTTCAGTTTAGGATTTATTTTGCTGGTACCAGTTCAAAGTGTACCTTTTGTTTGTTATGTTGGTTACTTTTTATTTTTATTTTATTTATTTATTCATTTTAATTATCCAGATGTCAAATAATAATAGGGCCAATATTATAAATGAGAGGAAGTTAGCCATTGCAGGTCAAACATTGAAGTTTGTGACTATAACTGAAACCCTCCTATAAATAGCATCCTTTCATTAATAAATGGCTCTAATACAAACAAACAAATGAAGTCTGAAGTCTATTTTCAGATAAAGTAATAAATTAAGACATCTGAATAATTAGGTAGATTTATACAGAACTGAAAGTTCCTTTTACAAATATATTTACTTCTTCTATATCGTTTATCAGTCATTGCTATCAGTCCATTTATATTCCAAAGAGTTTAGCAACTACTACTGATTCATGCAGGGTTGTAGCTAAGACAAATAGCAGTCAGCTAATAGGTCAATACAGCTGGCTAAATATGCACAATGTACTAAAGGCCTTTGTTTGCCAGCAAAATGCCAGTTGGCAACTAGGTCTTTGCAGCCAGCAAAATTTGCCTGCTGTCAGAACTTGGTGACAACACTGTTCATGCTGAAACTTCCACTTCTCCCTCTGCCGACTGGAGGTTAATGAGTTTGTTACTTGATTCAGCCAGGTCACTGATGGTAATACGACCTCTTTGCTTAATGAACTTTGCTACTGCTTCAAGTTCATCTGTAGAAATGTAGATAAACTTGCCTCGGTCGTCAATTACCCCTGAAATAAATCCAAGTAAACTACAATGTATTGTACCTTAACGCTGTCACTGCTGGACCAAGTTGTACCCAATTGCCAGCTCTATTATAGCAAACTAGCAATCTGATTAGCTACTCAACTGCCAGCTCTATATAGCAAACTAGCAATCTGATTAGCTATTCAACTGTCAGCAAGTTTGGCTGGCCCTAGTCAATGATGGACCACTGACCTGACCTGTACCACTGATCGCTGTTATAGCTCTGGGCCTGGTTGTTCAAAGCCCGATTAAGCTAACCCAGGATTAAGGGCAAACTCTAGTTTGAGTTGCTAACTTGTGAACTACATGTTTGAGGTTAAAGACTTGTTCATAGAAGAGAAATAACAAGTAGTTTTCTACCTCTCTTGCTAGATTCGGAAACATATACGTTCTAATGAGAAAACTAAAACCACAGGTTAACACGTAACCCAGGTTTAGCGCTAATCGGCTTTGAACAACCAGACCCTGGCTTTATGTCATTCATCCCTTGAAATAATACTTCAACATTATATTTTCAACATGTCTAGATTTGATGTAAAAATTTTTAGTTACATGCTTTATATTGGCCACTTTTGGTGCCTTTAGTGATGAAAGGGTTAAGTGTTTTAAAGTATAAAAGGGCTCGAAAAATCTAATGGACCCTTAGTATTAGATTTTCATGTTGGGCAAGTACTTTTTGTCAGTCACTTGCCTGACAGGCAAGTTTGCTAGAAGTTGTCATTTAATCATTTGGCCTTGTTCGAAATTGCCTTGGGCAAGCTGAGATTTTCATTGTTTTCAAGCCAGGCAGTGTATTAAAATTGGCAGTCTAAATTCTATCCATCCCATCTTCCCCACTGAATGACAAGTTAATAATCCCTATGGGATTAATAATTAAGTGATTATTCAGTGGCTGACCAATCTTTACCTGTGATTCTCTCTAATTCCTGTAGAGACTGCAGTCTGTCAATAGCATCCTGTGTTCTCAAACCAAATTGACAAGCCAAATCCTCCAGCATCACAACCTTAGTTTTCTGAAAAACAAAAACAATAGGTCAACAATAATAACTATCATTATTAGAAACCTAGAGTTAGTAGCCGTTTTTTTTCAAACTAGCTATTGGCTAATATTTAATAAAAAATAATTTATAATACGTCCATGATATTTTTGTCCATTCAACAAATACAGCTAGAGCTGGCAGTTGAGTAGCTAATCAGATTGCTAGTTTGCTATATATAGAGCTGACAGTTGAGTAGCTAATCAGATTGCTAGTTTGCTATAATAGAGCTGACAGTTGAGTAGCTAATCAGATTGCTAGTTTGCTATAATAGAGCTGGCAGTTGAGTAGCTAATCAGATTGCTAGTTTGCTATATATAGAGCTGGCAGTCTAGTAGCTAATCAGATTGCTAGTTTGCTATAATAGAGCTGGCAGTTGAGTAGCTAATCAGATTGCTAGTTTGCTATATAGAGCTGGCAGTTGAGTAGCTAATCAGATTGCTAGTTTGCTATATATAGAGCTGGCAGTTGAGTAGCTAATCAGATGGCTAGTTTGCTATAATAGAGCTGGCAGCTGAGTAGCTAATCAGATTGCTAGTTTGCTATATAGAGCTGGCAGTTGAGTAGCTAATCAGATTGCTAGTTTGCTATAATAGAGCTGGCAGTTGAGTAGCTAATCAGATTGCTAGTTTGCTATATAGAGCTGGCAGTTGAGTAGCTAATCAGATTGCTAGTTTGCTATATAGAGCTGGCAGTTGAGTAGCTAATCAGATTGCTAGTTTGCTATAATAGAGCTGGCAGTTGAGTAGCTAATCAGATTGCTAGTTTGCTATATAGAGCTGGCAGTTGAGTAGCTAATCAGATTGCTAGTTTGCTATAATAGAGCTGGCAGCTGAGTAGCTAATCAGATTGCTAGTTTGCTATAATAGAGCTGGCAGTTGAGTAGCTAATCAGATTGCTAGTTTGCTATAATAGAGCTGGCAGCTGAGTAGCTAATCAGATTGCTAGTTTGCTATATATAGAGCTGGCAGTTGAGTAGCTAATCAGATTGCTAATTTGCTATAATAGAGCTGGCAGTTGAATAGCTAATCAGATGGCTAGTTTGCTATATAGAGCTGGCAGCTGAGTAGCTAATCAGATGGCTAGTTTGCTATATAGAGCTGGCAGTTGAGTAGCTAATCAGATTGCTAGTTTGCTATATATAGAGCTGGCAGTTGAGTAGCTAATCAGATTCCTGTTTGCTGATAATCCAGGGTTTCATGTTAGTTTTACTGTCTAACAGTTAAAGTCTCACCTTGATATAGTTAACAAAATCTTGAAGGAGAGCTTGATTCTGTAAAACATTAAATGATATATTCCATAATGAAAATGAGCTTAAATTGACTAACTCCTCAATAATAATGAAAAATAACAATTAATTAATAAATACACAAATCAATCTCAGGTAATTCATCTTCTTTTAACTGACAGTAAACATAACTAACCTCCTCGACTGTCTCCCCTATACCTTCCTCCTCGATAGAGAATGCTTCCTTCATTGCCAAGTACTCCTCATACGCTTTCTTCTCTTCCTCTTCTTTCCTTATTTGCTCCTCTTCTTCCTAAAATAAAATATAAGTATTTATAGTCAACCCTATAGGCAGACCTCCTAGTAGATAATGTTTCATTTTTTATAAGTAATAGCAATGATGGCATGAGGGAAATTAGTGATTAAATTTCCCTGAGTGCCGAGGGAGGATTTGTGGTAAAAGTCTCTCCGCCTGCAGCATCTGGACTTACCTGAAGCTTTAATTTCCCAAAAATTATTTTAATGTCATGCCATCACTTTGTAATATTATTATCACCAAGGAACAGAATAAATCTCTGAGAAGTTTAGTTTTCTCTGCCTGAACTAAAGACGTTATTATGCTTGATTGAGCACCATGGATTGTATGACCCTGGTATCCCCTGGGGGAAAGTGTGCTGTTTTTGAGAAGAATAACACTAAAATACAATGTAATTAACATGTGGTTGAGTAAATATTCAATAGTTTTAAGTACCCCACATGGAAGATGGGGGTATAAGGAATCAAGACAGATTCTTCGTGCATGTCTTCGTTCTTCGTGCATGTCCCTCATGCATGTTAATGAGAGAAATTTAGCTCTAATTTTCCCTCTTGCAAGGTTAATGTGGGAGATTTCGTGAAAGTATACATGCTGATGACTGAACAAACAAAGAAAACCGAGGTGATCATGGTATTATTTATTCTTTTTTTTTCAAGCACATTACCAAATTATGTTCAATAGGTCAACTCCAACATATTTCAAATTCTGAAAGCTATCAAAACAGAAAACTCAGAAAACTCAACATGAAAATTATAGATATTTCAGTATGCACAACCTTCAATATACTCCTCTATCTTATGATAAAATACCGTAAAGTTCAGAAAGTAACGACCTCATTACTGTCAGATTTAGAAGCCTTCAAGGGCGCTACTTTCGGGAGGTCATTACCTTTGGGTGGTTGTTACTTTCGGGGTCCAAAAAAACGTTAAACTACAACTAGCTTACTACAGGACTTACAGACTCTACGAAAACACCTGGGACATTGCATTTGAATCAAGGCAATTACATGGTAATTGCAGAACTTTTAAGTTAAAACAGGCCAACAAATGGTATAAAGAAAAAATAATGGTTTTAATATAATTATATGTTGCAGTTCGTGCACAGGCATTCTACAGGCTTGTATTGCATGCCAGTGATATTGATGTAAATAGCAACAGCTGTCGGTGATTCAGTAATAAATGCTTAAAAAAAACTTTACAGTAAAAGGTTGTTTCTTTTGGATAGGTTGTTACTTTAGGGAGTTTGCTACTTTTGGGATTTCTTAGCAGCCCCAAATTTTATTGTTACTTTCGGGGGTCGTTACTTTCGGTATGTCGTTACTTTGGGTAAATTACAGTAAATTATTGAGTAACTGTTATTGAAAAAGAATATGGAAGAGAAAGAAATATGATAAACTGTAGCAAAAAAACATGAGAAAATAATAATGATATTTATCCAGGGGGCCTACTCAGCAAGGCAATTTTCAGTAGGGCCCTGCAACAAAATGGTTGGAACATATTAAAAATTACAAATAGAAATGGTTATTATGATGCTAGAAACTATATATATATATACAGCGAAGTGCAAAAACTTTGACCCCCCACACCTCAACTATATCAATATATCGGGTGCATTATGGGTAGGAGTAAAGTCATTAAAATGCAACTACAGCCGATGTCCGCGCGCGTTTGCAAATCGTCATAGCGAAGACTTATGCAGTTGATTTCAAGTTCAAGATTTCATCTAGGATACAACATTTTTACTCGGGACAGGCAGGACAACTTAAATAAACCTGAGTATTTAAATGCACTCTATATATTTACTGTTAGATCGAATATTTGCAAAACAGAACATATCCCTGGTCGGCGGAAAGAGAACGGGAAATGATCATGCCGAAGTTTCAGGTTCGAAGCGTGAATTCAGAGCTATTTGTGAAGCTGTTAGGATATCTTCTGATGACCTAAAATGTCGAGATAACCCATGAAGAGGAGACATGATTACACCTGATCTGTGGATTCAGGGCCAATATCAATTCGTTTGAAACTTTGACATTCTACATTTGTTGTCAGTACTTCTAAACCAAAACCAAGAACGATGAAAAAAATTCAGCTCGATATCAGCGCAGTTATTCCGTTCTCTGTCTTCTACTTCTGTGAAGACTGAACTTATCAGTGTTATTAGACTAAAATAACGTTTCAAAGAGCAGAATGAAAGGATTCATATGTACTGACCGGGGCTGACCGGATGCACAGACTGCACAAGAGCCTGGCTTATAGTTGGAAAACGTATTGAAAAAGCAAAATAAACACTTTATAGTGTAACGTAAGGAAACCTCTTACAGTTTGAACATCGAGTCGTTTTCTTTACTGACTGTTGACTGTTGTGCAATGTTTATTTTTAGCTGATCCCGATGAGACGAAATTCACAATCTGATAAAAAAAACTGCTGTTGTTTGGAGCTGCAATATAATTACAAAATGAAACTTCGAAAATTAAATATTCAAAAGTTTGTCGCAGCTCGTTATCTACGAAATTAGGAAACTAGGATTCACAATAAAGTGATGTTGTTAAATGGGACCATAGCTGCTAACGTTTATGGTTTAATGACGAAGCTATAATAAACAGTTTCGTCACAATTGTGAGATTTAAATAGCATACAAAATACATTTTAAGAATGAAAGAAAACTGTGCAACAATAATAAGAACATTCAGCGATGCGAATCCAAGAATTATCGAACGTACCTTTCATAAAAGCTTTTACTAAAAAAATTATACCATAAAAACAGGACCCTCCGAACCTTGAGTAAAACTGGATAAGAGAATTTTAAGGGGAATAACTAAGAGATTATAAAAAATTTTTAGAACCGTTTAATACCATAAAATATGGCAATGATATGGGATACGTTAATTTCTATCCGTTTCTTAATCAAAATAATTAAATGTTTTATGAATTTGTTGTCAATAAATTTACGAAATTGTGTAAACCTTTAAGCTATTTTAATCTCTTCAATTTTCCGCGAAACAGTTTCAAAAATAGCGTTGAATTCTTGCTTCGCAGATGAAATTCGGCATGATAGTTCCGTCCGTGTTAGGTTCTGCTAACGTAAACATTAATTTATAGTATAAAATCAGGAAAAATATTTGTCCAAACAGAAAATAGAGTGTATTTACTTTACTTTAAACTTTCCTGCCTGTTCCGAGTAAGTGTTGTATTCTAGATAAATTCTTGAAATTTAAATCAACTACACAAGTCTTCGCTGTGATGATTTGCAAACGCGCGCGGATATTTGGCTGTAGTTGCATTTTAATGACTTACTCCTACCCATAATGCACCCAATATATTGATATAGTTGAGGAGCGGGGGGTCAAAGTTTTTGCACTTCGCTGTATATATGAAGGGCTGTGTGCAAAAAGGGTGTAAGTGTTTCCTGATCAGATTCTAAATTCTCCTTTAATTTCTTTGTTTTCTAAGGGAGAATCAAGAGTCACTTACACCCTTTTTGCACACAGCCCTTCATATGTAATAACGTTTCTTGAGTAGTTTCGTTAATAGGCTGATATTTGATTACAATTGAGCACTTTAATTAACATGGCACACTCTTCTATACGTTTCATACCTATTGTAACACATGAAATGTATTATTTCATGCGAATAAAGCTATTTGTATTGTATTGTAATAAAAGTGTACATGATTTCCTAAAAAAATACTCTTAAGTTTAGATTTAAAAAGAATAGTAAATTATCTAAATTGTTCCAGTCGCTGCCAGCATGATAAATGCATTTCTGTTTTCCCCAATTAGTACGAGCATGGGATAGCTAGATGTAAGTCATTATTACGGCAAGTATTATATGACTGAATTGTATTGTTTTGTCTGAAATTAAAATTAAAGTCCATTGAAACATTAATTTATGCATAGCCATACAACGATGAAAGAGTCTTCTACTTGTTAGAGGAAAGAAAAACATGAGAAAAAGACAAGAAATCCCACCTGAGTGTCAAACCCATGTCCACCAAGTTTCAGTGCAGGCTATTAGCCACTCAGCACCCAAATACTGTGATTATATCTAACATAGTGTGAGCATCTTCAGGAGCAGGTGAGGCCGGGCAGCAAGCAAGGGCAGCAAGTGGGTGGGGCATGCTTGTACCAAACAAAGTTTAAGGGAGATCAAGACGTGTTGCAAGAAAGGAGGATATTTTGTATTTATCTTTGAAATCTAGAGCTAGCAAAGCTGCAAGCTATCACTCAGGTCATCAGTTGTTTTGTACATTCTGTATTCCTAGGACTAGACTAGTTCAGTCTTCGCCGTGTGTCATGCCTCATGCAGTCGCATACAGTTGGCAGGTTGTTTTCATCAGGAGCTGGAAGCTTGATCAGATTTCCTTGCCCTTCTCATCCTCTATGACTACAGCACCAGTGTACAGAGTCATACTGAAACGTACATTACTCAGTTAACCAAGAGTAGTCGAAAGGGACAGCGTTGGATGGACTTTTAGCATCTGTAGCTCTTGTATGTTGATCAACTTGATGTCAGGTTTGTGCTCCACACTTTGCTGTACTTTTGATTTCCATTTCTATTTCAATCAGCTTCTATTTTGTGCATTTACATTGTAGATCATGTTAGAAATATTTAAGACAGGATTTTTTTTAAAGTTCTGCGGCTTAAATCTACCAAACAATAGTTTTTAATTGGGCTTTAAGGCAGCCAAAGCAGACGTTTTGGAAAAAATTACTGTTTAGTATCGCACAAATTGTGAGAAACTCAACTTTGCACACAGAAATGAATGTTGTAATTCGTACTTTGAGTTTGTTTTGAGTTCAATAAAATATTGGCTTGTTTCTAATAAAACTAAAACATTATTTCTTACAGTACTGCATGTAGCTGGTTCTTCGTCAAATTAAATAATTTATATATATTTAGTGCTCAATGTTTTTTAGAAAAGTGTACTGGAAATTATTTCACAGAGTTTCCAACTGAGTTCAATGCCACAATGCTGGCATAATTTGCCGTGTTTCTATAGATCGGCTAGAGTTATAGAAACATGGCTTTCAACCAATCAGAGAGCGTATTTTGTGTGGGTTATTTTATAAAAAACAGTATGCCATCACTCACAAATTTCTCCTGTTCCCTTTTTCTTCTTCCCTCTTCCATTTTCCTTTCTTTTTCTTGCATAGCTTGTCTTTCTTTTCTGTCCTCTCTCTCTGCTATCATTTGCTGAAAAAGTAGAATACAATTTTAAATGACTGGCAAAATGGAATTTAGGCAACGTTAACCTCAAGGCAATACTGGGCTGCCAGCAGTCTTCCCCTATAGTTAAGCTATGTGGGAGGCCATCCTTCAACAAAATTTTCTCAAATTTTCTCCATTATACCTGGAAAGCATACTCTGCTAATCTGAATAGTTATTTTTGTCTTTCATAGTGGGAAAGTTTATCATTTGGGGGTTGACAATGGTTCTTCACACAAAATACAAAAAATTAAAAAGCTACAAGTAGAAAATTAAGCACATTAGCAACAAGATTGCAAAGAATATTGGTGTTTATCAATAAACTACAACACTACATGTATCTTAATTTACACATACTAAAACAATATTGTATTATACCCTGATTTATCATTATTTAAATTATGGATTAATAAGCTGGGGTAATACCTATACATGTAACTCTAGATTGGATAAGTTATCAACTAAACAGAATAAATGACTGTATTAGAAGTATTTTCTTTGTTCCAAATCGTGAAAGTACTTGACCTTATTATAATCTGTTGGGGATCTTGAGACTTAATAATATATTAAAATTAAAAACTGAAGACCTAGCTTACAAAATTGTTTATGATAAACATAATGTTCCATTGATATTGCAAAACGTTCTTGTCCCAGTTTCTCAAATCCACAGCTATGATACTAGATATTCCTCAAGAGATAATCTGTACAGACCAACAATAAGAACAAACTATGGGCTATTTTCATTTCGATATTTTGCCACTAGAGTATGGGAAGAAATTCCACTGAACATCAAACAACTGGGAAAATGGAAATTTAAGAAAGACTACAAAAAATTCTTGCTAAAAAATCAAACGTAGAATTCCTTCTCTTTTTTTCTTTTCTATTCTTCTACTGTTTGCTGCTTGCTCTGAATTTTCTTAAACAATAATTTCACAAAATTTGTATAATTTACTATTTCTTGGTGTTGCAGAGGCCAACTTGAAAGCTTTAATTGCTACTTTGGCCTCTGTAAACTCATACATGTATGTAGTTACTTTTTTCTTCCTTTTCTCTACCTACATGTACATGTATAGTCTCTTAAGCTAGTCTAATTAAGCTACATTGTTATAATATTACCTGGAAAAGTAAAATTGAATTGAATTGAATTGAAAGTAGTGTTGCCACATGTAACCGTATGCTGCATTACAAATTTTTTTAGCATACTTAGCATACTGTAATATTTTCAAAATTTTGTCTTTTATAAATAAAGTATGTTGAAAAACAAAATAATGCTGCATATTGCCTAGATGTTGCTGTCATATATGGTCTGTATTTTGATTATTTAATTAAGCTTACCTCATTCATGGCACGTTTTTCTGCTTTCATTTCCATTCTTTTGAGTTTTTTGGCTCCTATTTTCCCAGTAGGCATCTCATTATCAAAAGCCATGGGAAATGACCCATCTTCTTCTTCATCCGTTTCTGTAAAGAAAACATTTTCAAGATCAGAATACCCAAATTTCATATTCATGGCCTGGTTGTCCAAGGGTAACTTTATCCCAAGGGTAGCGCTAAATCTGTAATTGTAATCTGTACAGTTTACCCTCGGGTTAGTGATTTAACCCCTGGGTAGCGCTTACCCTTTTGAACAACTGGTCCCAGCTGTTCTGTCCCAAGACTGGTACAAGATCTGTTATATGATGTGCTACAGATTAATTTTGTTCAGAGTTGTCAGTAGAATGTTATTAGGTACAAAATGTGGTAGAAATAGTCATATGAATAATAATTAGTAGTATATACCACACCTGTCCAGTGAATAACACTTTTCACATGTTCTGATCGGCTACTACAACAATGAATATGATTTCATATCCACGTCCGAGCGAAGCAGCAATCACCTCGCGCTAGTGTTTGTCCATTTGATAGAATCGAAATAACTATTTGGTGCTGGCTATTCACCTGCTGAGTGAGTGTGGTATATACTAAAACAATAATTATTATTCACCTCAGTGTCAGTGAATAGTGGTGGATATCTTGCCGAAGCGGCTTGGTACAAATATCCACGAATATTCACCTCCAGTTCGGTGAATAATTGTTTAATAATAATTATTGTCAACAAAATCAAAGGAACTTGATATAGAATACAGAACATACTTCTCATTGGGAAGTAGAGTGCTCTAATTAATTTCCAGTGAGAAGTACATTCTGTATTCTATATCAAGTTCCTTCATATAACTATTTCTACCATATTTTTTCAGATGATTGTAGGTTGTATAAAAATAACCTAGGTTGGAAAAAAATAACCTAGGTTGCAAAAAAATAACCTAGGTTGCAAAAAAATAACCTAGGTTGCAAAAAAAATAACCTAGGTTGCAAAAAATAACATAGGTTAAAATTTATAATCTACATTGTAGGCTAAAATAAATTTGACCTGTAACATACACATTTGTATTTAACTTTGATTAACTGGTCCTTTGCAATGCTTTGCAAATAGCACAATGACAACTACCGAAGAACTACGTCCTGTCTGACTCAACTTCCATGGCAAACAGTTGGAAAATAAAGCTTTGACCTGTTGGTAAAACCGCCAAAACATCTCGCCTAGAAAGTACAAAATTTTAATGCAGACTATTCACTGCCTGCTTTTTTCTTCTAAATTCTTTCCTGAATTAATGCTCAGCTGCTCGATCACTTCTCTTAAACACACCATCAGCATCACTTACCGATGCAACATTTTGTGACACATGCATGACAGTGATAACAGATAATTGACTAATCAGTATTGGTATAAATATTATACAAGGGATCACTGCAAGCCCTCATTCTCCTCTGTCGTGCCCATCTCCTTTTTCCATTTTCGCTTGGCCAAATTATTTTATCACTTCCTTTGCATTGAAATAACACAGAGGAGCTATATATTGCATTAATACATTAATACAGTCACATAGGGCTATAATAATCACAGATGGGGATATTAAATAAATGCTTTAACTACATGTACGTTAATGTATCAAACTAGTCATTAATATTAATAATTCATGAAGGAAAAACAAAAGAAATCAATGTGCGATAAGTGATCTGTAAATCTGATACAGATTCATCCTCACTGATTTGCACAAACTTTTGCTTTGATTTTCTCATCTGAAATAGATTGTATCGCCAAAATAACTGAAAAACAAGACTTGTGTCACTTCTGAATGTTATTGGATACAGTATGCAATGGCTCGTCTAATGGCTTATATCCAAGACAATTATTGAAGGGTTCCGTGCAATCATGACTTAAGTGTCTTTGATCAAATGTGAACTTCTCCCTACTCAAGTATAAGGAAATAAGTAAATGTGCTTGGGAGAATTTTATGTTGATTAAAGTCACTTATGTAGTCATTATGTATTATAATGTTTCTGTCAATAGTTATCTGAATGTTACCTATCTACGAAAAACATTTATCATTTTCCTTACAATTACATGTACTGTTGTTATATATATATATATTTATTTTGTCAACATTTGTTATATTGCTATTTTGTTCCCACTTAACCCGCCTCGATTAGCTATGCTACTTGCAGGTTAGTGTATTTTTTGTAAAAATATTTGTTAAACTTAATAAAGTCAAAGTCAATACAATTTTGTATTTTTTTTTTTTTTGTATGTTGTTCTCGCCCTTCAATTTGGTTGCTCATATTGTAACTAGCACATCAACTGAGATTAGTAATATTAACCTTCAAGATCATCATCTTCATCAAGTCTATGCCTGGCAGCATTCATCCTGTTACGTGCATTCCTAACTCGTCTTCTACCTACTGGACCCCCACTGTCATCAGCGGGTGCTCTTGCCTTCCCTTGAGATTTCTCTGCACAGATACATAAAATGAAAATATTACTTATTAATTCAAAAAGTGTTAGCTATTAATAGTAGTTATTGAGAAATAACAACACAAAAAAGCAAGCAATAAAAAGGCTGGTGATCATGATGTGCCAACATACAAATACAAGAAACTTTTGGTTAGTAAGGTATAAATGGGGAACTCAAGGAAAATCAAGAATATTACCTAGATGGTTCATTTTTACTGAAAAATATGTTAAAACCATATTAATGTGTGCAACAAGCCGGGTGGGCGTAAGTGACTCCGGATCACGCACATTCTAAATTCTCCTTCAAATTCTTTGTTTTCTAAGGGAGATTTAGAACATGATCAGGAGTTACTTACGCCCTTATTGTATACCACCCTTTAATTACAGCTGCATTATGCACTTATCATCGGCTTCCCCAAGGGCTGGGGGAATTGGTGACAACAGACTTAAAATGTGTAAAAACTGGGTAGAATGTGGGGACTTTGCTTGCTGCATTAAATGTTATGCAAAAAAAATAATTGTGGGCTAGTTGTATGCACACAAGGCACAATGTGGATAGATTTGTGGATGAGTCATGCTTTCGATGATCGAAGGTGGCTTCCTTCCAAGGTGATTATTCTTATATTCTATCTAGTAGTTTTAAAATATCATTCATGTACTTTTTAAGTTTTGCAAGTCAATGCAAGTTTCCAACAGTAATAAAGCAACATTTGAGCTGTGCAGTTGTCACGGGATGGGCTATCTCTACAAAACATCAGTTTTATAATGAACTCTGTGTGATATACATGTTTAAGTGCACCCAATCACAGCCCCTTGACCTTCTATTGTATCCCAGGTGTTGTTTTAACATGTCAAGATGTTCATAAATATTCATAATAAACAATTTACATTGATTTTAATACCTTCAAATACAGCACAAAGCTCTTGGAGGCCAGTCGCTTACAAAAGCAGAGTTTTGTCCTTTGAAGCCATCATGTAATACAATATTGAGACAACTTGTTCAAATCCCCCTCCACCCCTCCCATCTGGTGTCAAATTTCCCAACCCAAGGACAGCCACCCTAGTCCCTACTCCCCAGGCACAGAAACGAATCAAATGCAGAGGGATGTTGAAGTTTTGATTTGATTGGCACATTATTTATATGAAACATAAGGAAGGTAGGTAGTGGGGTGGGGAAATTTTGATATTATTGATAGGTGTTGTCCCAAGGGTGGATAATTTTACTTTTGGGGGGGGGAGAAAATGTGCCCCCCCCCCCCCCCCCCCCCCCCCCCCCCTTCAATAGATAGGTGCATTTATAACTGAATCATCATTTGTTTGACCGTACAATGAAAGTATCGTCTATCGATAAATTAATACCGTATCCTTCTCATGTGCTTCATATACTGAAAATTGAACTCTCTTCGTCTACCATTATAATGCATTTGATACAACCGGCTAAATTAATTCAAAACGTGTACAATTCCTATTCGTATATCAACTCATAATAATCAAGTGATTTTACATTTCCTTGAGCCACTTCACTTCAAATACGACCACATTTACATGAATGCGGAGTTCTTTTCGTTACCTTTCTTCTTGCGTTCTTTCATTTGAGATAAAAGAACGGCGATAAACAACATGAGGCCGATAACAGCGGTGAAAATCAGCCAAATTGTGTAAGGATTCCACGCCATCTTGGAGATATTAAAGGTCTTGTAGCCCAAGAGCCTTCACGAGCTTAGTTGGCCACAGGCAGCCCAAGCCAGAAATGGATTACAGATTTAACCCTGGACATGGCCGATCCGTGGTTTCCTTAGCCAGTACTCGTATTATAGCCTGAATTTCAGCCGTCTCCTTATGGGTACAGTTATTTAAAACACTGGCGCGTTTTTTGGAAGATACATTGGTATTTCTATAGACAATACCAAGGTTTCACGAGTGAATTCCCATAAATGCCTAGGGGTTGAAATTGATGAAAGGCTTACTTTTGAGAATCACATTGAGAAAATTTGCAAAATTGCGAATCAGGCGGGCATTGATGCCATAAAGCGAATTAAACCGTTCGTCCCCATCGATTCACTTGAAGCAATATATAAATCTCTAATTCAACCTTACTTTGACTATTGTTTCCTCTTATGGGATACCTGTGGAAAGATTACAAAAAGTCCAATCCCGCGCTGCAAGAGTCATAACTGGTACAAATTATGACACCCGATCAGTTGAGGTACTTGATTATACTTAGAATGGAAAACTCTCCAAGTAAGGCTCATACAAACAAAGTCGATATTAATGTATAAAACTCTCAACAAACAATCCGCACCCTACTTAAGAAATTCTTTTACCAAAATTAGTGATATAGTCCAGTCATTTTACGAAAAAAAGTAGGTCAACCTACCACTAATTGTAACAGAAGGTTTTTCTGCATAATATAATCTGGAATACCATCTAGAACAACATACTAAAAGTCTACACGAATCTATTTAGGGGAACAACCTCAAAATCGACTTTATTTGAAGTCCAGTGTTGGATTGACATGCCTTTGAATGCCTTGTAATTGCCTGAAATCTTCTAGAATTGTGGTAATGAGAGAGTATAACGATCTAGAAACCAATCAATCAATCAATCAATCAATATTTATTTACCATATATATAATACATGTATATATGTTTACACGCAAAATAAAATAAAATGGAATATATAATACAGTATTATTATTTGATTATTTGCTTGTTTGTTTGTATCTTTTGAATATATCGATTTGTAGATCTAAGTGGAATATGTTATATTATCTTTAATTTAAGTGTATATATATGGAAGGTGTTCAGTGAAAAAACTCCATGGAGCTTGTACAGGCACTGACACCCATGGGCGGCAAAATTTTATAATTAGTAAATCAGCACTGCGAGTAGAAGTACATTGGTACAGCAAAATAACATAGATTATGAACAGAAACAAACAAACAAATAGTCAATAATTAGGGTTCATTGTTTTAGTTGGAAAAGATGTGATTTGAGTCTAGCTTGAAAAATATTTAAGGATTGTGCTTGGGTTATAGTGTTATCAAGGGAATTCCAGAAGGTTGGTCCATAGTGCTTAAGGGTGTGTTTCCTGGTTGTTGTTCTAACTTGGTGGATGTGAATTTTGTTGGCACTCCGTGTTTCATAAGAATGTATGTCTCTATTAAGGATAAAGTAGGCTCGAAAGCATTGAGGTATAATAGAGAATCGGTAAACAGGCATCCGGGGGATGGGGGGGGGGGATGCCGGCATTAAAAGAGGTGAAGGGGAGGGGATGGTAGTGCCGGACAAAGTGCGACCCGTTTATAAACCCATTGGTAAGATTTGTTATCTATATTTTCTGATTTCAATTACCCTATATCATTATGACGTCACGGCTTGTTTATGAGGGGGACAGAATCGACTTGAACAATAGAATTTTGAACTAAATCTGCTCTGCTGAGGAAAATTTAACTTCGAATTGTCTGGTTTCCAGATATCAGCTGTATCAATGTTTATCCCACATTATTTACCGTATTTGGTGGCTGTTACCGCTATTTTACGTTCTACAAAATGCATTTGAATATTTTTCTCTTTGTTACATGTTGAATACATGTTTTTGCATTATCCCTTGGGATTAATTAGGATTTCTATAAATGCCACTCCTTCACGTGTTCATACCACTTGATGTCGCAATTTCAGCAGCGGCCTTAGTTTCCCTTGACATATTGTAGCTTTTTTATAGCTTGAGTAAAATTGTCTCTCAGTACGTATACAATTGCAATAACTTGTAATAAACGATGCCGTCAGCTGTGCGGTAATATTGTTCCTAAAAGTATATTAATAGGATGCTTCAAACCTTTAGACTCCAGAGGTAGAGGTGAATTTGCACTGGTTTGGAGAATACATTTCCGGGTTTTTCCTCAACTGGGGGGTTCTTATCCCGGTTTTTCGTATCCGGCATTTCACCATCTAAAATCTAGCTCGCAATTGTACTATTATTATTGTACTGGACTACTGTTATTAGTTATAACACCAAATACTGCTGTAACCTTAATGTAATAAACGATGCTATCAGCTGTGCGGCTCCCTCCAAACGTTGTTAACATTATTCTAATGTAGAAAATAGAAATACTTTCTATTTGGCTGAGCGTAGCGAAAGAAAATAGAATAGCGATTTCCTTTGTGTTGTTGCTGTTTTGTCCCCCTCCCACGACCGTGATCCTTAGCGTTTAAACAATAGATTGTTTTGATTTGACGTCATAATGATATAGGTCAATTGCATGCATGATCATACCCTCTATAACATATAAAAAGTCTACAGAAATCCAATGAAGGCAAAGTGCTTAAAATCAACACTAAATATATATGCGTACACTTTTCAACATCATGAAAACGAGACTAAAAGTAAAAATATTTGTGCTTTTGATATGACTTAAAATATTGTGAAAGCTGTGTTTTCTGGAGTGGGGAAAGCATTTAGACTGATTCTAACATTTTGACACCTTTTCAAAATTCGTACCGCTGGCAAGTTGTATCTGCAGGCTCAACTTCGCCAGTATCTAAAAATGACAAATTTACGGCCATCTACAAAGTCAATAGGTTATGAACCAAGCCCGGTTACAATTTAAAATTTTAAAACCACAGTGTGTTTAATTTAGATTGAGAGTTAATACTTTCCTGAAACATGAAACAGCGTGTAACAAACACAATACAATACAATACAATATTCTTTATTTACAGAGGGAAGACACATTAACCTTACATAGTTATCTTAGGCCTACGGCAAACGTCGAACTAGCCATGAACTTAATTCAGTCGAACCTATTAATTTTGAAATATGCTCATGGACAATACGACGTTTGCCGCAATAGAGATCGACCTATTCAATAGGTACGAGTCCGGCATGAGGTTCGATTAGCCAAGTATAAATTACGACTCTGGTGCGACTTTACGGCAAACGTCGTTCTTAACACGCGCCGAACTAAATTCATAAATTATGTAAAATAATAAATAAATCATGCAAATCGTATGGATTGTGGCAAAACCGTGAAAACAACATCTCCCCAATCTCCCAAACACTGATTCCCCCTTGATGAGCATGCGCTATACAAAGGCGATTTCGAAGGCGAAATGGCGGCCGATCGGAAGTCATTGCCGCATGACACTCAGCCGGAAATGTGTAGTTCGTGCTTTATCGTCACAAAATACATTTGCCTTAAATGCGAAATGCCCTTTTGTAATAAATGCTCAGTATTCGATCGAAAGTAATGAAGATGCGCCTGGCTGGAATACCGGCAGAAGCATTGGCTATTGCGAATGTTGCGATATAGCTCGCTTTGAAACGCTTCTACCAAATGAAGTCAAACCATCCAGAATGTCGTTGAAAACTGCGGCATGGATCGACTATTAACAGAGGTTTCAATGTGTGAATCGCAAACGCTAGAAACACGGTCAATAACGCCACTTGCAGTAACAACCATCTCTCCTGTACACGGCACCGAGTGCTGTGAAGAACGCCATTCTTCTGTTTCTGTTTTGGACAATCATTTTCCACAGAAAGGCCTTTCTTAGATTCGACCATAGTTAATAGAGTGGAATGGTTAGGAAACCCAGCGACCTTCTTTGTTATAGGTCTTTGTTAGCTTTTTTCAACCTTGAACGTGCACAAAAGACAATAGAAATTCCAATGTGTTAATCATTCAGCCAATAGAAACGCGTGAGTTCAGTCGTTGAGGGGACGCTAATGAACTATAACCGTGCACAATCTTTTGTCTTACCCCTTCCAACCTAAATCGCAGCGCCTTTGTTAGCCCCTTTGAAGTTTGCCGGGTTTCCTAACCATTCCACTCTATTAACTATGATTCGACCGAGCGCTGTATTTCGCCATATCACTAGCCGCGGGCGAAAAGTGAAATGCGCCAGGACACATGTTAATTCCCGTGATTTAATTAGGCGCAAGTGAATTAAGATCGACATATGTTCGACGTTTGCTGCCACGTCGGCCCTAAGTCGATCTTCCACCGAACCTATTTTTTAATAGGATCGGCGCGACTTAAGTTCGACGTTTGCCGTAGGCCTAACATGCGGCCCTCTTTGTTACAAATAAAACGTAATGTAAAGGAAAGGAAGTATGGGAAAAAATTAACGCACGAGCTACAACATTACAAGATATAATGAATAATTGGAATCAATATAAATGGAATTAATATAAAATAAAAACAAATATACTTACTAGAAGACTATGCGCAATGGAAGGGGCTATGCCCAGGACGTGGCGCCAGAAATGCAGCAGCAGTGAAGCAAGGAGCGACAGTTATAGCAGAGGAGCTCCTCTAGATGGTTAACAGAGGATATGAGCGGAAGAAAAACGTTACGAACCTTATGCTAAGCCAGCCTGATAGGCAAAGTATCAGAAGAGAGCGTAGTAATAGATGTTGCAAGCTGCTTGAAGTCAGGATCCAAGGAATTGAAAAGAATAGCAGCGCTATAAGCCAGAGTGCGCTTGCCAGAATTACTGCGAGGGTAAGGTACAGCGAGGTTATGCATGCTGGCTCTGGTGTAGCGGCCAGAAGCTCTACGAGTAGTAGAGAGGAAATGGAACATGTTCTTAAAACATGTAGGTGCACAGGATTAAGAAATGTGCTGAAGAGAAGTAGAAGTTTCCTACATTTAATCAGGTCGATGATCGGAATCCATGCACTGAAGCTGGGAGAACAGAGGGTTGACAAAAGTCGGCATCCAAGAGTATGCGGGCAGCGCGTTTTTGAAGGCGAAGAAGCCGCAGCATGTGGAGCAGTTGCCCAAGCAGCATAACAATAGATGAAATGGTTATGGATGCATGAATTATAGAAGCGCAATGCACATTCATAGGGCTCAATGCGACGGAGAAGAGACAGTCTACTGCTGATGATGGCGCAGATGTTGTCGACGTGGTGTTCCCATGACATGAAACTCTAAAGTGACGCCTAGTATCCTGGCGTGGTCGACCTGCTCGATACTGTTACCGTCGACTACCACATCTAATGTAGAGCAAGGTAGCGTACTGAGAGGAAGTTACAAGTAGAGTCTTGGTCTTAGATATGTTGAGTGCCATTTTGCTTTGCCTTGTCCATGAAGACACAGCTAAGGCGACTTCATTCAATTGAGAACTGACAGTGGAGATAGAGTGGCCAGAAGTGAGTATAGTAGTGTCGTCGGCAAACATTGTCTGGTAGGTGTTAGAGGATAGCTGCAAAGGTAGGTCATTAATAAATATAAGAAAGAAAAGCGGCCCGAGGATGCTGCCTGTGGTACACCTACAGACACTGGAAGTGCGTCCAACAGAGTGCCCCGGAATAGGGTTCTCTGGGTACGAACACAGATAGGAACAGAACCACACGCGATAGTCGAGGGGGAACAGCCATAGACACGGAGCTTGTAGAGTAGTGTATTGTGATCGACTAGGTCAGATGATTTTTCAGATCGATGAGGAGAAGTCCATTTAGGAGTTTGTTATCTATATTGCTCAGTATCTTGTCCGAGAGATCAGCGATGGCCAGCTCACATGAACGAAATCTTCTAAAGCCGAACTGTGAGTCTGTTATGGTTAGGAGCTCGTGCTGAGCAAGAAAGTCGTAAAAAGATAAGTGTACGTGGCGCTCTAGGACTTTAAAGACCACGGATATAGGCCGCTTAGAATTTATCACAATAACCATGAACGAAACGGCATCCAACTTGAGAATCAACCGATATATACAGGGCGATTATGTTAATAATTTCTATAGCGCTTATACATTAACACGCTGGGCCCAGATGGGGGTGAAAACGCTCATTTAAACATTGTTTCACTCTCTCTTCATCATTCTTCATGAAACATCACAGGAAGTCTGGGATAATAGGGAAAATATTTTTTATGGGAAAATTAATTTGATGACGTCACAATCGATGACGTTATAATCTTGATTTTTCAAAAATGTCGAATCACCTTTCTTTACATAGGGGATTTGGTAGAGGTATTCGAGAAGTCGTCAATGCTGAAAACCGTATGTCGCTACGACATAAATTAGCAGATATTTGATTTTTGTTAAAGGTGATATCGACCTGCTGGGCGCTGGCAAAGGAGAAGTTCCGGCCCTGGTTTCCAGAAATTAATTATAATCAAATATTTTAATATGCTTGCTGCTAAAACGTACCATTAAGCTGTCAGGTAGACCTTTTAGTTAATTAGGTATAATTAAAAACATATTTCCACCTCAAGCTTCTTTCAATCCTCCACGATGCTGCAAAGCCTGTTTCAATGACGTCATCCAGCATGACGTCATGTTTTTAACAACTGCCAATATCTACATCATAAGGTTGGAATTCAAAAATCTAAAACGATACGATTTACCACCACATCTAGCCTAGTATTTCATAAGAAGTTGACTTAACTTAAAGCAAAATAGCAAGAATTTCAACCAACAGTATTCCATATATGATTTAACTGTAAGTCGGTTCACATTTTTGTCGTATTGAGAAACGGTTTGCGGCATTCATCTCCTCTTGATTAGCTCTTTGAAATTTACTATAAAAATTATGACCATGTTAAGGGTGCGTTTACCAATTGTTTTGGGCCGTTGCTAAGTAGAATTTAAAACGCCACTGATAAAACGCCAAAAATTTGAGTAAAATAATTAATAAATCACTCAGGAACTCCTGGGAGACGGACCTTTTTATTTTGATGACGTCATTATTACGTCATCAAGGCAGAAAAATTCAATCAACTCATGATTGCTTTGGGATAGTGCTTTCATATTTGCATATATCATTGGTCTGGGTTAGGCACACAAGGTGTAGCATGCGTTTTACGATATACCGAAAATTGATCGTTTTAGAATTTTTTCCCGTGAATATTAACAGTAAGATGGTCATATCTTCCGTGTTTTAATTTGTTTCGCTAAACCCATGCTTGGCTCTGTGCAATGCGACTTCAGGACAATTTTTATGTGAAAAAGGATTGACTTTTCTTTGTTTCACGAACTCAGTTTCATTTTTTGTGAAACCGGAAGTATAATATTGTTACCAGGGCCCACGGGGCGGTCCACGGGGCGCGGGCGCGTTTGGGTGGTTACAAAGCAATTATCTTTACATACATGGATTCTCGTGTACCCACAGGCAGCCCAAGCTCTAATATCTAGCTAATACTTACAGCGTTTGTATGGGAATTTTAACGAGCTAGAAATACGAAAGAATTAATGAATAAAATGCCTTATCTTGCTTCCATAGTGTATTACTTGCTGTCTGTGTGGTAACAGGGTTGATATGAAGCGATTTTAGCGAGTTTTCATTTCTAAAATCGCTTCATATCAACCCTGTTACCACACAGACAGCAAGTAATACACTATGGAAGCAAGGTAAGGCATTTTATTCATTAATTCTTTCGTATTTCTAGCTCGTTAAAATTCCCATACAAACGCTGTAAGTATTAGCTAGATATTAGAGCTTGGGCTGCCTGTGGTGTACCGATGGAATTTGCGAGGGCAAAGCTAAAGGCATTGGACAAGAAAATGAAATCAGTGAAATTGAAACAGAGCTGCATTATCAGACATCTATTTCCAGTGGTTTATTCACCCAAAGAAGTCGATTTGCACCATAATCAGTCACATGTCTAACCGAGGTTGCAGGTTCAAACCCCGGCCGGACCAACACTCAGGGTCTTAAAATAACTGAGTAGAAGGTGTTGCCTTTACATAATACAGTAAACGGTTATACCTTCACGTCTTCTCGGATAAGGACGTATAAAAATCGTAGGACTAGTGACGTGTCTCCGATTAGCTGCAAAGCGAAATTATAATACATTGACACTAAAATAAAGTCACTCACTTTTATACTTTACGTCGCGTCGAGGAGAAACAACCCGATTCAACTTACGGTAAGCTTACATCAAAATCTGACTCAGTTTTCTATCCTATAGCAATCAAAAACACTGCTAAATATGTCTATTATAGAGGAATATCTTACTATAATGTGTAATATCATTCGCACATGTTCGTAATCCTTATAATATTCTCCATTGATCAATAAAGAAATAATTACAAAATTCGGCAAGTAGGCCTTAGGCTTTGTTCGCCCTAAAGGAATGGTCGCAAGTTAATAGGAACTTACCATCGTCCGTTTCCGTATTTATGTTTAACTTTCGCATTTTTCACAGACATTTCCGGCCTTAGAAATAGTTGACGAATTGTTCAAGCAAGCAACCGTACGTGAACGACAATCTACGTTCTACGTTGTATCGGTCTTTGCTTCTTTATAGTTAGAAATGGTGTCCAGGGTATCAGAAAAATCTGGTATCAGAATATATGAAAACGTTTTGGTAATTATTCACCGATTACTTCCAGTCAAGTCAAAGTATCGTGACGAGCCGCCGTAAAAATGGAGTTGATTTCTCTTTCGGTGGCACTGTATTTTTCTTCGCTACTTTCTTGTGAAAGTGGCTCAAAACCAAACTCTTCGAATACTCCTCTCACGTGTAGCTGCTCACTTGTAAGTACATTCTGGCTCCCCTCGTTATCAACAAGCTCTTTCCAAGCACTTTCCAAACTTTCTTTGTCGAAATCCGAACGAAAATTAGTTTGCACTTGACACCCGAATTCCACGTACTGACATCGGAATTTTCTCTCGTCCAGCGACCCTCCGCAGCTAGAATGGTTTTCTCGGTTTTATCGCTCTTTTTCGGCATTATATTAAGTAAATTTTGAGGCATGGAAAGTAAAAAAAAAACGGGTTCAAGTAGCAAAAACAACTTCATTGTAACTTTTACGAAATGTAAACAAAACTGAAGGAGTGGAGCATTGCAAAGCGCGCGCGTTGCTTTTCACTAAACCGGAAGTAAGTTTTCCCGCCATTGCATGAGCGCGCGCGCGCGCCGACCCTCCATAGCAACGTCGCTGCTTAGCGACGAAATTGGCGGTAAACGCACCCTTAAACTTTTGAAATTGCTATTTAGTGACGTCATCGAATATGACGTCATAAAACAATATTTTATTTTAAAAATGCTATCAAAATGTTTTGCTTAATTTCCCCAGCTGATATGCGAAGTTTCACGGAAAATTACTTAATAAGACGAAACTATGTTTAAAAGAGCGTTTAAACGCCTATCTGGGCCCAGCATGTAATGTTCTTAAGCGCTTTACAATCTAAACGATTATCGAATGCTTAAGCTATACCGGCATTGCAATAGAATAATATAGCTTATAATACTAATAAATAAAAAAATATAGCTAAAATTGATATAACGAGTTAAAAAAATAAAAAAAAATAAAAAAAAAATACAAATCATAAGCAATCTTAAAAAGGTATGTTTTAAGCCTGGATTTGAAAGTATTAACATTCTCAGAAGATCTGATGTTTAGTGGAAGATCGTTCCATAACTTGGGAACGTGCACAGAAAAAACTCGGTGTACATAGTTCTTTAATTTATAAGATATGCAATTTAGGCGCAAAACAGACTTAGATGAACGCAGTAGTCTTCTTGGTTTGTGCAATTCTTGTAGGTAGAACGGAGCTAAATTATGTAGGGTCTTGAAAGTATAAGTAAATTAACCTTAAAAATTATTGGTAACCAATGGAGCTTTCTGAGCAGAAGCGGACCAAGGCTGAAGTATGAGAGACCGCTTGCGGGCTCTGCACGAACGGATTGCGATGAGGTTTCCCCAAAATGATGCGGCTGAACATGAAATAGCCAGTGAGTTGAGATAGTGGCTGCCAATCGATCGATCGTAACACGATACAAGTGCGGATGCGGGGACAGGCGACGATAGATGCTAGAAAGGTATGAAAACCGTGGCTGAGAGGCTCGATTAATAAGCGTTTAGAGCAGTATTCAGTTTAACAAATAAAGAATCAAAGTTATGTTTAATAATGTTATCGACTAAACCGTATCAAGATAAGCGTGATAGGCATGGTATGTAATTTACGTGTATTAAACTTTATATCCAAAGCACTATTTGAATAAATTATGTTTAAATGAAGTGTTTAAAATTGTTTAACAAGGCCAGTTAGTTAAGAGGTATGATTAACATTAGGACTTGTTTAAAATAGCATATCATCACAATATATTTATGCATTAGGCTAGCCATGTGCTAGTTTATGTCAGTAAAGACCGCATTTAAATAGTTTAACGAGCTAGACCGTTAGGAAATATTAGATTGGTTATACATTACTGTATGATATAGAAATCGGATTTTAGGCATAATGATGGTTGACAAAACATGCAGTAGTTCAAAGAATAAATTTAGATACAAGGTGTTGAGACTCTGTTAATAACATATAATTTACCTGTATAAACCTTTATACCAATGCACTGTTGAATAAGTTATGTTTAACTGTAGTAATAATAATAATAATTACATTTATAAAGCGCTTTTTCCTATAAGTCCAAAAGCGCTTTACACCTAATTAAAAAACTACATCTAATTTAAAAGTTACAAATACAGTAATATTAAAAAATCCTAAGTTAATTAAGCTAAAAACCATGATTAAAAATTACAATAAATTGTCGATATCCGAAAAAATCACTATAAAAAACTTTCTTAAAAAGGTATGTCTTAAGACTTCTTAAATAGCTCTATTGAAGGAATAGATTTAATGTTAAAAGGCAATGAGTTCCATAGCTTTGGCGCACATACAGGAAAGGCTCTATAGCCGTACGATTTAAAATTAAAAGTTGGCGCCTGTAACATTAACTTCGATGCAGATCTCAGACTGCGTTGTGGAGCAGCCTGAGATCAAAAATGTTAACAACAAGGATGTTTAGGTGATTAGATTCAGTTAAAAGGTTTGATTGACACGGACTAGTTTTAAATTAAGTTTAAATTATTATAGTGTTATTATGTATTTCATTCATTACGTCTTAAAGTTCTCATACTTTACGTTTGTACTCGGGGCTATTTAGCCATTTCTAGGGTTTAAATGAGAAAATGATATTGTTTTGTTTAGGTTTTAAAAGGAAACATAATGTCTGTGTAGTACCGTTATGTTTTAGGTTGAGATTCATATATGTAGTACTGACAATGACAGACTATTAAACAGAACAAGGACTGCCGGGGTTTAAGGTGACACAATGTGTTAAATGGTAAAAAGTGTAAGCTACGAGCTAAATACTCGAAAGTATGCCTCGTTTTGGAGTTGAAAATCACCGCCGCACCAATTGGATGGGAAAGCTCCAAAACGAGGCATCCTTTCGATTGGACTTCCGGTGTCTCATCAAAGTGTGAAGAGGTGTTTGGGACGGCGAAATGCGAGGTGACAAAAATCATTTCTCGGTACTCGTTGAATGTTTGGTCATGAAACTTGGAGGATACGTAGCCAGGTGATATGTCTACGGGATCCGGAAGTATCACGTCGATTGAGTGGATTTAAGGGTCATTGACAGGTATGTGACACGCCATCGCCATCGGCTTGCCGGCCTTTCCTCTCTTTAGGTAGAGTGAATCCAGGTTTCCTAGAAACTCGTTAAATCGGCTCCCAAACCCCCAAATTCAAGACACAACAACTTAATCTTCATCAAAGCAAGTTTATTGTGTTATTCATTTGCCATTTAGTGCGATAAAATACCAGATATTCTGGAAGTTTGAACAGTTCGTAGTTCAACTGTCAAATAAATTCAAACTTTGAGCTTGGGCTGTCTGTGGTTCAACTTGTGGTGCCGGAGGCGGCGCTGGCGGCGATCTCCCATTTTCACTTGTTTATCTTCTTCTGGTCCTTGAATGTGGTCCTTGAATGGCTAGACTTCTTCGTCGATCTATCTAGCTCTATTCTTGGGGTCCTTGAGTATTCTGACACCATGTAATAAAGGCTAGGCCTGAATAGATTGTGCTCGGCAACTTTTGAGCAACTTCTGGAGTTTTGAGCAACTTTTTGTACTGCAAGCAACCTAGAGCAACTTTTGCCTTCCTTGGCAACTTTTGAGCAACAAATAATGATAAAACACCCAAATTATCCCAAATGTTTCTGTTAATTGAAACTGGTCGACACTAAGAATGCTGTAGACGTGTATTGAATAGTATTGACCCTGCAAATGATTAACATTCCTTTGTTTTCTACTTTCCGTGCATGAATTAATATGCGCCCACGAACTGGACAGCAGCTATCTATTTAATATCGCCCGCGAATTATCCAGAGGCTTCAGTCATGATTAGAACAACAATGCAAAGAGGCTGTAAACTTTATCACCGTATGTGGTGTCTATAGTCAATATCATGAGATTTACTCATTAGAAACTACTTTACTTCATTAGAAAGTACTACTATTGGTAGTTATGTTGAACTTTAAGATTATATTGAATTACACATCCAACATTCCATGTTTAGAATAAAATGGCTCGCCAAAGTGAGCAACTTTTTCAAATTTTGGTTGGCAACTTTTTCAATTTTTGGCAACTTTTGAGCAACTTTTAGCCTTTTTTTGGAGCAACTTTGGCTGGATTTGCTAGCACAATCTATTCAGGCCTAATAAAGGCACGGGTCGCACACAGACAGTGAGGGTAAACCAGGTTTACTTACTGCAAATCTACACCGAGCACATGGCCCTGATCGACTGTCAATCACGACTCAATGACGTCATGACCTATTGTTACAGGTAAGGTAAATAACGGAAGGTAACACATTCCGACGAACTAATGGTGCAAAAAACTAATGAAAAAATATCTAAACAATATATGATGCTAAATAAAACATATATGTAAATAAATGCGTCTCAACCATGGTGTGAAGTCGGCCTTAGATTGACTACTTTCAGTTATTGTAATGTGTATATGTTTGTTATTATAGGTAGTATTTTAATACATCGTGTTAGACACGAGACTCCAGCACAGGACAACCCGAGGTTTGTAAATAGTAGGAAATTAAACTATTAAGTTCAATTGTACTTACAAGCAAATGTTAATGCAATTTCTTTATTATTCTCTACTCAGTAACAATTACAGTCACCACTGACACCCAGTAACCCCTGCACATCGTCTTTACTACGCTTCAGTATTCGACACGACTGATTTAGTTCACAATTGAGGCTGAATAAGTACGACCTATATGATGAGGGGGCAACTTTCTAGTTTTCCTTGGTTAATGAATAGGAAAACAATATGGTAAGGGAACACCGTATGTGTTTTTTGGTCCATTCATATTGGCTTAGTACCGCCAAAAAAACTAAAGGTAACACATTTTCATGATGGCATAGCCTGCGAATAGGTTCATGAAAGAGGAGGAGAGGCAAGAAGACTGCAGTAACACAAATGTGAATTACACCCCTACCGTTAGGCTCGTTTCACACACCGCTCCTCGCATGTGCCGAACGCAAACAAAAAAGGATAATAATTGCCAGGGCGTAGCCCAAGGGGCGTCCCAGGATACCCGTGACCCCCCCCCCCCCCCCCCCCCCCCTTCTCGGGTACCAAAAATACAGAGTACAACAAGAAAACTGCAAGTAAAAAAACATCAAGGACACCAAGACGAGTCCCCCCCCCCCCCAAGGAAAATATTCCTGGCTACGACCCTGATTTGGGTGGCTTTGTTTATCGGTACATAAATGCAACGGCAATCTGAAACCGGGCCTAAGATATATAATCTAATGAACACATGGACAGAGTCATCGTAGAATTGACCATTGCGTCGAAAATTTGGACGCATATCAGTATTCAAATTTGTAGCACGTCCCGTGCAGGCTCTCCTTCCCTCTTCTTGTCTCCCTCCCATAAGCCTGTTCGCAGGCTTTTCAAGTCAGGAACGTCGTCTTCTATGTATCATGCAGTTAAATCACACAATGGACATCATTAATACATGTTATCAGTACGGTCAGTATTATTTTTTCTTCCAGAATCTACACGTTTATCTAGCGGTTACTGTTCTTTCGGCTGTTGGCCACGTCATCGGTTCCTCTAGCGTTTCTTGGCGTCATTATTTGGGCACATCATCGGATTCTTCCGAATCATCATCGGGGTCTTGCTCAGGATCGTCAGCCTCGACAGCATCAGCATCGGGCATATCTTCTGGTTCATCTTCGACGTCCGAGTCGTTGTCGATTTCGTCCGGCTCGTCATCCAATGTCGAAATGTCATCGAGGAGAGCTACGTCCTTCGACCTAAGAACACGTAAGGTTAATCTAACTACGATTCACTTTCATTCAAATATACTTTTTTTATTTTCCTTTTCTTCTTTGGAACAAGCCCTGTACTGCAAACTAGGCTAAACTAACATTACATATATGCTTTCCAGGTAAACAATTTCAAAATAGTGGTATGATCAACTGAAAGTCGATTAAGGTATCCCTTTTCCTCTGACGAAGGGCTAGCACTTGAAACGTCAGCTGGCTCGCTCCCCACGGCGGTTAGCATACCTTAATCGACTTTTAGTTGATCATACCAGTGTTTATCTTCCCCGCCGACGCAGATCAACACTAGTTTTTACAGGAACTAGTCACCCATCGCGCGTAGTTTCAAAATAGGTCGCTCTCGTGAGATTAGACTGCTTCAAAATAGGCGATATCTGGCAGGTAAAAAAGGTAGTTTATTCTCGGATTTAGGATTATTAGTCATCTAGGATACAAGCTAATTTCCGAGATTAATCAATTCTTAGGCATACGATTGAACGTCTTGCCCAAGGACGGTGGTGGTAGAAATTAGAGCAGGTTGTTGTACCGGGTAACAATCCCCTTCTCTTCACGAGTAGCACAACAGGTTCTTTAACGTCCCCCAGTTATGAAGAGAAAGTGTTGGGAGACAAGGCCAACGATTTTACGTCCCTGCCCAAGGACGCGGCCGGAGCCTGGATCCCGTGTTCATGACCGGCGACATTCTACCACCTGATCTATTCGGCCGTGCGGTGTGTATGTTGCGGTACGTTTAATTTTGTTACCTGGTCATCATCTGGTGCAACATTTCTCTTTCCATAACCACCATTTCCTTCGCCGTTGTATCGACGTCTGCGCGAAGAGTATTGACGGCGTCTTCGCGTGTATTGTCGCCTTCGCGTATATCGTCGCCTTCGCGTGTATTGTCGACGCCTTCGCGTGTATTGTCGACGCCTTCGCGTGTATTGACGTCTGCGCGAATAGAATATACGTCTGCGAGAATATCGCCTGCGTACAAAATAACGACGCTTGCGTGAGTAATGCCCGCGTTTGTCAGGTCCCCAAGTCTGGTCTTCGTCCTCTGGGGCACTTACTTCATTTCTGAAAAACAAAATCAAGACAGTGGTTTAGTTCGGTATTTTCGAGTGAAAAGCGTAAAGCAACTAAAAAGAAAAACAGGATTAGAAGACTGTCAACACACCCAACATTCATCCTTTGCGTTTATACGCCAAAAATCTAACTGATATTAATGTTTACATTTCTTATTTAGTTTGATTATAGCGTGGGAATGGAATCCTAATATTTATGACTTTATATCAATCACGACAGATTAACGATGGAATGTTGACAGTGCATGGCCTGCAATGAAATTGAAATTTAAGCCTAAATTCCAAAAAGCAAATTTTCGCAAAGATCCGATGGCAACATAGACAAAATACCGACAGAAAGGAGTGGACATGAAAACTTTTGATACACTGGGTAGTAAAAGATATGTAAAAAACCGACGTTAAAGTAATTGTTACTGACGCATTGCAACTACAGTAGATGGTTGAAATAAAGGACTGAAGTATTGCTTTACCGTCCGCTATATAAAGAAAGCTGCTAATCGCTGACCTAATTTCTAAGAATTTTACAAAGAAACTACAGCCAACTACCCTAGTTTCATCACCTTCACCCTTATGGAGCTGTTTTCAGGATAAACTAAGATTCATTTTTTGCACTCAGATAGGGTCGGAGCTGGCACTCCCATCCACGCCGTTCAATGAACATTATATCTTGTTTTTCAGGTTATGCATACCGTTTTTCGTTTGCTACTTGTTTAACCTTTGCAGGCTGGTCTGCAGCTTTCTTTACGATTGGCTTCTCCTTTTTAGAAGCTTCTTTTTTCTGCTTCGTCACGTCGTTCACAGGAGCTGGGTGATTCGGTTTTACTTCTTTCTTCTTCAATGCAGCAGAATTGCCATGAACCAGACAGAAAAACACAGCGGCTAAGACAACACATGTAAAAACGCGCATCTTGGGTGAGTACTGTTGGCTCTACGGTTCCTCTAGCTCTAGTGCAGCAACTCAAGAATTTGCCCAACTTTAAAGTCACTTCATATGACGCCGAGGTTTGTTTGCATTGGTTTAAAGCACTGGCTGAAACATTTGCATTACAAAAAGGCTTGAGTATACAACAAGAAACAACAACAAAAGAACAATTTACAATGAATCAGGGCTCACTAGAATTAGTGCTGGGATACCAGGAGTAGCTTAATAAGTAAAACTAATCGAGTCTGGAACCCCCGCTGGAACTCCAAACATTAACGTATTAAATTGCATAAAGTCGAACCTCTATAATACGGACACCGAAGGGACGGACCCAAGTGTACGTATTATAGGTGTCCGTATTATAGAGGTGTCCGTATTATAGTGGTGTCCGTATTAGAGGTGTCCGTATTATAGAGGTATCCGTATTATAGAGGCCTCATATATGACGTCATTTTAAGGGTTCCATTGCCAATAATTACCACAATTTACCCAAACTCGTCTGTGGTTTACTTTCTTTAGCTTTATTGAAATAAATTTCAGAAGATTTACACAAACTAACATGTAATCATTATTATAGAACTGGAACTTTCTATACATTAATTATAATTCTCCGTAATAAAGACACTACTAGTACGGCTCTTTTCATGTTTGAATTTTACAACAATAACCTCTCAATTATTTTCAATTTTCATTCCAATTTAAAAAGTACATAATCAAAACACTATAGACTAGCCTCCATTTCTAATTATTATACTCCAAATGTTCGCACAAATTACGGTAAATTCAGCTTAAGATATAAAGGAATTCAATTTGTGAAGATATTAATTAAGAAACTACATTCTATAAATTTATTTAAAACAAATCTTTTAAAAAACATCAAAAATCTTATAAGTCGAACCTCCCCTTACGGACACCTATATAATAAGAACACCTCCTTATTGCGCGAAACAGCCTCTCGATCCAGTCCTGTCCTGTCTCGGTCCTGTTAAAAAACCTCTATAATAGGACATCTCTGTTAAACGGACACTAAAACTCGGCCGCAGAGAGGAAAATACATAGAAACTTACCGCGTACTGAGATATATCACATCATGCAACTTTAAAATCTTCAATTTATTAAAGATCGACAAATCTGAATCAATGAGAATTCCAAGGTATTTACATCAGTATATAATATAGATACGATAGTACGCGCGCTCTGATTGGCTACACAAATTCGGAATATTTAACAATTAAAGTCGATATTGGTGAATATTCACCAATATCGATTGAGCCTGAGGCGAATAATTGTTTTAGTATATAGAACACGGAAACCTGCTTTTGGGCACTGCATTTTGTTGAATTTCTAAAATTTCCCCATCGGAAACAATCGCGAAACGTGAATTTACGCCTGCCATTTTGTTTCAAAATTATCCCGAGTTTTGTAGGTGGCTATTGCTCATTATTCCGAGATAGCGAGCTAATCAAATAGCATGATCTATGTAGGTTCCCGTGTTGTATCTACTAATCTGCATTATAACCCATCAAATATTTTCTCTCGCGCGCGATTGGTTGAATACGTCACGTGACCCGATATTTTCTCTCCGATGAGCGTATATATATTTAGGCCACACCGCGGCAAAACGGTACGCGCATGCGTATTTGCTATTTCTTGTCGGCGCGCGGCCGCCCCCAGTTTCCCGCGAAAACTGAAATGAAACAACAGGCACATACCCGTGATTTTAAAATTTCTGCTTAAAAGTATCCATTTGTGAACTTTTTGTCAAAAAATAAGAAAACTACTTAAAAGCTAAGCCTAAGACTTTAACAGGTTGAAGTTTTCGTAATTTGTAATTCACTGTGAGTTTACTAAGTTTTAAAATTATTTACTAAAAAAGTTGAAACCCTCGGTAATTTGTATTTGATAGCAGAGCCTTCGTTCTTTTGGCCAGCGGAGCATACCGTTTTGCCGCGGTGTGTATTTAGGCAAGTCTAAAAGCGGAGCTCAAAATTGTCTGAATTGAAGTAACGTCCCGAAAATAACGATAAATTGTGTAAAGAAAGCAAAGATACATACATAAAATTAACTGGTAGAATAAAGTGAAATCAGCGCAAAAGATTCAGAAGAAAAGAGAAGATAACGGAAAAATGTCAATAACATTGAGTGCGCTCGCTTGGCTCGTTGTTCGAAATTGCGTCAACAGCGCGCGCAATCTAAAATTGAAAATGACAGAAAATGGTCTGCATTTTTTATTTTTTTTAAGGCGTGCATTATAAAATATTAGCCAGAAATACAGGGAGGTCAAATCTAAGGTAAATATACATCAAAATCTCTGGAAAAACTTTGGTTTTGAGATGAGAAAATGTTTGTGCTGCCGAGGCCCGATCTCCGAGACATTCAACGTAAAATCAGGCTGACGCAGAACGATCTGGTCAAGTGACAGTTTGGAAAGACCTTCCAATCCTCCTTGCGGGCCCAAGGTTTCAATCCCAGCCGCCTGGTTTTAGGAATGCGCGCGCAGGTAACCAATTGTGAAATAAAATGCCTTTTGACTCAGTGATTCTGCTGTATATGTGTTGATTTGGTCGGTTCTTTACCAGCGCTCTCATGATACAGCTCGGGCTTCCTGTGGCTCAGGTTGTTTACATACAGCTCGGGCTTCCATAAATTGGATACACCGGTAATTCCATATGATTTAGGATAATATCTATCATGGCTTAACATATCGAAGGCTTTGCTAAAATTGCGTATATATTTTCTTTGTGCTACTCGGGCTGCAGCTTGCTAATCGTCAGTTTTGTTTTCCTTCTTCCATGGTCATAAGTAGGTTTTTATCGCATTTTAAACGAATAAGATTGTTCTGAACAGGGTTACTTGATCTGAGGAGATTCAAGACATGGACAAACGAGAAAACATCGTTGCGCAAAATATTGTTGCTGATACATAAATGTTTCTTGGGTAAACAGACGTGTGGGAAGCAAGACAATCCTGGCAGATGGAGTTTATGAAATGTTTCATCGTGTGCATATCTTTGCAAAATCCATGCACCTTAGATATAGGCAGTATAATATTTTGCAAAACTACATTGCACTATATGTTGCCACGCATCTCTACTTAAGGCAGACATGTCGAGAGCTGATTGTGCTCGGCATCACACTAGATAGTAAGCTAAGATGGCATCACCACCTCCGCTAAATATTATCTAAGGCTACTCAGATTTTAATTTAATTATGAGAAACCTTTGGTTCTGTGGCCAAGGTATTAAAAGCACCTTGTATAAGTCACTAGTTAGACCCAACCTTGAATATTTAAACCTCTAATATGTGTTGCTAACAAACTAGAAAGAGCACAGATATGTACCACCCGGTTCTGCAAAGGGGACTACAAATACACCCCAAGTGTTACTTCTTAGTAGTAAACGCAGAAGCCGAAGAGAGGACCGCCGAGGAAGACGCCATCGCCTACAAAAAGGAAGTCGAGACGGTGACGCGGTTACAATAGTTGGCGCAAAGCATACACCACCACTTTCAGGAAACGCTAACGGTGCTCGACGGAATAACATCCTGCGCTGTGCCTTTCATCCAGGTCGGGCAGGAGCCTGACAAATATCTGTGGGCCCTGTGACGTCATGAATCAAGGGGCGTTGTGGGTATTACCATGGCAACCGACTTAAACCTTAAGCCCGCGTCGAAAAAGACCGCTGTACAGTCGTTACCTTGCGCCCAACCTGCCGGTATACACTTCCTGCAGTGTCCATCTCCCATACTACGTCTATGATGCAACGTCCATCTCCCATACTACGTCTATGATGCAGCGTCCACCTCCCATACGACGTCTATGATGCAACGTCCACCTCCCATACGACGTCTATGATGCAGCGTCCACCTCCCATACTACGTCTATGATGCAGCGTCCACCTCCCATACTACGTCTATGATGCAGCGTCCACCTCCCATACTACGTCTATGATGCAACGTCCATCTCCCATACTACGTCTATGATGCAGCGTTCATCTCCCATACTACGTCTATGATGCAACGTCCATCTCCCATACTATGTCTGTGATGCAGCGTCCATCTCCCATACTACGTCTGTGATGCAGCGTCCATCTCCCATACTACGTCTATGATGCAGCGTCCATCTCCCATACTACGTCTATGATGCAGCGTTAATCTCCCATACTACGTCTTTGATGCAACGTCCATCTCCCATACTACGTCTATGATGCAGCGTCCATCTCCCATACTACGTCTATGATGCAGCGTTTTTACAGACCGGGTTATTTGATGCAGCGTCCACCTCCCATACTACGTCTATGATGCAACGTCCATCTCCCATACTACGTCTATGATGCAGCGTCCATCTCCCATACTACGTCTATGATGCAACGTCCATCTCCCATACGACGTCTATGATGCAGCGTCCATCTCCCATACTACGTCTATGATGCAGCGTTTTTACAGACCGGGTTATTTGATGCAGCGTCCATCTCCCATACTACGTCTATGATGCAGCGTCCATCTCCCATACTACGTCTATGATGCAGCGTCCACCTCCCATACTACGTCTATGATGCAGCGTCCACCTCCCATACTACGTCTATGATGTAACGTCCATCTCCCATACGACGTCTATGATGCAGCGTCCACCTCCCATACTACGTCTGTGATGCAACGTCCATCTCCCATACTACGTCTATGATGCAGCGTTTTTACAGACCGGGTTATTTGATGCAGCGTCCATCTCCCATACTACGTCTATGATGCAGCGTCCACCTCCCATACTACGTCTATGATGCAGCGTCCACCTCCCATACTACGTCTATGATGCAGCGTCCACCTCCCATACTACGTCTATGATGCAGCGTCCACCTCCCATACTACGTCTATGATGCAGCGTCCACCTCCCATACTACGTCTATGATGCAACGTCCATCTCCCATACTACTTCTATGATGCAGCGTCCATCTCCCATACTACGTCTATGATGCAACGTCCATCTCCCATACTACGTCTATGATGCAGCGTCCATCTCCCATACTACGTCTATGATGCAACGTCCATCTCCCATACTACGTCTATGATGCAGCGTCCACCTTCCATACTACGTCTATGATGCAGCGTCCACCTCCCATACTACGTCTCTGATGCAACGTCCATCTCCCATACTACGTCTATGATGCAGCGTCCATCTCCCATACTACGTCTGTGATGCAGCGTCCATCTCCCATACTACGTCTATGATGCAGCGTCCATCTCCCATACTACGTCTGTGATGCAACGTCCATCTCCCATACTACGTCTATGATACAGCGTCCATCTCCCATACTACGTCTGTGATGCAGCGTCCATCTCCCATACTACGTCTATGATGCAACGTCCATCTCCCATACTACGTCTATGATGCAGCGTCCATCTCCCATACTACGTCTATGATGCAGCGTCCATCTCCCATACTACGTCTATGATGCAGCGTCCATCTCCCATACTACGTCTATGATGCAGCGTCCATCTCCCATACTACGTCTATGATGCAACGTCCATCTCCCATACTACGTCTATGATGCAGCGTCCATCTCCCATACTACGTCTATGATGCAGCGTCCATCTCCCATACTACGTCTATGATGCAGCGTCCATCTCCCATACTATGTCTCTGATGCAACGTCCATCTCCCATACTACGTCTATGATGCAGCGTCCATCTCCCATACTACGTCTGTGATGCAGCGTTTTTACAGACCGGGTTATTTTTAGAATGTGTTTCCCGCGAGTTTGGTTCCGCTAGCCAATCACAAGCGTTTGAGTAATTAAATTCAAATGATTAATGATGTTGTAGCCATGTTGGTTGACCAAACAAGAGAAGCTAACGAGGTACCTTTTGTTGACAACATCCGCGATGGAAGCGAACGAGATGTGAAATCTAAAAATAACTCGGTCTGGAAAAATGCTGCAGTCACGAATATATGACAGATGGACGCTCCGGGTAATGAGCTCCTGAGATGTATATAAATACTCTTATTTCCCAAGCAGAACAATCAGAGAATGGAGAGTCTACCATCATATATTGTCTGTAACCGCTAGTTACTTGACAAGTTTTAAATTTCAGTTAGACCAGTATTTAGGGCAAATTATTTTGTATATGCATTATATACTTTTACGAGAGACCATCACTGATGGTCCTTGACTTTTACAAAATTATTTATCAAGTTTATGTTATTTTAATTTATGTACATAATTTTCTTTTTTTATTGGACTTTATATGTGATTGAGGCTCCTGTTAATCCTTATTTAAGTTAGCGAGATAACTGTAAATAGTTTTTGCTGACTCACCAAATGTATATAGATGTAGAAAACAACAGGCCCGTTTTGCAGGAAACAATCACCCTCTTCTATTTCTCCTGTACATTAATGATTTCAGTAACTGTTGTAACTTGTTTAATTTTCACATTTTTGCAGATGATACCAACCTATTCTGTTCAAATAATAGTCTGCTTGCACTAGAATCCCTTATTAATGAAAATTTAAACCATGTTTCTGACTGGCTTGCTGCAAATAAATTCTCTTTAAATATTGACAAAACTAACTTCATTATATTTCACCCTCCTCAAAAAGCTGCAAATTATGCAACCAGACTATATATAAATGACAAAGAGATTAAACAGGAAAAATGCATCAAATACCTTGGGGTTCTTATTGATTCACATCTCAGTTGGAAATTTCATATCTTGCACATCTCTAAGAAAATCAAACGCTGTGTTGGTATACTCTCAAAAATTCGGCATTTTGTAAGTGCTCCAGTTCTTACTCAACTATATTACACTTTAATCTATCCTTTTTTAACTTATGCTTTAGTAACTTGGGGAAATACTTACTCAACTACACTAAAGCCCCTCATTATTTTACAAAAAAAACCAGTTAGAATTATAACTTTTTCTGATTATCAAGCTCACTCAAGTCCGCTCTTTCAAAGGCCGTAGGGCTACTTAAATTTACTGATTTGATCCATGTAAACAACTCTTTATTTATGTATGACTTCCATGCAAACAGACTTCCACCAACTTTTAATGACTTCTTTAAATGCATAAACAGAGTACATCAATATAACACCAGACTAGCCTGCAAAAAAATCATATTATCTTCCAAAAATAAGGACTAATTATGGCAAATTGAATATTCGTTTTTTAGGTGTTAAAGTGTGGAATTCAATTCAAGAAGAAGTCGCGGCTGTTTTGAGAGGCTCTTAACAGATTCTATTTTAAATAATTACTTAATAGACTGATATACTGATGTACTTAAACTTATGCCCACTTCCATTTTTGTGTATGTATAATGCTTTTTTGGTATGTTTATTATTGATAAGCTTTGTGTGTATTAGTATTGTTCTTTTTCGTTTTTTATCTCCGTCCAATTTATGAGCAACTACTGTAGCAATTATTCCTGTACTGGCCCAGCTACTTAGCTCGATTAGCTCTTGCTATATCTAAGTAGCTGTGCTCTTCTTCGTTCAAACCACATACTAGTAAATTTTGTTATATTAAGAGAGTAGAGAGTACAAATAAAGTTGTTGTTGTTGTTGTGTCACCTACTGATATATCACTTCAAACAACCAATAAATTGCGCTCGTGATCCCATGGGAAAGGCTTTACTGGATGGCAAACAAACTTCCAAATTCTGGAAAATAGCATTTACAAACAGGTTTTGCTAATAACACTACCGATCTCGTACAATGAATGCCTTTAAATAAATGAAGTCAGATTTTTTCCCATGATATCTCGCGCGCGGGCAAGCGAAGGAACACTAAACTCTGCAACATTGTTCCCTCATTACCAGGGGAGGAATTTAGTTAGGCGGGGGGGGCTCTTTTTGCATTTCCTGGATCCGCCCCTGCTTACGACAGTTTAGAGTCTCTTATTTAATAAAGTTTCACCTTTGTATTTCACGTTCATAAAGTTTATTGCATAATAGTAGGAAAATTGGAGGGACCACAGACGAAATAATAAACAACCGGATCTCCTAGGGTGTAGGGATCTGATCAGCAATATATATATAAATAGACAAGAAAGGAAAGGCTGATTCAACGTAGAGTTTTTTTCTTCCAATATTTCAATCGTCGGGGAAAAAGGCTTACAATGTATTGGCTAAATATTTCGACAATCCTAAGATAAGATTTCTTATCTTCTTCTGAAAGGATGTTTATTTACAGTTTCTAAAGGGATACACTTATAATCTCAAAATGATATTTAGATTCCTGAAAACTGAAATCGCTATAAAAACGATTCCTTTTGCGATGCAAGGGGAAAGTGTATTGCACAATAGTTTTGATGACGTCAGTTCGTTGTCGAGGTCACATATATTCCTCATCGCTGTCAATTTCTTAAATAACAAGAGCGCCAGTTGAAATATCCTGAGCCTGTTGGAAGGCTTTCGCACGAGTGAAGTTAAATAAAACATTAAACTGCTTACATTTGAGAGATGGGACTCCAAATTTGAGAGAAATTTCCTCTCGGGTCCACCATCTTGATTTTACTGTATTAAATCATGTAAATAAATTAACCTGGCATTGTTGTGTGACCAGCACAGTGCAATCTGATTGGTGGTGAACTTGAAATTTAATACATGGACAAAAATTTTGCTGCATGAAACAAAAAAAATAAAAATAACGGCCTGCAGATTAAGACTCGGTGCTGCCACAGGCAGCCCGAGTAATTATCTAATTCTCGTTTCTTCTTACACTTTCATTCTTAAAAGTGCTTTGATAGAGTATTTTTTTTTTAAGATTTTATTGCGATTTCAGTTTTCAGGACAGTCTAAATATCATTTTGAGATCATAAGTGTTTTGTACTCGGGTATCCCTTAAGTTGACTCAAACCCATCTTTACATACACTTTGATATAGACAGAGAGATGCAGCCTATGTACGAGATCCAACTGAAATCATTAGGTTTTCAAAACTCCGAGTGGACGAAATGAAAACATTTAGCTATTGTGACTTTTAAAATAGGAGTGACAGATCGACAAGCCGTGTAAAAGCCTTTAGTCTAAAAACAAGTGAAAGATACTTATTAAAAGTATCCGGGTTTTTTCCCAGTAACTTTCAAGCACTCGGTTTGGATAAACTTGGAAGACATTTTCTCCATGGTGTTAACATGTTATATCGTCTTCACTAGTTATTTGGAAACATTGGAAAGATGCACTAGAGTTATTTTTCCTGGATTATCAGTGTTGTCACTAAGCGCCAGCTGCCAGTGACTTTCACTAGCTAAGAAACACCCAATCACTGGCCGTCATTTCGCTGGCAACCAAAGGCTGTCAACAAATTTTACATATTTGCACATTTCTCTGTGGCTACTCAAACATTGTTGACTGTTAAATTTGCAAGGAACCTTTTATTATCAATTAATCAGCTTTCTTCAGGTGGACCAGTTCAAGTAGAGACACAATAATAGCTGTATTAACACATTAGCCAGCAACTGTTGTCCCAATGGGAAATCAGCCTGGTTTCAATAATGGCCCGACTAAGCACAGCATTATAAAATGACCCATCTATAACTACCAATGTTTGGTGCTGCTATCCCTGAAATTATCTACATCCCAAGGTTCATCAGTTCATGATGAACATCGCTGAAAATAACTGTGTCCTGTCTGGACAGCAAACACCAGGGCATCTCCCCTTTAAGGCTTTTTATCCAGTGTTTTTTGAAGTAGCTGTACAGTTTCATGCATTATATATGATAGCCTCCATAGGAGTGATGTGTGACCCAATTGGACTGTAAGTGCTTGGGTCTCTTTTTACTACCTGAAGTAAACAAGGACTTGAACACCTTACTTGCACCAGGATCTTCTGCCACAGTTTTGTGCTTTGGCAACTCTGGTAACTGCATGTTAATCATTGCCTCTTTTCCCTTTTTGGTTGGTGCGATGGCACTGCTGGAACTAGCGGCACCATTGACGTGTGATTTGATGTCCAACTTGAGTTTTTTAGCTGGTTTTTTAAACTCATTTTGTGATCTCTTGTTAACCTTGACACATTCAGGAATAGCGTCACCATTTGCACTGGCAGTTCCAGACGTGATTGTTTCTGTCACTTTTGATTTCTTAGCTTTCTTTTCGAGCTTGGCTTTAATTCGCCTTTCCTCCATCTTTGACTTCATGACTTCAACTTCTTCCTCGGTGCCATTTAGTAGAATAATATCTTCATCTGAAAATGGCTTGTCACACTTATGGCACACAGAAGATTTCACTTCTTTGAGAGCACGCTCAGAAAACACACAGCCACATTTCCACAAAAAGCAGAACTTGTATCGTCCATTCATCTCAATTCCAACTACTGGGCAGATGAAACGAGAGGCCTGGATATCCACATATCCCACAGCCTGTTCTTTGGATTTCTCTTCAAAATCAAATGCTGGATTGGCAGTCAGATTGAGTTCCCTTGTGTCTCTTAGACTTCTGATGTGTTTAGCGATATCTGTCGTGGCTGAAGACTTGTCCAAGAGGTATTCAAGCAATGTTTCCTTGTTATACAAGTTCCCAAGTTCACAGGAGACGATTGGTGTACGAAGATGTTCTTGACTCACAGCACAGTGGAACCATTTGGCGTTGAGCTCGAAATTTTTGTCAACTTTCTCGGGTTCTTTTTTCATTCGTACCAGTTCATCTCGTCTTGGAATCGTACCGCCATCGCATCCCATGCTTTCCGCTAAGTGTTTTGCAATAAGAATATCAATTCTTTGTAAAAAATCTGGAATAATTTCCAACTAAACCAAATACGCCACAGATTCAATATGGCTGATGGCGGAAGAAAGATATAAAATCCAGCATGCACCGCGTCATTGATTTGACCCGAGAACGAGGCTCCTACAACCACAGCCCTAAAAAAATATTATTCTAGATTTTCCTCTCAAAAATCCTTATGATAAATATTTCAGAAGAAATTTAGAGCATTTTAAAGTACTAACTTTTAAGAATTTCAGCAAAAACGAAGAGAAACAAATAAAACAATGTTCCAAATGACGTCACCGAACATAGTCCATGGTGCATCAGTAACTTCACCTCACAAAACAGAAAACAAAATGGACGCTTGTTTTAGTGTGGAGAGAGAAGAAGAAAAGGTAATCAAGAAATTCAAGGGTATTAAAGAACATACGGACACTACATTGGGAGATCTAGCTAACCATATATCAAATCTACAACATGAAATAGCACAGTGTAAGTGAAGTCGTTTACTGTTTAGAACGAACCGAAAAAGAATGTATGATATGTCGAATAATGAGTACAAATGTATAAATAGTAGCTATGAATATTTAAGAGTTATTGTGCAGTCTTCAATAAGTTACATTTAATGAAAACTAAGCTTACATAGTATATTTGAGCTTTTTCGTTTGGTTTAAAGGGAACCTCGGCTGAAAAACGATGTTTCCTCTCAAATGTTCCTTATACATGTACTTATAGATACATGTACCTCAATCTATGCTGCGTTTGTTTCCTGTAAATTGTACACTAGATGTTAGTTATGGACTGATTTTCCTGTCTACAAAAGTCATTTAAATTTCTTACGGGCCACCATCTTGGATCTTATGATGTCACAGTGTTGCCCCCATTGTCAGAAAACAATAGCTCTTGTTGTGCAACAATAGGGCAACAATGTGACGTCATGAAATCCAAGATGGGAATGCACGTGAAATTCAAATGACTCGTGGACAGGAAAATTAGCCCATAAATAACAGCTAACTACAATTGACAGAAAACAAACACACTTAGGCCAGATAAAAAAAATTGCTTGTTTAGCGTCCCCGCCCGACCTGAGAAATGTTCCCGACCTCTAATTTATTTTATTTTTTATTTTTCATAAAAAACTTTAGAAAGTGTAAATGTGCCCGCGAACACCAATTCTTGTACCCAGACCCCTACATGTACCACTTAAAATATGCGCCGCCGCATTAAATATTTTAACATCGACGCCATTTTGTTTCTACAACACGGTCATGAACACGAGGTGAGTAAATAATGTCTAGTCAAGACAAAATAAGCTTCACATAGAAAAAAAATTCCCTCCCTACCTGGAAAAATTGAAACGGGTGGACGCTAAACAAGCAATTTTTTTTATCTGGCCTTATAATTATTACACAGCAATAGATTTACAGTACAGTCCATACATGTATATATATAGAATTTGTGCATATAAATTAATAGGTACCTGGTATTTATTTATATGCACAAATTCTATATGAATATATTCAAATGCGCTTCACAAGGTTGTTTTTGTGATACAGACTACTATTGTGGCACAATGTGCTGCCATGCAGTTTACAATCATGAGTGATTGTTAGTACATGTACCTCAGAACACCAGGCTGTTGTGTCGGGAGACAATTCCCTACTCTTTCTCGAAATAACACAACAAGTTCTTTCACATCCCCTTGTATAGATTAGACAAGAAAGGAGACAAGGCCAACACTGAGTTTATGTCCCTGCCCAAGGACGTGCATGGCCAGGATTCACACTCCCAACCCCCCACACTCTAGACCATGCTCTACCAACTGAGCTAACCAGTTAGTCATCCATAAGGAACATTTGGCAGCAAACATTGTTTTTCAGCCGAGGTTCCCTTTAAATCTTTGGCATAAATTGAGGTATACATGTATTTCATTAGTTGATGCCTTTGCCATCTAAGTTTTATTTTGATGGTTCCATTTTACTTTTAGCCAACAAAGATGATGAATTATCACCATTGCAGTGTCATGTGCTCTGTCAATCAGCCAAAAAGGTTAAGGACATGGTAACAAGACTAGCCACAGAACACAAAGAACTGCATGGTGGGATATCAAAGATTGGAAAAGCAATTGACAGAGTGAGTTTCATAAATACATGACTGCATGTAGGACCCACATACAGTGACAGTACATACAATATAATCTTGGTTATAACGATGTTTCATGTTTATATATATATATTACAACAACAACAATAAGTTTATTCATACATGTACTTATAATAAGTTACATGGTGCCAACCATGATTTCAGAAGGCTTCTTTGTGTCAGGAACAAATGACTGTCTGGTTTGTACATTAATAATAATAGATGATATGGAACTTAGGAAACATTGCTTTAAGCTCTCCCAGTTATAGCATGTCCCACTTGAGCCTGGTTGTTTGAAGCAAGGGTAAGCACTACCCCTGGGTTAAATCGCTAACCCGAGGTTAAACTGTATAGATTACAATAAAGATTTAGCACTTTCCTAGGGATAATGTTACCATTGCTTCGAACAGCCGAGCCCAGTCTACTAAAAACTATCAAATCCTTCCCAGTTATGAGCCCTAACCTTGTCTCTTTAAATTTGCTGGTGGTGGTTTGTAGTGGTGCAACCCTCAGAACTTTATCGATGGTTTTAGTTTTAATAATAATAATCTGAATCTAAGAGAGCAACTTTATTAAAATACTACATATATATACACATAACTTTGCTCTCTCTGAGTGAGGCCTTTTTCTTTTCGTTCAAGTGATTAATAACAATCATTTGTGCTTTGTGTCTTGATAGAATTTTATAGCAGATAATACTACATGCAGTCATGATGGAGTATTTGAAGGAGAGAAATCTACCCTGTTAAATGAAGTGATATGTGAACATCTCTTGCGGCAAGGCAGACTTGATATTGCTGAACAGCTCATCAGGGTATGTTAGTAAATGTACCTCTCCAAAAAGTAACCATAAATACCCACATATAGGACATTTTATTAGAGAAAAACAAGGGCCAAAGTGACTTAAATTCTCCCTTAGAAAACAAAGAACTTGAAGGAGAATTTAGAATGTGATCAGCGAGTCAATTAGGCCCTGGTGGCACACAACCCTTCAAGTTGGGGATGCAGCTTAAATGTGGGTACAAGCAATTTTATCACAGAGCTAACAGAAGAAATTATCCTCCCAGGCCCCTCCTTGAAAATCCAAAAGGCTGACCTTGGACTTGTGCGGATATAGTTTTGCCATAAAACCTTGTTGTTTTCAGTTAATTGGAGTATAAAAGCAGAAGAATTTTAGAGTGATTTTAAGACAGCAGGTTCAAATATACATAAGAAATGACAAGGAAAGTTGTAACCATATTCGAAGTTGGGATAGCAGTTGGCATGACTTGGAATGACAACAATTGAAGGGGTCCGTGCAAGAACAACGTAAGTGACTTTTGATCAAGTTCTAAATTCTTTCTTAGAAAACAAAGAATATCAAGAAGAATTTGATCAGAAGTCACTTACGTTGTTCTTGCACGGACCCCTTCAATTTCTTCTGAAGAAGTTTTGCTTCAACTTCAAGCAATTTATAAACCTTCTAACTTTTTCCCAAGAAAGGTGTCTTAGTTTGGGGTGCATCCTATACACAGGTATCTACAGTACTCCATATACTGTCAAGATCATGTAACTCTTGTGGATTTTTCCAAATATTATTGTGGTACCGGTAGTTCAGGGTTTTCAATAGAAGCCCGCAGCCGGCGAATCTCGCCGGGTATTTTACATGAAATCGCAGCCTACTTTGATTGAAAAATTCCCCAAAAATTAGATATTTGCGGCAATGGCGCTCGATGCTCACTGCCTACTCTTCAAGTTTTGTCACTTACTTCAAATGTTATTGAAAACCCTGGTAGTTATGATAGCTGATACAATTAAACAATGTATTCATTCTATATTCCTTCACTAACTGCTACTTTAATTAATTGCAACTCAACAGGAAGCAAATCTTCACCTTGATAGCTCAAGGAAAGAACCTTTTCAAGAACTAAACAGAATACTGGAAGCCTGTAGATGTCGTAACCTAGACCCAGCATTAGAGTGAGTAGAATTTTGTTTATTAAATATGTTGCACACTTTACATGAGGAGTAGGAAAAACATAAAAGCATCACCCATGTATATGTTGCAGGAAATTTTTTTTTCAGGTAAAACAAAATTCTAACTAGGTAAAACATTTTCAACTTGGTAAAAAAAAATTCAACTAGGTAAACATTTTTCAACTAGGTAATTTTTTTCTACCTAGGTAATTTTTTCTATCAAAGATTATAAAAAGGGATTTTATTTTTTGGAGGGTTCATAAAAAAAAGGGTTTATATTTTTGGGGGGGATTTAAAAAAAAAATCACCTCCTCCTCCCCTACAAAATTTATTTTGACAACCCACCCCTCCCCTCTACTTCCTCTCCCTTCCCTCCCATTGCCATCTCCATTTTCCCCTTCTCCCCCTTGATGCACTGTACCACTTACGGTCACCCATCCACTTACTAACCTCGCCCGGTCGGGCTTAACTTGGGCGAGGATCATGAGGAACACCAGGTAGATATTAATCTAGTGGATTATCGCACTGCGCCACAGAAACGCTTGTTGATTTGAACACCACCGTTTATTGTATAAGTGACTAATCGTCGAACCCAGTCGCTCTCATTATGCACGCATGTGCACTACTAACAAAATCAGACGATTAAATAAAACTAACATGGACAACAACACGGGCAAACTCTATTATACAGACGAAGTTTGTGTTGACTCTGCATTCTTTTATGAAAACTGCAGCAACTCAGGTGAAGTAAGAAAGCTAATTCCAGAAAAATATATTGTTTATAGATGATCAGTACTTTACGTCTCCAATCGTACTTCGAAACAAACTATGTCAACCGAACCGACTTTTACAGAGTAACTGAGCTAAAATAAAGGTAAAGGAAAAGCGAAATCACCTCTAACATTGTATCTAGAAGAAAACTTATACGAAAGACCTAAAGAATATCTTAAAGTAACAAGTGCAGAGGATCTTGAAGTAACCCTAGCCTCCTCCGCAGGCACCTCCTATATAATCGAAAACAAATTGAGACCGGTCCTCTTCTTCTCTCCTCCACAGGCACAGGTAACCCAATTAACTTTTTTTTTACAATTTTTTTCTCTTGCGGTCCTATACTTAAGAGGTGCCTGCGGAGGAGGCTAAAGTAACCCCTCATACTCGTTTAAGAGACTCAGCTTTCCAAATGGAATAAAACACTGACTAGAAGAAAATGGCAAGTATGCAAATAAACAAACTTCTAACTCCTGACAACAAAGAAGTTTGCTAAAAAAAACTTTCAATTAATTATAATGGGACCTGAAATAACCATTGGGCTGATCAAAGTCAGGACCCAGCTAATCCACAAATCGAATTGGAATTTTGCGTGTTGGCTTTTGTGGATGGAGGAAAACCAGAGAAGCGGGATAAAAACCCTCCAAGCACCCCGGCTCAAATAAATACTACTATTCTCTTGTTCTCTCAACAAAGAATCGCCCACAGAGGATGTCAAACGGTGCAAAAATAGATAAATGATTGAGAACTGCAAAGAAGTACAAATCAATGTAACTAAAAAAGTTATCAACATTTCTGCTTCGCTTTGCCGTTAATTTCCATGCGGAACAAGAGCCAAATGAATAACAAGCAGATTTATTAAAGCCACTAACACTCCACTCCAAGCAAACTCATTTCTAACACAATCCAAGCCCTAACCCAACATAACAAACTAACCTGCATGCTCACTAATATTATTTAGGGCTAGATCACTGAACAACACAGAAAAATAATGATTCTTCAATGGTCCTGTGAACTAATCCAAACCCTGCCCTACATTAAATAACCAGCTAATTCAAAAACGGAACAATGACAACATGTTAAGACTCTAAGTTGGAAGTTCAGTGCCTATGGCTGCAAACAGAGCTTGAGAGCTCGGCTGCCAGGAACTCCTGGCAGCTGAATAGCCCAAACGAGCCAGGCGAGCCAAACAAGGACTGTCCGCAGCCCGGAGTACGAACTATCACACTATCCTGAATGCCCGACAATGATGGGCTTACACACTCGCAACCGAGAAGCTGTTGTACGCAGCATCACCTCCAATAGACTGGGAACTGTTGCGTGTGGTAAGGGGGGCTAGGCGATAGTCACGACCTTGGAAGGAACTAGGCATCTAGCTGACCCAAACCAAGCGATCCCAGACCATTCACTGGAATGGCCCTAGCCCCCCAAGCGTGAGCACAGACCATCTGCTCTGGGTCCAAAGGTGAGGAGAGTTGGGGGCCGGGAGTTGGTCATGACCTTGGAAGGAACTAGGCCTCTAGCTAACCCAAACCAAGTGACCTGCCAATCGCTGGGAGTGGCCCCGGCCCCCTCCCATACATAGCAAGCAGTGTGGGGGGCTAAGCGATAGTCCCAACCTGGAAGGAACTAGGCATCTAGCTTACCCGAACCAGGCGACCTTAAGACCCTACTGAAAATGGCTCTAGCTCCCCAAGCATAAGCACAGAACAACTGCTCTCTGGGTCCAAAAGGTGAGCAGAGCTGGGGCTGGGAGTTGGTCGCGACCTTGGAAGGAACTAGGCCTCTAGCTAACCCAAACCAAGCAACCCACCAATCGCTGGGATTGGCCCCGGCCCCCTCCAACACATGTACATAGCAAGCAATGCGGGGGGGGGGGGGGGGGGGGGCTAGGCGATAGTCCCAACCTGGAAGGAACTAGGCATCTAGCTGACCCGAACCAGGTGACCCCAGCCCATTCGCTGAAAATGGCCCTAGCCCCCCAAGCATGAGCACAAACCTTCTGCTCTTGATCCATAAGTCAGCAGAGCTGGGGGCTGGGTGTTGGTTGTGACCTTGGAAGGAACTAGGCCTCTAGCTAACCCAAACCAAGTGACCCAACCAAGTGACCCAACCAAGTGACCCAAATGCTGGAGTGGCCCCAGCCCCTTCCCATACACAGCAAGCAACACAGGAGGCTAGGCAAAAGTCCCAACCTGGAATGAACTAGGCAACTAGCTACCCAAACCAGGCGACCAAAGACCATTCACTGGCATTGGCCCTAGTCCCCCACTCAAAGCAGACCTCTTCTGCTTAAGAACTATCTGATGACTGCCACAAGGGCTATAAGTTGTTGAAGAAGAGCGCCATTCGCTGGGAGTGGCCCCAGCCCCCAAGCATGGTGCACTGATATTCTGCTTTGGTGCTGTAGATGAGCAGAGCCTAGGGCTAGCTGGTGATGATGCCTTGGAAGGTACTAGGTAACTAGCTAACCCAAACCAAGCTGTCCAATCAGCACTTACCTGAGTGAAGACACGATGAGCGTCAGAAAACCACACATCCACCGAATAGATGAGTTGGGCATCAGTTCCAACCAGCTACCACAAAGCTAAGACGAAGCAGGGCAGCAACAGCGCAGCCTCTCAGCAACACAAAGTTACTAGAACACTCTCATTTGTCCGGCCCAAGCTATATGTGGAAAGAACACATCCACAGATACAAAACTAGATGAGTAGTGTATCCCAGTTCGACCATTCCACTCCTAAAACAGCTACCACTAAAGCTATGATGGTAGTAGACAGCAGACAGCACAGAATTACTGGAATGCTCCCAATTGTCCGGCTCAAGGTGTAAGTGGAAGAACAACACATCCTCAATCACACAAACAAACAAAATAAAGCCATGGCTGCAGAGGCTGAGGGGTACCTGCAGTCACACTGCTGGGGCTAAGCGAATATAAATATATATTAGGCATTACTAGACCCGTGCCCAAGGATTTTGATGGGCGACTGATAACCTGGCCGATGAAGCTGTTCCAAAGCGGGAGCTGTGAGAAGAGTAGTGGCCCAAGATATTTGCATCGGACAAAGCCTTGTTTGAATGGTAGATTGATTTCCCTTGTGAGATGGGGGGGGGGGGGGGGGGGCAGGAATAAAGGACCCAGGTTGGACCTGTCAGCTGCAAGTATGATAACGTAGCAACCACTGCACAGACTGGAGTATAGGACCATCTGGCCGAAATGGTTGAACCCTAACCAAATGGGTCTGTTTGAAGTTTCTAATGTAGATAAATGGTGTCTTGGTTGCACTTAGGAATTGATCACAACATTGATGAAGGGAAGGGTTGAACGACTCTGCATTTAGTAATGTGAACTCTCTATGGCAGAGGAAGCCGAACAGAAGCTGCCCAGAACATGTCATCCTGGGGAGACCAACTCAGCACCGGACGTAGAGTAGCCAACACAGCTGGAGTTACAGGGAGCCTGATATCCCAAGGTGAAACCTGAATCCTCCGAGCACCACACTTTGCAGATGTAAACAGTTAAGTTTGGACTTGTGCAGACCAAGCAGCACTTACCTAACTGAAGACAAGCTAAACGTGAGAGCACGATATATCCGACTGGTGATACCTCCAAAAGAATGTCCTTAGCCCCTAAGGCTGAGCTTGGACCCATGCTGACCAAACAGCACACACCTGCCATAAAACCAAACTAGATGTGGATTTACTGAAGCACGTTACAACCAAGTGAATTGCTGAGGCTTGGACCCATGTTGACCAAGCAGCACTTACCTGACTGAAGACAATGCTAAATGTGGGAGCCGACTGCTGACATTTACGAAGCACGATCCTAGTCTCCTAGAGCATATGAAGAGCTGTTCGAAGCTCAGACCCATGCTGACCAACCAGTACTTACCTGTCAAGACAAACTAAATGCAGGAGTGCAATACATCCTACTGTTGACATTTCGGTAGAGCATACAAAGAGCAGAAGCTTGGACCCTCGCTGACGGACCAACATTTACACGAACATTGTACCATTGAAGTGCCTGTCAGCAAGCAAAACTGAAAGTGGGGCACAAAACATCCAACTCAGTAGCACAAAACTATGTAAATTACAGGAACAATTAAACTGGCCAGAGAAGAATTGTTCAATGGGTAGGCTGGTAAATGGATTGCCAAATTACTTGCCAGCCCATGCCAAAACTGCTAAATAAGTAGTAGAACTTCAGCCAACACAAGACAGCAAAGAGACTGGCAATCCTGAAGAATACTTGATGAGTGGAGCAAGCCCAACTCCAACCTGCCCAATCTGAATTATCTAAGATACTTCAACCAGGGTCTTTCTAGCTTCTGCTTCCGTAGCCAGATATTCAGAGGTAGATTGATGTACATCACTAGACCAGTGCCACTGGATCTGGAACATAGAATTTGGACAATCCTGCCTAGGAAGCAGCAAGCTGCTTGAGAGGCCATGAGATGTGTAGAGGCCTTCAACATCTGCATCAGATTGTGCGATGTAGATTTCTGGGAGACCACTGGCCAACAGAACAAGCATGGGGTCCTACCTTGGGGGTGCTAGGCAATCTACAACTCAAAAGCCATCTAGGCCAAGAAACTGCAGTCAGTCCAATGGACAACAACCCTGATCTATGGAGCAACATAAAACTCCAAGCCAATGAGGAAGACACCTAATACATGACCTGCACATGAAAAATATCACTGGATCAAATCTGCACAACTCAAACCAGCCTCAATCCAACAGGATACAGAGGCCAGAACGCATAGCACCTGCAAAATGACAGTTGAATGGTAATTGTTACAATAACTCCTGTTCAGTAGGTGCAGAGGATTGCAGAAACTACAGTACCTGTAAGGAATGAGCGACACGTAAAGTATGTAAAGTATGTAAATCCCCCCAAAAAATCATAATGAAGCTACACAAGACAACTACGTCCACCTTGAAAGCAGCAAACAAACCGAAGTATGTGTACCACACACGAGCCTCAACATGAAGAATGCTAAATTTGCCTGTAACAAACCATCTAGGGGGAAACCGGCCAAGCCTCATAAGCCACTACGATTATGGAAACCAAGATAGCAGGAGACACCAAGTCAAAATTGCCTGCGATAAATCCACTTGAAGGTAACCAACTAACTTACATGAGTACTGCGACTGAGAAGTGCGCAATTTTCATGTATTGAGTTAATAAGATGAAATTGCATGCAATAAATCCACTTTGAAGGAACCAGCTAAACTTAAACTGGAGCTGCTGCGAAACCAGTAAAGCACTGGTAACTAGAGCACAATTTGTTTATTTTATTTATGAGGAAAGAATGAAATTACCAGCAATAATCCACATAGAGAACCCACTAAATTTAGGAGCACTGCGAATAAGTAGCATCACATCTTGGAAATACAATGAAATTTCTTGCAGTAAAGAATAAATCCGCTTTGACACAAACCAGTTTAGGCAGATAAACTATGACCGTTGCGAAAGAAAAGCTACAAGTAACTTAGCTTGATAGCTTGATGAAGAGTATAGAAATTGCTTCTCTGAATTTTAACGGCACCCGAACAAAGGACTGATAAAGGCAGAACCTGGCCAATCCACAGATCGAATTGGAATTTAGCTTGCAACTATTGCCAAAGATCTGCTTTGAGGGCAACCAGCAAACCCGTATATGGGCATGATGAGATACTACTTTATGCTGAGATCCGCCAAGAGCCAGGCGAAGTGACTGCAGCTACGTTGCTCTCGAATTAATCTCTCAAAGTCGCAAGAACACAAAGGTACATGAACGGCAGAAATGCAGCATATTATCAACCATAAAGTAAACTCTCAAGTGGCCAGTTTAGAGAGAGCACAACAAATTCTCTTGAAACAATTTGGAGTCTGAAGAGCAGTACTTCGTTTGACGTTTCATCATAGCGTTTCCTGCAGCAAATGTGTCGACTTCATGCAAAATGAAGCAGATTACGACTATCTCTACCAGACGAGGGAGATGGCAAGCAAAGTGACACAAAACCCGAATGGGGTTGGCAGTATACCAAACAGTACAGAACATCATAAGATTGAACATGCATTCTGTATAACTCATAGTCATATTAAACAACATAAGGAAGCGAACTTCCTAAGCAAAACACAGTTGGAAAACACAACGCTTATCTGATTCTAAAATGCCTCCAATGAGCTTGATGAATCCGATGTTTCTCCACTTGTGAGTTTCTGAAGTGAAGAGATTATCATTTGGAGACGTCTTGGTGAAGCTCGAATCCTGAAGAAACACTTTGAAAGACGCACTTCCAAGCAGCAAGCACGGAGAGCCCCAATCACAAAGCCGCGAGCGATTGCAGCGAGTTGAAACCGACAAGCCGAACTCTGTGCCAAGAGCGATAACACAAAAGTATGGTCCCGGATGTAAGCAACCCCAGGGCCACTTGAGCGTGCCACAGGGCCCCCAGTAGTCGCTGGATCTTTAACCATGCCTAAATTACATTTAGTCTCGATTTAAAAAACACCCTAACTGTCAACAATGGGTGTTTAGTAACTTAGGGTTTTTAGAGCTATAGTCACTACATTTGGGTTCTTAGGGCTAGATCACTAAACAACACAGAAAAATAATGATTCTTCAATGGTCCTGTGAACTAATCCAAACCCTGCCCTACATTTAAAAAAAACATCCTAATCATCAACAACGGGTGTTTAGTAACTTAGGGTTTTTAGAGCTATAGTCACTACATTTGGGTTCTTAGGGTTAGATCACTGAACAATACAGAAAAATAATGATTCTTCAATGGTCCTGTGAACTACATTTGTAATCCAAACCCTAACCCAACATTTAAATAAACCTAACCCCAGTAAACATAAGTTCCCTTTTTAGAATCTTGAAAAAAATTACCTAGTTAAATTTTTTTTACCTAGTTGAAAACAATTACCTAAAAAATGTTTTACCTGCAACATATACATTAAGTCATTACCACACAGACAGACATGAAGGTTTCTTCAGAAAGAAGTACCTCCTACTTTAATTGTATGAGTAAATATTTTTGGAGATTTTGTTAGGAAGCACATGGCACATGGCTTGATATTCTGTATCATTTGTTTGTTTCAGGTGGGCCAGAGCACGACACCTGCAGTTGAAGGCCAGGAGCAGCTCACTTGAGTTTAAGCTACACAGGTTGAAGTTTTTGGATTTATTAAGACAGGGCAAGCAGCAAGATGCCCTGGTGTATTCTAGGAACTTTTCACCATTTGCTATGGAGCACACTAAGGGTATAAACATTAGATTGTTTTCCTCTCGGCCCTTAGCTTTTACATGTAGTGTACTGGATAGGACAGCTGACTAGAAACCAAAAGAGTATAAATTAAAGTAGTTGATTAAGGGTTTGAGTTCCAGCTTGTAACACATGCCATTTTTTCCATCTTCTCCTTTACTTCTTCACAAAAACCAACATGCTAAATTCCAATTCGATCTGTGGTTTAGTTTGGGCCTGACTTTGATCAGCCCCTATGGTTGTTCCAGGTCCCGTTAGAAACGTAAAGAGTAAGTCAGTACTAGGAAAAGTGAGGGAATAAGTTGGAATATATTACACATGTATTAAAATGCAAGGGGAATAATTACATTTGTATTTATTAAATTATAATGTTTTTAAATGCAAGGGCAATATATATTAAATCATAATGATTGTTAAAATACAAGGGAAATACATGTAAAATCATAGTTAAAATGCAATGGGAAATATATATTCCCCTGCAAAGAACAAAGAAACAGAGCCATGTGAAAAATAATATGTTGATCTTTATATTGTATGATGACAGATTAGAAACTGTCTTTCTCCCCAGAAATCCAACAGCTGATGGCCTGCCTGCTGTACACTAAAACAGGCATTGAAAATTCCCCATACTCCTCGTTGTTAGACCCTGTGCATTGGTTGGATATCTGTGACATGTTTGCTAGGGATGCATGTGCATTGTTGGGCCTCTCGTTAGAGAGTCCTCTACAAGTGTGCATTACTGCAGGCTGTGTTGCATTGCCGTCACTGCTTCAGATCAAACAAGTGATGCAGCAAAGACAGGTCACTGGGGTATGGAGCTCAAAGGATGAATTACCAGTAAGTTAAGAATCACATTATTATAACAGAGGTTTATGGGAAGGCTGGTCACTTGGTAGTCTGATTTTCAGACAGTATGAGGTCGTCCGCTCACTTTCTCCCCTGGCTACGACCTTGTATTATCTGAAAACCAGGCTAGTCACTTGGGTGTGGATCTGAAAGGATGAATTACCAGTAAGTTAAGAATCACATTATTATAAAGGATGAATTACCAGTAAGTTAAAGGGATACCCGAGTGAAAAACACATTGGGGCTCAAAAGAATCTTCAACATGTTCTTTGTTCAGAAAATGTATTAAAATTTGATCAAAGGTTTTTAGTATTAAGAACGAGCACCTCAAAGTTGGCCCCGCGGAGACATGGGCGCCGCCATCTTTGTTTGCATTTACGGAAGTGACGTCACTTCGTCCCACCAGCGTATCGCGGCTACTTGTCTTTGTATGATTTTCACACGCTCGGAATTAAAGTGGATATATTTTCATCGAGATTGCAGAGGAATTCTTACAGAAACCGGAATTATGATGAAGACGACATTATGAGAAAAGTTCAGAAGACTGGGAGGAGGAAGAAAAGCATTGGGAAGGCGAGAAATTATCAGACGAACAACAAGGTCTCGTAACTGCCATTTAATAACAGCAAAACAACATGGCTTAAAAGACTCGAGTGACTTCTGAATAAGTATAAGAACTACAATGCATGTGAGGTACAGTTAAGGCGTTTATCATCCTAAAATCAACCTAATAAGTGAGAGAGTAGAACGCTGGTGGGACGAAGTGACGTCACTTCCGTAAATGCAAACAAAGATGGCGGCGCCCATGTCTTCGTGGGGCCAACTTTGAGGTGCTCGTTCTTAATACTAAAAACCTTTGATCAAATTTTAATACATTTTCTGAACAAAGAACATGTTGAAGATTCTTTTGAGCCCCAATGTGTTTTTCACTCGGGTATCCCTTTAAGAATCACATTATTATAACAGAGGTTTATGGTTAGGCAAGTCACTGGGGTGTGAAGTCCAAAGGATGAATTGCCACAGAGGTTGAATGGAAGGCAGGTCACTGGGGTTCAGACTGTTCAGTTCTCTGCATTTTAATGTTATTTCTTGTATTATTTCTAAACTTATTGTCCTACAATCATGGACAAAAATTACTATAATTATATGAAAATGTTTAAAAATAGATGCAAAGTGAAAACAGCTACAGCTTCCCAAATCCCTCCTTCCATTTCAATGTTGGCCTTGGATGAATTTCCAGATTGAGCGTGTACCTAGAATAACAATGAAGGGGGGAGTGGGGATTAGTTTAAAGGATAAAAATGGGTTTAGTTTCTTGGATCAATCACAGTTTCTGGGAAACCCCCACCCCTCCCCCCCACACTTCACCCTACCTTTAATGGTTATTCATTAATAGAATGATGCATATCCAAGGGAGGGTGGGTAGTTTCCCAGAAACCGGGATTGAGCCAGTTTCTTTTGGGGCTTGGGGGAGGGGGGGAAGGTTTAAAAAGAAAAAAATCCACTCACCCCTCCCCTGCAAAATATTTTTGACAATCCTATTGGCCCTGGTTCAAGTAAATTTGCCCCAGTTCAAAACAAATTGAACCAGTGATCAATATTGCCCCACAACACACATGGTACCTGTAGAGTCGTGTTTTTCAGTTATTTTGGCAATACAACTTATGGCAATACAACTTATGTAAATCAGGATGAATCTGTATCAGATTTACATAACACATATATTCATTTCCTTTGTTTTTCCTTCATGAATATTATTAATGAGTTTGATCATGTTGTATAAAGCATATTTGGGGCCATTAATGGCACTTATGTTGTATACAAAGTATATTTACAGTACTTTGCATATAATTTGACAGGTTGAGGTGGATCTTGGCCCACAATATAGGTATCATTCAATCTTTGCTTGTCCTATACTGAGACAGCAATGTACAGACACTAACCCACCTGTGCGACTAACATGTGGTCATGTTATATCAAGAGATGCACTCAACAAACTCACTAATGGGAATAAGTAAGTTTATTAGCTAAATGTATTATTGGATTTTATTGGCTTAGTTACCCAGTGCTTAACATAAATTATTCATTCTGTGAAGCTAAATTATATTATATAGCACCCAGCACCCATTTGCTTAAATTCCCCAAGTTTAAGTTTGATTCAACAACAAAAACTTTATCTTGTTTGTCATCGATGTGTTATTTATTTTGTATCTTAACTTCCTCCTGCAGGGTTAAATGTCCTTATTGTCCTCTTGAGATGTCACCTAGTGAAGCCAGGGAAATCAGATTCTATTGAACTACTGTCGGAGAAGAGTAGAATGAAATCTGAATGGCCTTTTTCAGGACATAATCATGTGGTTGAGCTGTAGTGAAGGAGTACCTGCAGAATACCTGGCCACTTCAGGAATGTACTTATTAATAATTTGTTTTCCATACAAAGCTTACCCAACCATTTCAAACCCTAACCACACATTCCTGAAGTGGCAGGGTATTCTGCAAGTAAGCCAAGAATCCAAAACAGAATGACCATGAACATTGTTAACTCGTGTTTGACTCGGCTCTCTGGTAAACAAGCACATAGTTCTGAAACAGAGTGGGGGAGGCATTTTATGCAATAGGGAACTGGATAAGGGGTAGATATTTCGCTATTAAGGTTAGTTATGATTATTTTTCTTGTTGTTTTCAAAGAATATTGGTGTAAAATAAACAAATTGAATATTGCGAGCAGAGAATCAAGAAAAACAAGGTGATGCAACAGCTGGGAATCGAACATGGGGTCGATGGATTGGGCGCCATGATAACCCCTGAGAGACAAGACAAATGTTTGTTTTGAAATCTTGATTTTTTTTTCTGTTATCAGCATTTTTACTACAAGAATTGTCACAAAATCAAACATAAATAAGAGCAAATTGTGTCACTCAGTCAAATCATCACTTATGCCCATTTTGCACACAGCCCTTCAATGGGCCTTTTGCAGGAATGCAACCACGTGGTTGTACTACGACTGCCGCCCGGAGTACTTAAGCCATTATATTTAATTAAGTGCTTACAAGCCCTAGCCAGTAAACTTTGATTTAAAAGTCAAACTGGAAAACAAAATGACCGACGTAGGAAAAATAATAATTATTATTATATTGTGCCAATTTCGTTTATTAAGGAATCAAATTTCAATGACATCATTTAAGGGATAAACTAATCAAAGTTCCTTTTACTCTGTTTTTATTTCAGCTCCACTTGTTAAAAGATATTTCTATAAGATTGTAAGTATCAAATGTCTGATACCTGAAAAACAACGGTTTTAATGAAGAAATTCAATGTTATGACTCAATTCATTTTGAACTCATTGGCATAACGTTAGTTGTAATGCTTTTTGTAGCAATACTACGACCATAAATCGCCCAATAATGGTTGAACAAGATTTAAAACACTTCACTGCAGCCAATTAAATTATTCTGGCTAGGACTTATCAGCACTTTAAAGGTACTTGTACGAGATTGGTAGTGTTATTAGCAAAACCTGTTTGTAAATGCTATTTTCCACCTTCAATCGATTGTCGATCTTTCTAAAACAGCATTTGTAAAGATACATGTAGCTTAATTGCCCTCCAGCATCCACGACAACACCTTTCCCATGGGGATCACGAGCTCAATTCATTGGTTAACGAAGTATAAGTTATATCAGCATGTGACTGTTGCCTGCAAAAGGCCTATTATTGTAGTAAGCGGTAAACTGATTCTGTTGTTTACCATAAATATGTATATTTTATAAACTGCAATGACAGGTCTTATTTTGATTGCTTTATGAATAGAGACATGATTTTCATGCATGTTGTGTTCTGAATCGGTATGGTAATTTGATTTTCCCTTCTATTATATAATTATCATGACTCAGTATCGACATTTTGCAAGTTGCTGCAGGATAAGGTATGGTTTTCGAGGTGCCAGACTCTAATTAGGGTCTCATATTCTGTATTATCCTATAAATATTATATTTCAGCCAATCAGAGCTCAGCTTTACTATGGAATACAGGGCGGTATTTCATGGGTTTTCTATGAAATACAGAGCGGTATTTCATGGCTAGGTCAAGGCCAATCAAAATGCAGGACATTTCGCGCCATTTCTTTATCAGCCAATAAGAATTCACCATTTTGAATACATAATTAGTCTGCAAACGTGCGCGGCCGCCACTCGAAATTTGTGTTTTCCGGCAAGAAAATTTGCAGTCTATCGTCCGGTAAGTTACTTTGTTTTCGTGATAAATCTTTTTGTAAATTTGTTATTTATAGGATAATATGGTTATTTCATGGTTTTCTATGGAATACTGGCGAAAATTTAACTCTAAATTCATATTACTTTGGTATACAACTCGCCTAAAGGCTCGTTGTATACTAAATAATACAAATTTCTCGTGAAATATTCGCCCGTATTCCATAGAAAACCATGAAATAACCAGTAATTATCACCCTTAAATAAAATATCTGATCCTTGAATAGGGTACGTTTTTTTTGTTCCCCTAACTCTCAATGTGCAATATCGTACATTTGCTCAATGCCTGCTAAATGTAACAATCTTCCATAAACCTCCTGGGTGTAACAGGGACTACTTAGACTATTTAGGCAACATAGACTTTAACTAATAGATAAAGAATGAGCGGCCGATTTTTATCTGATTTACAAACTCGAGCTGAAAGCGAGAGTTTGTAAATCGGATAAAGATCGGACGCGAATTCTTTATCTTACTTATCAAACGTATAGATGTAGAGAGTCATGTTTTCAGTTATTTTGGCGATACAACTTATTTTGGCCGAGAAAATCAAAGCCAAAGTTTATGTAAATCAGGACGAAATCTGTATCAGATTTACAGATCCCTCCACGCTCAGTGATTTCCTTTGTTTTTGCTTCATGAATTATTAATGAGTTTGATAAAGTAAACTACGAGCTTGCGGACTCTACACATAAAAAAAACTTGAAGGTTGATGAAAGACTTTGCAAATTCTCAGCCTGCCTAGAAAGGAGATTGAGGATGAACTAGCTCATTTTTTCGTAAAATGCAATATTAATTAAATATAATCATTATTTTACGAAATGCGTTCCATGCTTCAATGCAAAATGAATTCCAGATAAACATAGAAAAATGCTCCGAGGTTTGTCGGCTAAAAATAATGTTGATCTCCAACAATAGGCCAGCAGCTACAGTTGCAAAATTATTATGTATAGAGACAATGGACTCAAAGAACTCTGATCTATTCTGCTGCAACCCTTATAATTCTGAAAGCCCCCAAACACTTGTAGCCCAGTGGAGTGCACATTTATTTTGATTAATGTCTTTGTACAGATTATCTGATTCCATATAAAAAAAAAATATATCTAGACCACAGGGAGCCCAAGCTCGATATTTGTGCATATTTTAAGCAGATCGAATTGTATTGTTGATAAGTGTAATTAATTATAACCGAAAAAGTGTTGGAAATAAAGATAAACTATTGTTGAATGGTTATTGTCATTGGGACAAAGTATGTTTCAGCATCATTCAGGAGCTATTTTTAATTCACTAATATTCATTGTGTACTGTTTAAAACACGAACAGCAGTGTTTTATCAAGTTTAAAAATTCGAGGGCGAAGCCCGATAATTTTTAGACTTGATAAAACACGTGCTGTGAGTGTTTTAAACGGCTTCAAAAACGCTTTAAGAATGCAATGAAAGAAAGACGTACATCTCAAGGGAATGGTTACTTAATGAACCATTGAACCTTTGTATTCACAACGCCATGCAAAATATTCGAGTAATCACCGCCTGCAATTACGAACATCTCAAGGGAATGACATGAAAAATTACCATACTATGTTGTTTGAAGCGGTGTTTCGCAATGCAAGAAGAATCTGCACTTGAAGGATTTGGTGTCGTGGTTTACCTCGATAAAGTTCAAGACTTGGAAAGCGATGTGACTGACATGACGGCAGACTCTAAATTTTTGACTCCGGCACAAAATATGTAAGTTTGATGCACGTTTTTATAATTTTACGGCTTTTAGTTTGGTTTAATAATTGGAACTAAACAGTGGCTCGGTAAACAAGTAATGGTATCGGATAACTTCATTTTTAAAATATTATCTGTGTATCTCGGTAGTCTGCAAAATTTATTATCTAGGTACCTTATGTTCCGTGTACTTTTTGCTATCTTTGGGTCTTTATCAGTGAATTCTTAATTAGGATGAAACTTTATATAAAATTTCATGTTCATTAATATTCTTTATATAAAACGTTCATCCTAATTAGCAATTCAGTGAGAAAGCTGAAACATCAATAGCAATTCCATTGTCTCAATCATTAACCCCGTTTCCCTCTGGGACAGAATTCAAATCCCTCCGCGGGCCTTTTAGAATGATGAGATTTTATCAGGTATAAAGGGGCATGCACGTGACTGATTTGCTTCATCTGATTGGACAAAATGCTCATTAATTATTCATGAGTTTTTGAAATATATATAATACTCTCTGTAGGGTAGCAAATTAAAAATAGCTCAATGATGCTGAAACTTTGTCCCAATGACAAAAACCACTCAACAATAGGTCATATTTCCAAGACTTTTTCGGTTATAATAAATGCCATTATCAACAATACAATTATGCTTAAAAATATGCACAAATATCGAGCTTGGGCTCCCTGTGCTTAGACAACGAGAACCAAACCATTGCAGAACGGAAGACAATGCTAGGAGTTTAACAGGTGGATGAATTATTTTCGTTTTGCAATATACCTTGTACCACAGGCAGCCCAAGCTAATGATTAGTGAGAAATGTATGAATGTAAGAAAAAATAGAAATCTAAAATGGTCAATAAAGTCGTGTCAAGAAGTGTCAATTTTGTGTTCAAGGCAAGTCCAGGGAGGGGGGAGGTGTTACTCCCATATACAGGCTATACGGGTATGTGCCGCTCGACAGGATTGATTTTTGACAATTTTTAGTCTGGAACAAAGTATATAAATCGCTTTTTTGGTCTGGAACTGGGTATCAATTGTCTGGAACAAGGAAGACGTTGCATCACAGCTGAAGGTGGTTCATGTGGACCAGTTAGTTTCCGATATCCTGGTCACATATAGCCTGATTATCAGACTGTCGATGTCGTCCGCTCACTTCCTCCCACCTCCCAGTCTGATGGACTTCGACATAAACCGTGTTCCTGACGTCATTTCATTTCGACCAATCAGAGCGAAGGTTTTATTTTTAGAGAACTGAGGTATGCATGGAATGTCTAGTGCAGCCTGCATGAAGGACAAGCCAAATCGCGGACGAGCAACGGGCTTGATATGGCTTTGGAGAAAGCGTGCGAAACTTTCGACATTTCTGAATTATTTCCCGAACAGCGAAAAGCAATTTACCCCTCGTTTCCCGGAAGGACCTTGGCCATCACAGCTACATCTATAGGCGACGACCAGGTAGAGAATCGAGAAAGGAGAAATTATGTATAGCCTTCTAGTACAGCTCGCTAGAATCACGCACTTTCCTGCACTGCAGAATTCTTGTTTTACAGCTTCAAACTTATGTCGATTTCTCAGAACTAACCCTAACCATATCCTGTTTGAGCTGCTATGGTTTTTTGGGCAGCAGGAACTTTTTAAATAGGATTTACCGTACAGTATTTCAAGCGCATGGTCACAACACTGATTTGTTGTACATATTTGTACTTTACAATTTGTCAAAATCAAGACTGTTCAAAATTCTGATAACATAAATATTTAGGCCAATGTAATCCAACTTTTACCATGACATATTCACTATATGTGTTTACTCCTGTAAAAAATTCATGCCATTCCATGAAAGATTTAGTCTTCTTAAGGCGAAAAAGCTAAGAAATTTCAGCTTTTAGGACAGCACAATTGTCAAAATAAAGTGTGTAAAAAATTCTGCAAACATAAATAATTGCCCAAATGTCATGAAACTATTACCATGACATACTCAGTATGTGTGTTCACTGCTGTAAAAAAATCAGTACATTTCATGAAATATTTGGTCTTCTAAATGCCAACATTCTAGGAGACATTACATTTTAATACGGCATATACAAAGCGGTCGAGGAAGATTAATGATTTTCCAAAGCCCGTAGCTAGTAGATTCATAAACATCGATCGCGATATTGATAGCGCTTCCTATTAGATTTTCCCGGTACACGTCTGAGGACAACATGTTTCTCCACGTTCTGTTTCTATAAGTTTGAAGCTGTAGAACATATTCTGCAGTGCATGAAAGAGCCGTGATTCTGGCGGTCTGTAGAAGTCGTAGAAGGCTACATATAAAATTTCTCCTCTCTCGATTCTCGACCTGGTCGTCGCCTTATAGATGCAGCTGTGGTAGCAAGGGTCCTTCCGGGAAACGAAGTATAATAATGCCTTTCTCTGTTCGGGAAATAATTCAGAAATGTCGAAAGTTTCGCACGCTTTCCCCAAAGCCATATCAAGTCCGTTCGTATCGTCCGCGATTTGGCTTGTCCTTCATGCAGGCTTCACTGGACATTCCACTCATACCTCAGTTCTCTAAAAATAAAACCTTCGCTCTGATTGGTCGAAATGAAATGACGTCAGGAACACGGTTTATGTCGAAGTCCATCAGACTGGGAGGTGGGAGGAAGTGAGCGGACGACATCGACAGTCTGATAATCAGGCTAGGTCACATAGAGCTTGTTCAACATAGCCACAGTCTGTAACAACATAGCCACAGTCTGTAACAGGGGGGACCAATTTCTTGGTTCCCCCCCCCCTCTCCCCTGGAGGCATTTCTGGATTTCCTTTCCTCTCCCCCTCCTCTACTAGTCCCAGCCTTTTCTCTCCATCGATCCAATATGGCGGCTCACGTTGGCCGAGTTCGGCGTTCCTTTTACCGTGCATACTGCTGCCTTGGATTTTCTCGTACTAGAAATATCAGACAGATACGAAACATATGGACTATAAAAACTATCAACGGATTACCAAATGAAGGGAACACTTCTTGGTATTTCCTAGGCTCATTTTTCATTGGCGGTTTACTGGGCTATCAACTACACAAGATAAATACTATATCTAATGTCCTTTATGAAGTCAGGGCTCTAGAATCTAATTCTGATGATTCCGGTTCTCCCCCTCGCTCTAAACGCTTTAACTTCATTGCTGATGCAGTGGAAACAGCCGCTCCAGCAGTAGTTCATATTGAGGTCACGGACAGACGAATGGCCGGTAATTATTTGATGGGACACGCGGAACCAACGAGCCTCGGATCGGGGTTTATTGTCAGCGAGGATGGAATAGTGCTCACTAATGCTCACGTGGTGGAGAACGCGCTAAATGTAAAGGTCAAACTTAAGGATGGCCAAGAGTTTATTGGAGACGTTGTGGATGTCGACCCAGCCAAGGACTTGGCAGCAATCAAACTGAACGCACCCCAGGTGAGTAAGGGACTATATGTTTACCTCCCCTCCCCCCCCCCCCCAAAAAAAAAAGGCTAGGTGTACAAGTGCCCCTTTTCTCCACAGCAATAATTTAGGTCCAGTCCCTTGTATGCATTTGTAATCCATGGAATGTAAAAAGGCACTAATTGTAGTATTGTTTCAATCGTCCCTCATTGGCTTAAACATCAAAATCTACCAAAACTTGAATAATTTCATTTTCTCAGTTTAAAAAAAATAGATTTGAATTGCATCTAGTTAGTGAAATTTCTTTGTTGTTTTGGACTCTTCTGATTGGACAAAATATTTTCACACAAAAGGAAAGTAGTTTTAAAACCGCCTTAGTGGGACAGGGTTTTATTTCAGAAATTTATCATTTAGCAGTTGATGAGTTGTAAGTGTGAAAAACAGAAAATTCTAACATGGGGAAAGCAAATTGTATCTTCACCACAGAATTGTTCCTACCTCTTGTGTGGACAATTACTTGATGTCTTATGGACGGTTTTAACAACAACAACAACAACAAATCCTTTTATTTCACACCTATTATTATATTTACAGTTCCTTGTTTGAAAAAAAGTTTTATATGTGGAGGCTCCACCCCAAGGTCTAAACCCTTACCCTTTTATATACCATTTTTGACAGAAAAGGTAACCCATTCATATACCTTCCATAAAAAATAGTACCCCTTTCACATATCCACAGTAGAAACACTGCATTCCCATTAGGTGTGTCTATTTGAGATATTTTGAAAGGCCCTTTTAAATACCTAAATGACAGTTTTCCCTACCCTTTTCTATACTTCAACTTGTGAAATCCTTACCCTTTTATATACCTCCAGCCTGAAAAGGTACCCCTTTCGAATAACCCCCGGGCATCCAACATGGCTTCTGCCACATGGTGCGAACCCTCTATTTACAGTAAAAAAATAATTTGGCCTGGCCAGTAAAGAGGCCATAATAATGTGGTCTTATTAATGGGTGGTCATAAGGTGGGGTTGCACTGTACTCAACTTCCAACATCCACTAAATAGTAATCTTGTTTGGAACTTGGATCGTTCAAATACTATAGGAGATCAGATTTCCCACCCTCATGCTAGGATCATCAAGTTCTCTTCGGCCTGGAGAGTGGGTGATCGCCATGGGAAGCCCTTTAAGGCTTAGCAACACAGTGACGGCAGGAATAGTGAGCACTGTACATAGAGGTGGAGAAGAACTGGGGCTGCCCAACAGGAACATGGAGTACATTCAGACAGATGCTGCTATCAATGTAAGGAGGTGATGTGTATTAATATTGTGTAGTTGCCAGGAGCCCATTACCAGGAGCGTTCCAATGTCATGGGCAGCACAGGAGTAGATGTGGCTATATTTAGAATTCGAATTCCCACGTTGAAAGTGAGAAGAATGATAATGAATAATTATGAGAAGTGACATAGCTATCTGATTGGCTAAGACATGGCTTTTGTTTATTTCGCGTGAAATGCAATTCTAAATATAGCCACATCTACTCCTGTGCTGGGAACAGAACCAATGGGGAAGATGGACGCTCCTGGTAATGGGCTCCTGGTTGTTGCATAATACATCTGGGATCAGCAATTTAGTATACCCAGTTACCACAAGAAAGAAATAATAGGCCATATTAATATAGCGCCATATACCAGTCTCATGGCGCTTTACATATGACTGACATATCCCGTCAGTGAAATGTTTCGGACTGCTTTTACGGCGCCAATGGCTGTCACGCAGTTTACAATGTTGAGTATGTGGTTAGTACAATGGCCAGGCTGCTGTACCGGGTGACAATCCCCTTCTCTTTTTCGAGTAGTACAACAGGTTCTTTCACGTCCACTTCAAATACTGATTTGAAGTAGAAGGAGACAAGGCCAACGAGTTATAAACGTCCTTGCCCAATGACGCGGCCGGGTTCGAACCCCCGACCTCCCGCACTCTTAGACCGTGCTCTACCAACTGAGCTAACCAGTGAGGCGGTGCCTGAGAAAGATCGTGAACAGCAAAATTAGACTGTGTTGACTGAGATTGGGAACGTTTAGATAAATATTAACAAGATGGTGAACTTTCAAGTCACAAAAATAAGAGAGCTTAGTATGGTGTGAAGTTTAGTTCTAAACACAACTTTATTTCGCGTTGTACGAGCTACGAATACGAGCTCTAGCTCGAAGCTCTCTCACTGTGTCTTACAGGAGTTCAATGTCACCGTTTTCTAACTAAGGTCAATGTGACTTATTTCCGCCCGTACGCGCGGATATTTCCGGTAATCTCTCACATCATCTCCACCGCAGAAGGGGAACCACCTGGTTTACAGTTTCTAACAGTAACAACTACATGAAATGGTTCAAAATCAGTCTGAGTCCTCTGAATTCACAGTTTTTCAGTGTCTCTCGAAGCATCCATGCTTTCTTCAACAACTGCGGCTTAGTCTTCTGATTCCAATTTTATCAGCCTCCGCTTGGGTCTCTGACACCCTGACGCGGTTGTTCATTTCCGAAATTAACTTGGCGATTTGCACACTGTTAACTCTTTCGGAGACTTGGGCTCGTAGGGATATAACTGATGCTGAGTTTGAAATACCTGGTTATCAACTCTTCCGACGGGATAGGAGGGTAACCGGTCGTTTCGCTAACGAGTCGTTTCGTCAACTGCCATTTCGATAACGTCTTAAGTCGTTTCGCTAACGTCATATATTTATGGTTCTATTCATGGGTATGTATGTACGATATATAACATAAAGATTAATAAAGATTACTTCAGTCATATTTTGAGTGGTGTGATTTATTTCGGTAAGCCGGTGATGTTTCCGCCGATATCGCGGACTGTTACTGACTGTCAATTATACTCTCTCCCAATTATTGATCTAATCGAAATAAAAGTAAATTGAAACCATCATGTTGAGTATTTTGATCTACAACATACCCCACAACGTGTATCATTTGAAAGCTTTTGATGCATACTTCAAGAGAGCATCTAAAATCAGAGACAGAATTTACTTCAACTCGGAATGGCGTCCTCCGTTGTTATGACGCCGAAGCCGACTACGTGATAAATTTTCACTTTACAACTTATCTGAGTTCTAGACTACAACATACCCCGTAACTTATATCATTTGAAAGCTTTTAATACACACTTTAACTTTTAAAACATTATAGCGATGCGCTTTCAAGAGAACATCTAAAATCAGAGACAGAATTTACTTCAACTCGGAATGGCGTCCTCCGTTGTTATGACGCCGAAGCCGACTACGTGAGGACGAACAATGATATCGAGGGCTGGCACAATGCACTGAACAGGCATGCAGGAGGGAGGTGCAACCTGCCTCTGTACTCTCTCATTGAGCTTCTGGACCGCGAGGCAAGCCTGACAAGAATAAATATTAGGCTGGTTTCAGAAAACAAACTGAAAAGAATCCAGAGAAGAAAATACAGAAACATGTAGGCCAAGCTCTTTGAACACTGGGAGCTCTATGACAATCGGCAAAAATCTGCAAGGCAATTACTTAAATTCTGCTCCCGCCTTAATGGACCAGCCCGTAGTCAGTAAATACCAAACGAAACGTAATATGTGAACATGTTTGTAAATATTTGGTAGGCTAATAAAATGTTTTTAATCAAAGAAGGTTGCTTGTCAACTATTTGGTACCAACTATTTATTTACAATACTTCAGCTTCCCTAACCCAGAAAGAAATTGTGTAAGACATAACTAAAACAAAAAAAAGGTCTAGATTTCTTGGTCTTAGCTTACCTGTGTTAGTCGACTCGTGGAGAGGTCTGGTAACTAATGTGGGATCATGTCCCACAACAAACATCGTAGCTGGCGTGACGTTCTTTGGCTCCTAGTTTCAAACTCTTTATCCTTTTATTAGTTATTAGTCTGCTATTAGTTAAGTAAACAATCAGTATTACATTTATTTGTCTTTGCTTAATCTTTTGATTCGGTCACGTAAAACAAGGCCATTTTTCCCTGTTATGTGGTGTGCCGTGACTCGGTGTATGTAAAGTCTTAAGTCGAGGTCGATTTTCCCCGATTTTTTGAGTTACAAAATACATTTTAGTTGTTAAAAGGTTCACTTGCACACCGAAATATACGGTACACAGAACCTTAACAAGCAAGAGAACAGATTTAGGACGTTAGCGAAACGACTTAAGACGTTATCGAAATGGCAGTTGACGAAACGACTCGTTAGCGAAACGACCGTAAACCGATAGGAGAAGTAAAGGTGGTGGCTTGGCGGTCTATTCCAGGAATGACCTTTCAGTTGTACGAAGATCTGACCTCGAGAACTCGAGTGTTGAGGGATTATGGCTGGAAATATGTTTACCGAAGTCACGTAGCTTTTTGGTTGGGACTTTCTACCGGCCACCAACCTCGTCGAATCACTCAGTGAAGGACTTCTTGCCTATACTTGATAGCATGTTACAACTCGCTACAGCTGAAGGTAAAGAAGTCATTATTGTAGGAGATTTGAATTGCGATTTGTCGGCGAAACGGTCTCTTCCGGTGGAATGTAAACAACTCAAGGCGCTCCTGAAGACGGAAAATTTTACTCAGCTAATACAGAAACCTACTCGTATAACTAAAGACTCAAGCACGCTTCTGGATGTTATTATTACTAACTGTCGCCAGAACATCAGTGAATCTGGTGTGTTAAACTTGGGTCTGAGCGATCATGAAATGGTGTACTGTATCCGGAAACGGAATTGGATGAAAGCCCCGCCACAAACGCGGATTCTTAGGAACTATGCAAAGTATGATACGGTTAAATTCTGTCAAGATCTAAAGAATACTGATTTGGGTTTTGTTGAAAATCCTGTCGGGACACTTGAAGGACATGGTGATTGTGTTGACGATCTGTGGGCGCGATTTAAGTCGCTTTTGTCACGGTTGCTGATCGTCACGCCCCGCTTATCCAGAAGCGTGTTCGCGGGTTTGAAAACTGCCCGTGGGTGTCAAGTAAAATCAAGCAAGACATCCGTCAGCGTGATTATCACTTGAAGAAAGCGCGTAAAACAAATCGTGACGAAGACTGGCTGAATTATCGTGCCTCTCGCAATGGTGTAACCAAAAATATCAAGAAAGCGAAACAAGCATATAACAAGCGGTTAGTGGAAAGTCATCGTGGTGACGAAAAAGCCTTCTGGAAGACGATGAAAAAGATCCTCCCCGGGGAGAGAAAGGCTACTGCTAGTAGTGCGGCCATAAGTGTTAACGGAGAGACCTGTACTGACAACTTAAAGATCGCGAATGGTTTTAACAGCTTCTTCGCGAGTGCGGTCTCGCGTCTTAAGCAATCACTTAGTGGCGGAAGCAGTATATTATCTTCTAGGAGTTCCAGAAGAGTGCGACTGGTTAAAGTGCCACTACGACGAAAATTTACCATTTCGATTTGCCACTTTTTCAGTGTCTATAGGTCAATCAGTATAGGTCAATCAGTAATATCCGAAATAGTAAAAAATATTCCGGTGAATAAACCTTTGTTTAAAGCTGAACAAAGGGCACGGCTTCCAGTAATGGCGGACGTGTAGATTCAATATTCGGAGCTAAAAAAATAAGACTTCCTGTCGTTGTATCGAAAAACAATTTGAACTGGTAATAATATATGAACTCTACTTTATGAATATGCAAAAACATTGATATGTCAAAATTTGATCGTAGGGGCACTTTAATAGGCCTTTACCAGAGTTTAAATTCGATCTCGTGACGGAGGAATTCACTGCCAAGGCTTTAAAGAACCTGAAAGCGAGTAAAGCGAGTGGCTTAGATAATATATCGCCGCGGCTGCTCAAGGACTCAGCTGATGTTATCGCCCAACCGCTGACGAGAATCCTGAATGCATCGCTGACTCAGGGAGTGGTTCCAAGTGACTGGAAGTGTGCGATGGTGAGGCCCTTGTTTAAGAAAGGAGCTGCTGCAGATATGGACAATTACCGTCCAATATCGGTGCTTTCAGTAGTGTCGAAAGTACTGGAGAGGGCTGTGCATTGTCAACTTTATGGATATCTATCCGAGCATAAGCTCCTCAGTGCTTTCCAGTGTGGGTTCAGAAAGAATCATTCAACCACCTCAGCTGCGATTTCATTTACGGATACTACTCGCCGTGCCTCGGATCAAGGACTGTTGACTGGAGCGGTATTTATCGACTTCCGCAAGGCTTTTGACACCGTGGACCACGGGATCCTGGTTAATAAGTTGGAATCGTATGGCCTTCAGGGCACAGAGCTCCGTTGGTTTGAAAATTATCTAACAAATCGTCAACAGGTTGTGGGTTATGGAACAGAGTTATCGGATCCATGTGATATCTCTTCCGGAGTTCCTCAAGGCTCCATACTTGGTCCGTTGTTATTTGTACTATTCGTTAACGATCTCCCCTCTGTCCTCGATAGCTGTAACATATTAATGTATGCTGATGATACCGTTCTCTACTACTCAGCAAGAGATGCCGATGAAATTGGAAAGACACTTACCAAGGACCTGAATTTAGTTAATGACTGGATTTTTGATAATAACATGTTTTTGCATAAGGGAAAGACAGAATGTGTACTCTTTGGAACCAGCGCTCGTTTATCTACTGTTTGTAATTTTTCCGTAAGTGTACAAGGGCACATCATTAAGCGTGTTTCGGAGTTTCGGTATCTTGGCATCGTACTTGACGAGGCTTTGACCTTTAGTGCCCATGTAAAGTACCTAGTCAGTAAGGCAGGGAAACGATTAGGCATGCTAAGTCGGGTGAGGAACAACGTCAGCATGCATACTGCAAATGTTATATATAAGTCTTTCATCGTACCAGTCCTTGACTATTGTGATCAAGTCTGGGGCTGTTGTGGCAGGGTTAATGCAGATAGTATAGAGAGGCTTCAGAGGCGTGCTGCCCGTATAATTATGAGAACTTCAAGTAGTGATGACGCAATTGAATATCTTCGATATGACACTCTTGAGTTACGGCGTGAGAAGCATGTCTTGAAGTTAGTAAAGCGTTGCCTTCAGGGGCGCGTTCCTCAATTTTTTAACAACTATTTTACCTTTAATAGAGATATTGTGGCTAGGTTGACAAGGCGAAGCAATCACCTACATGTCCCTAGTGTTAAATTAGAATGCAGCATGAAGTCGTTTTATTATCATGGCTGTATCGTATACAATCAAAGTCTGTAAATTAATTAGTTTCTTTTTTTATTACTATTTTGATTATTCATATTTCCTTTTTTGTTTTTAATTCGTATAATTGTAAACTGTATAATTAGATTTTTGAATATTTTGTTTATTTGAATATTGATCATTGATGTAGTAGTTGTGTATAGGGCCTCCGTTGATAACAGTTAGTTTGTAATTAGCTGAAGGAGTTACCCTATCAAAATAAAGTTCTATACTATACTAACCCACTCTCCGTACCGATCTGGAGGATGTCTTACTCTAGTAGGGTGTTGCCTCTCCAACTCTATTTCCTCGGATTCGCTGACATTAGAGTCACACTCTTCGCTGTCCTCAGAACTTTCCGTATGTAACATCCCTCGTTTCAACACTAGTAGGTACATGTATCTTGTCACTACTAACTTCAGAGCCCTTGTCCGTAAGGTCCTGTGTACTCACTTCCTCCTCTGGCCAGAGTCATCATGAATCCACCCAACCTCATCGGGACCACTTTCTTTGACTTCGTCCGTTTGGCTACTCTAGCTAGCTGATCTGATCCTCTGCAACAACATCCTCTTGGGCGACACTGCGATCAGCGGCTAGCTCCATAGAGTTGTGCGGTTCTGACTTTCTCCTACAATGTATATATCTGAAGGTTGTGGAAGTGGACAACAACCGAATTTCTTGATGAGCTATTCTGATTTCTTATTCGGTACATTACTTCATTTAGCGTTCTACAACAGCGTATGGACCTTCCCAGTTACGATGAAACTTACTGGCTTCTCCAGGTTTGAGCTGAGGGCGATAGCATAGAACAAGGTCTCCAGGCTCATACACCATGTGTTTGACGCCTTTGTCGAAAGCATCCTTTTGACGCCGTTGAGCCACATGCAGGTTGTTTCTCAGTCACGTCTTGATATGCTTGCACTAGATGGGTACGCAGCTCACCGACAAACTCAGAATATGTAGACTCTGATGACTTACTCTCTGACACTTCTCCCATCATAACATCAAGCGGAATTCGCATCTCCCTCCCAAACATGAGCTCAAATGGGGTGTGTCATGTCGAAGAGTAAATACTACTGCGGTATGCCATTATGCAAAAATCTAAGTGTAAAAAAAGTAAGTAAGTGACTTTATTTAAGTGTCAATGTATTTAGCTTTGCAGCTAATTGGGGACACTAGTCCTACGATTTTTCGTCCTTATCCGAGAAGACGTGAATGTCTAACCGTTTACTGTATTATGTAAAGCCAGCACCTTCTACTCAGTTATTTTAAGACCCTGAGTGTTGGTCCGGCCGGGGTTTGAATGAGCTAACCGGGAGGCGGTGCAGTGGTGCGGTGTTCATCCCAATGATCTGGTTCGCCATCTATCCTGGTCTAAAAGGGGCTATGTCAAGGTAATTTTGGCCGAGAGTGACCTGGTGTCTAAAATCATTTCAGAATAAAAGTCCACCGTGTTCTGAAATTCGATCTCGCGTTAAAACAAGCTGAAAGCGTATGATTTAAATCCATTTCCATCGAAGTTTTCCTTAGCGTTACGTTTTTTCAAAATAGATAGTTAGTTTGAATATCAGTGTTTAAATTGAAGTCAGAATATTTTAGAATAATAGATCATTGGCGCTCCACCATCCTCTGGTTTCAAGAAGAGAGGTCGGCCATCTTTGGTTTCGACAAAGGTCAATCGGTACAAGAACAGAAAGATTTGGCGTCTTGAACATCCCAGTATTTATCTCCGCAAGCCAGTATTTGAAACATGGAGGTCTGTTAAAGCTTCTGGGACGTTTGCGAGTGACTCCAGCTTCGCCGCGTATCTACTTTCCCTCGAGATGAAGCGAAAGTGATCGATCGTAGCACTTGTACTACAAATCTGAGATCCCAAATCTGAGTTTATGTATTTCTACTTGGTCTTCATAGTTCGTATGCCCATGCTAACAAGATGAGAGTTCGAGATGACATTGGTAGCAAGGGAAAAGGAAAAAGATATCGCCCTGCTGTGAATGGTAAGCCACAAGTCGCCACTATATATGCTTTGACCTTTGTACTGTTAGTGTTAGCGAGGGGAGATATTGGTAATCGATCACTTGTATCCCGTTTGTCATCGACGTAAGGCATTTTTGTTCTGGCGTGAAAATCAAGTGGGATCTTGCTGTGCCATTCTTTTCAATTTTATGTAAGTTTTGATTTTCTTGCAGCTCTACTGGCAGCTTCTACTCCGATCAAGAAAACTGCGTGACACTTGTGTCTCCTTCGTCGTCTGGAAACGGGAGAGAATCGGAAGTCGATATCACTGGCGTATCGCTGCATTATGTCCTTGATGATAGCGTTATTGTTGCGAAACCCCCGACTATACCGACTCTGAAAGTGATGCTGCTGAATCACAGTCTTATGTTGGTAGTGTAAGAAAGTCAAAAGTGGTCAAAAATTTGCATGAAAATTAGAACGCATTTAATTAACGTCAAATTTAAAGTTTGATTTCCTTACAACAGAAGTCCGAAATCCTACCACTTCAAAAGCTGTTGACTGCTGATCGGATTCTTCATCAGAAATTGAGGAGAGTTCCATAATTCATGTTAAGTTCTGTAAATTAAACCATGGATCGTAAAAATGAACCGCGGGAACTGATCTGAACTTAGCCGATCACGTTTGTTTACATGTGCAGTTGGTGATTGTAGCATGACTTCAGTACCCTTGACAGAGCCCCTTTAAGCATGCTCTTCAGTGTACGATGAAAGTTCTCTATTTGCCCATTACCCTCAGGATGCTAGGCTGTGGATCTGAATTTGTTCATCTGTAACAGCTTGCACATCTCACTGAACACTGTAGATTCAAAATTGCGTCCCTGATCGGAATGTATACTGTCCAGAACACCGAACCTACACACCCAGTTCTTCACAAGGATCCTAACACATGTAATTGCTCGCTGGTTTGGAGTGGCATACGCCTCTGCCCATTTGGTAAAACTGCACTGTACGGTCAAGATGAACTTGTTTCCTTTCTTGGTTCGTGGTAGTGGGCCAACAATATCCAAATGAAATCTTTGCATAGGGTAACCATAGGGAATTGGCTGCAATGGAGCTCTCTGATGCTTACGTGGTTTACACTTGGCACAAGTAAGACAGTTGTTACAATACTCATGAGTTCTCTTAGCAAGACCTGGACGCCAAAATCGGGCTTTCATCCGTTTCAGTGTTTTAAACCGCCCCAGGTGCACGTGTGCACCAGCTATCCCATCATGACACTCTTGTAGCGCTGGTTGTACAAGCTTTTATGGCAAAACTACTTGACTCCTGGATGCTTTCTTTCCATTCTGCTCCTTCCGATACAGTACACCATTCTGGACCTCCAGAAGCTCAAACTGGGCCATTATCGCACATGAAGTGTGGACTGTAACATCTGCTTAGGTTTCTCCTTTTCCTGCAACAGGATCGTCAACACTGGCCCCACATCGACTTTTTGCACGCTTGCAACCGATTCTGCCGACCACACATCTTCAGTATAGCCACATTCTCTTTCACAACAGACTGCTTGAAAGTTAGCTCGGCAACAGATGATTCGGTATTTCCTGTGGGCACACAAGAAGGGCATTGTCCATGATGACAAAACAATGTATGTATATATATAATTCTCAATCTCTCCTTGATCTCACAGACACTCTAATAATGTTTGACATAACTCTTTTCATTTATTGAGGCTGAACTTTTTATCCACGTCCGTTCTTCTTTTTTTCTTTCCTAGCTATGGTAGACGTAGGCAGTGATCAACACGAAAGCTTCTTGCTTCTTTGATCACTGTACACGAATAATTGATTATAGTTTCTTCTCAGTTATGTAAATGTTACTATTGTTATGTTTTTATTTATCCTGTAATTATCTACTGTACCATGTTAACTCGAAAATGTGCGAATAAACTGAAGTCTGAAGTCTTGGTTTTCGGGACATTGCATCTGCATTAACATGAGATCGGCCTGGTCGATGCTGGACTTCGAAGTCATATTCTTGCAGTCTTTCCAACCAGCGGGCCACCTGCCCTTCAGGCTGTTTGAACGACATCAACCATCTTAACGAATTATGATCAGTCCTCACACAAAACGTGTCCCAACAGATAGTAACGGAAGTGATCTACGTATGTTACCAGTGCTAACATCTCGAGCCGTGTGGTACAGTGGTTTTTCTCGTGTTCATTTAGAGAACAACGTATGCGATAACTCTCCATTCGTCCGGTTGCAGCTGGGAAAGGACACCACCTATACCACCCCAGCCTCTGCTGAAAAGTCAGGATATGCCAGAACAGGCGCACTGACTAGCAAAATCTTAAGTTTCTCGAAGGCGAGTTTTTGCTCAGTACCCCAGCGGAAAGGAACGGTCTTCTTGCACAGCCGATATAACTGAGGGCTCTGCAATGGTTGAGAATTCTGTGATGAAGCGCCTGTAATAACATGCGAGCTAGGCCTAAGGAACTTTGTAACTCCTTGACGTCTCACTGGAACTCGTCACTCAGCTACCTTAGTCTTCTCGGGGTCCGTTTCAATCCCGGGGGGGGGGGGGGGGGGGGGGTACTTACATGAAAAATGGGTATGTATGTGAGGCCAAGAGGCTCAAACCCTGACCCTGTTTGACCCAATCCGAGCTCCAAAATCCTGATTGCCCCCTTTTGGGGAAAAAAAACACCTGATTGCCCCTTCTTTAAATTGTTTTCGGATATATATCGTGGCCGGTATACCGCGTACCGGGATTTCATGCAAAATACGGAACATTTCAAGTCGGGACGTGGCATTCGGTAAACAAATCAGCAGATGAAGTACATAGATAAACTTGTACTGAAGTACGAATTAGCGGCGTCACGATGTATGGGAACCTCAGTGCTTGCATGTGGGCAGGCGATCAAAATGCGGCAACAGAATGTCTTTTTTTGACATAGTAGCTAAAAAAAATGAACTGCCTAAAAAATACTGAACCCCGACCCTGACTGCACCCAAATTATACTCAAATCCTTACCCTGATCTGCCCAAATCAGGTCAAAACCCTGACCCTACCTGCCCAAACCGAGCTCAAAACCCTGACCCACCTGGGCGGCACATACATAATACGTCACAAACAGGAGTACCCCCCCCCCCCCCCCCCGGGGTTTCAATGCCTTGAGATGATACAACGTGACCGAGAAGTGTGACTCTTTGTTTCAGAAACTGATATTTTGCAGGCTTAAGTTTGAGTCCAGCTTGCCGTATCCTACTGAAAACTTGACGTGGACGATACAAATGCTCCTCAAACGACTTAGCCAGATGATTGTCATCTATATAAGCTAGACATTGTGTCCAGGTCAACCCACTCAACGCCATATTCATTAGTCTCAGAAGGCTGGCGGGTCCATTTGTAAGCCGAAGGGCATTACTGTCCATTGGAATTGGCCACGATGTGTAACGAATGATGTTTTCGGGCGATCTTTCTCAGCGACCTTCATTTGCCAGTAACCAGACGCGAGGTCCAGGCAGGAAAACCACTGGGCGCCTTACATGACTTCCAGTATATCGTCAGTCCTAGGGAGAGGATGTGCATCTTTCACCGTGCACTGATTTAACCGTCTATAATCAATGCACATCCTGTAGGTGCCGTCTTGCTTCCGGACCAGGACCACCGGGCTACTCTAGGGACTCTGCGATGGTTCAATCCTCTCTTGGGCTAGTAGGTCATCCAGCTGACGGTCGATGACTTCTCTTTGATGAGGGGGTGTTCGTCTTGGTGGCTGCTTCGCTCGATCAGGTCCGTCTTGCCCAAATCTGAGTTATTATTTGCAAACACATCGGTAAATTCATTGATCAGAGAGACGAACTGTTCCTTTTGTTCACCCGTCAGATTATCGGACTCTAATGCAAAATGCGACTCGTTACTGTTCACCCCGTTGTCTTCTTCACTGTATTTACCTGGTTGTACCTCAGTCTAGGGTTACATTGAGTTCTACCCACCACCCCAAACTCCTTTTCAATGCCTTTAGGCGTTATTTGACCATTCATACAACCTAATGGGCTATACTGTCCTATGGGGGAATTTTAATTGGCTGGTCAGTAAAAATGGTTGTGTACTACTGCTAGACAATCTTTGGGCTAAAGTGAACAAGAGCCCATCTGGGCTTTCACTCGCGCCACATGAGATTGAAGATGAAATACACTTTCATTTGAAATCCTCTTAGTATCAAGTCGTGCTTTAATTCGCCAGTGAGAACGTCAAAAAAACAGACTGGTCTATTAATCGCTTTTATGGCATGACTATGATAACGCAGGATTCGAACAACAGAATACTGGCAAATTCAAGTGTATAAATGCAATACAATGACATATTCAGACTTTGAATTTGATTGAAAATAGATCAAAACTCGGGGAAATGTCCGGCTAAAACTGTATGAATAAATGTGAAATGAAACATAAATTTCATAGCAAGAAAAACAATTGTAATTCCTATAAATGAGAAAGCTCTTCTATTAAGCCGCTTCTCATGCATATACACAGACTGTTTCACAAAAAACATTTGCGCTTATCGACACAAGAATTCAGTTGACCTTTCAAATAATTTATTCTGAGGTACGCATACTCTAAATCAGATGTTAAATAAAGCGATAATTAGAAGGAAAAGTACATTAACAGACAAACTGAGAGGAAATTTATTCAAATCAAAAAGAGTTTACTTACAGTACTTACGTAACTGACACCTTCGTGCACATATGCACTGAATCGGAATGAAAGTCGAAGCCTACCTCGAACTTAACTTTCAGCTAACCTGTTTCCTTTCATTCCACAATGAATAATAATCTCATAAAGTAAGCCCGTAGCTTTCAATAAATTTGCCAGTGTCTGAATGAAACAGCTAGATCTTTTCCAATTTCTCTCACGAGTCACGGCAAAAGACAGTCTCAAGCTACAAAACTTGAATTTTGATCCTCTTCACAGTAACGTAATTTAACGTCTCCGATCAATTCCTCTCTCTTTGCTGGCAGTTCATGCTTCTTGTACGTGTAGTTGCCCCACTGAGCCGTAACTACAAAACGAGCACAGCATTTCAGTTGGCATACACTGCGTACATCTGCTTAACTAATTAGATTTGTAAAAATCTTAGCGGATCATGTAAATATTCCGCTTGGCTCAAATATGAGGGTTTCTGCCGTCAAAGTTCATTTTTTGTTTCAGTTTTCCCCATATTAGCAGACTTGTATAATGTCTCGAGCTCTCCGAATCCAGTAGAAAGACTCTGGTTATTCTGTCGTAAAACATGGACCTGACCCAAATTTAGGTTGTATTGCATCATTGCCCACGATGGAATAGATTTCTGACAATGACTATTTGAAATTGATATCTCCTTGTCTCGCCTAGTCTGAGCTTTGAATTTTCTTATCTGAGCGCGCCTGAGGAAATCTAACCTTTGTTTGCGTGACCAGCATAGTGCAATCTGATTGGTTCGAATTTGACCTTTAACGCATGCGCAGAAGCCGTCTGACACTGATTAAAAAAAATAATAATAACCACTTGCATTTTAAGACTCGGCGCTGCCCACAGGCAGCCCGAGTAACAAGTTGCACCGTAAATACGTTGTCGGTAAGTGGTTGGTAAGTGGTCGGTAAGTGGTCGGTAAGTGGTCGGTAAGCTGTCGGTAAGTGGTCGGTAAGCTGTCGGTAAGCGGTCGGTAAGTGGTCGGTAAGTGGTCGGTAAGTGGTCGGTAAGTGGTCGGTAAGTGGTCGGTAAGCTGTCGGTAAGTGGTTGGTAAGTGGTCGGTAAAATTGTGTCGGTAAGTGGTTGGAAAGCTGTTGGTAAACTGTCGGTAAGCTGTTGGTAAACTGTCGGTAAGCTGTCGGTAAGCTGTTGGTAAGCTGTCGGTAAGTGGCAACGATAAACCGCTTCGATAACAGATAACAAATTAAAATATCCGCGGCACTCACTGTTGGGCCTCTCCTGTTGTGTCAAAAACCAGACAATCAGTCTGAAAGCGCATGAATCGTTATCTCATACTGGCTCAAGAATATTTTCAACCAAAATACGCTTAATAGTTTCCAAAGTTTCCAACGTTGTGACAACGATAAACCCCTTCGATACAGTGCGATCTCACGGCAAATTAACAGATAACTACAGTATTGTGCTAAAGTCATGCAAACATATTACGACGAATTTCGCTCTTAATGTTCCTACTAATGCCAACGCGAATTCGAATTCATGACAAACAGTTTTACAAACGTACAGTAAGATGGTTTTGGTAAATACCCTGCGTGCCAGAGGCGTCAAAAAGTCAGGATTCTAAAATAATAGATTTGCCGCAGTTTGCCGCAGCTAAAGAACACGTGATATCACGTGGGAATCCAAGATGGCGCGGGTTCACTAATTCACGGATTTGAATCGAGAATATGCTGCAAAGAAGAAAAGACAGATATAATGAGAACACTATTTTCATCAATATCCAACTATCTACAACGTAGTAAGAATATGCTATTGACAAATTTCGTTCTAACATTGGAAAGCTACGTGATATCAAGAGCGTAGCGTGCACATGCGAACATACGCACACTTTGAGTTTGAGACGGAAATTCCCTATTTGTACTATCAGCTGGATTTTACTTTGAGACGAAAATTCCCCGTGGAAACCATTCGTCAAGTACTGTCGGTAAGCTGTCGGCCGACCACTTACCGACAACAAATTTACGGTGCAACTTGTTCACTTTAGCCCAATCTTTGGGTATCACCAGTGCTGGTGCTACGCAAATGTCTGCGTCTCTGTTATAGTTGTGCACCTCTTCTACTATACCAGGGCTCCCATTATTACGTTCAAACCCTCCCTCAAGATTCACTGTAAGTAGTTGCTCAGTTCCTGGACCACATCCAGTTCTCCACATCCCTTTCCAGGTAGACCCTACATACTGCTGGACTACCCCTCTGGAATCTTATGGGTGTATCATAACGAAGTTGACATTTATAGTGTCGGGAAAAATCTGACCCCAGTAAACATTCATGAGTCAATCCCACCACTGCCACCAATGTGAAGTTTAGTTCTAAACACAACTTTATTTCACGTTGTATGAACTACAAACACGAGCTCTAGCTTGAAGCTCTCACATTGTCTTACACGAGTTCAAGGACACCGTTTTCTAACTAAGGTCAATGTGACGTATTTCCGCCCGTACACGCGGATATTTCTGGTAATCTCTCACAATGGATTGGGGGGACGGCCATTCCCCCTTCTTAATTTTTTGATTTTCAAAAGCTTACTATTCACTTCTTATCTACTCAAACATCTTTAACCTCAGTACACATACTAATAATTATTTGGATGCGATCTTAAATGTGGTGGGGTAATTTTTTTTAAATTGAATTTGATTAAATTTACACACTCCACGGTGGGGCCAACCACTCCCCTAATCAATAATTGCAGGTGTGAAAATAATATTGGGTAAAATTCTTGTCCATTCTACTAATTGCCAGTGTGCTTGGTGATATTCCTGGCAATGTATTTGTACAATTTAGTAGGAAACTTGGACATATTTTTATTATATTTGATTCTTGAAATCTATCGATCACCCTTTAAAAAATCATATCTCAGCTAATTTATGTTGTAGCAACAAACAGTTTTCAGTATTGAAGCCTTCCAAAATAGATCTATCAAATCCCTTATGTAAAGGAAACTACATTGTACATTGTAATTCGATATTTAAAAAAATATCATGACCATGACATCATCGATTATGATATCATAAATATGTTGACAAACACACATAAGATGTATCCCTAATTTCACTCATCCCCATTTGATTACCTATACGTCTAATATACATGTATACACAAAAGCTGGCCTACAGTAACAAACTAAAATAGCAAAATTTGTCCCAATGGGTAGTTTTCACTTATAATTTATTTAACATGTAATATCTTGATTAATTTTTGTTATATAAAAACGTTTTCTGCATTCATTTCCTCTTGACAGACTCTCTCAAACCTGCTATATTAACTCTATATACTCTTTGAACTTCTTAAAATGATTGTGTTGACGTACCTCATCGATTGTGACGTCAAAAAGATATTTTTTCCCAAGTCGCAACAAAAATGTTATAATTTATACTGAATTGTCCCATTCCATATGCCAAGTTTCATGAATAATGGTAAAAACTTTTACCAGAATGATATTCTTTTTGCACCTCTAGTGATGGGGGTGGTCTGTCCCACCGTGCTCTGTCCCAAGTCCTTTTTCACTTTACAAAATGGCTAATAATTGGCTAGAATGGACTTGCAGGTGCCTAGACTGATTCATACCCAGTCGTTATTTAATAATCTAAGAAAGAAAAAGCTGGCCAAGGGCACCTCGTAACCTTACTTGTTCCAAGTCCCCTTGGCTGACTTTTTTCGTTCTTGCTTTTAATTCTTCTTAGATTATGAAATAACAACTACGAGTCAGGTGCTTAAGGTCAGAGTTCAGCAGTCATATAAAAGTAAGGGCTTTCCCATCATGTTTGATATTATTTACTCAGTGTGCATTACATCCATGGAACAAAAATAATAAGAGGAGTTATTTTCTAGTTTTTTGTTTACGAAATGGCTAAATAGATACAGTTTGGCACTTTATATTCTTTTCTATCATTTTCCAGATTGGAAGTTCTGGTGGACCTCTTGTAAACCTTGTGAGTATTCACTGGAGACACGGGATAAAGAAATAAATTGTTTCTAAATGTTGTTATGATCAGGCCTGTTAAGAATTTAATAATGACCTGAGTACTGTATAATTTCTCAGGATGGTGAAGTGATTGGTATAAGTGTGATAACAGTCAGGTTTGCGGCTGGGATCTCATTTGCAATACCCATTGATGCTGCTAAGGAATTCCTAAATGGAGTTCCAGACAAAAAGACTTCAAAAAAGACAGGAGTCATTCAACGACGACTCGAGTCGCCACAGCGTTGGTACATTGGAATCAGCATGTTGACGCTCACACCACCAATACTAGAGGCACTACAGCGAAGAGATGTTAGATTTCAGGGTATCAAAGGTGGTGTGTTTGTTGCAGAAGTGAATTTTGGATCACCTGCTCAAAAGTAAGTACTGGGAGTACATTGGAGTTGTTGATCCCTTTTTAATCGATTCTACATCAAGTAAATAGTTGAATAGTAAAATATTTCTTAATTTGAGTGTTGTTTCCTAGTTATAAAGGTTTATACTTCGAATATGCCAGGAAAGAAGTGTCTACCATATAACCTGGGTGACTGATGTGATGTAGAACAGGGAATTTACTGTCATTTCATTCTCCTATAAAAAATAATTATTCTGTTTGATGTCATTAGCATATTCAAAATATAAACCATTATACTGGTAACTCATGCAATGTTCAAATTAAGACATATGTTACTATTCCTAATCGTAATATCAACACACAAGCACATATGCAGTGGAATGGTTCCAATCAGCTAACTCCAGTCTACTTTACATCCAGCTTACCTAAAATTAGACAATATTTGAGTGAGATCAGAACCATGTTCACTGAATATTCCTATCATTTTCCCTTATGGACAAGATGCTCATTACATATTCAACTAATCTAGCAAGATCTGATTGGCTGGCACTTGACACCACAAACAATAGACTGTTTCCTATCGATTAGGAACTAATGTCTCATTTCCTTTGTGCACTTTGCAATGCTTGTTTACTCATCCAAAGAGAAATTACATTTCAACTATTTACTCGATGTAGAATCGATTTTAATGATAAAAATTTGGGCTTGTATGCACTTTAACCCTTTTCCTATCTTAGCTCCTTCTCTTCCCAATTTTCTTACATCATTTCTATTCAACAACCCGTCACATCATGGCTGGGTACCTACTTGCACCCCTGTTCTGTTTCTTGTGATTTTGTTGCTGTAAGTACAAGATCTTTATTCATTATTTTGTAGATGTGGACTCAAATCAGGGGATGTAATAACAAAGATTAATGCCAACAATATCTGTACTTCAAAAGAAGTGTATGAATATGTGAGGAAAGGAGAAGTTCTAAACATTGAGCTGCAAAGAGGAAGCGAAACTGTACAAGTGGCAATCCATCCACAAATGGTGGGATAACTCTTACATTATTTCAACTGAACAGGAAAAAATGACTTTAGACCTAAACCACAAGTTACATTAAAGAATAACTAAATTCCCAGAGAATATTATACATGCAGTACAAAAAAAAAACATTGATTTTATTAAAAGTTGACTGCATTAAATGTATGCATGCTTTCAAATAGAGGACATCTTGCCTTATTTAAGGAATGGTCAGAAATTAGTAGGGGAGGGGGGAGAAAGAGGGAAGGTCATTTTTTTTGAACCCCAAAAAATTAAAATTACATTCTTGACCCCCCTCCCCCCACCGCTAATTTCTTATGAGTCCCTAACCAGCAGAGTATTTTCTACTGGGCTTTTAATTGATGTACTGACATCCAGTACAGAGACAACATAAATATGTCATAACTCAACAGGCAACATTAGTATTATGGACGAGCTGGAAGAGGCTCATGCGGCGGATTGTTTTCTAATACTAAATATTAGCTTTTAGCGAATTCCCCCACATGATCGTCCACTGAGTGCTCATTCCAGCTCGTCCGTGAGAATACAAATGTTTCCTATTTTAGTCTGAGCAGTCTACAGAAATATGCAACTAAAATCAATGAAAACGGTGCCATTAATTATACAGTTAAAGCCACTTAAATACACTGATCTATAATATACTCTTTGTAATTCTTTCTCAAAATGACTTTTCAATTAATTGGATTATTATCATAACACCTTCCCAACTAATTTTTGAAAATATCTTTTTCTCCCTGATTCACTGAGTGAGAAACATTTTTGATAGCCACTAAAATTAAAAATAAATGCCACTAATGCAAGTTATTTCTAGATTAATACTTGTCAAAAATTGCCAGCCTACTGCAAAAAAGTTTCTTGGAAACTTAGTACTACGTGCTCCCAAACAAGTGTAATATTATTGCTTCCATAGGACTGATATTGATTTTATTTCCAAAGAAAAAGTTTCCCAATTAATAACCACAATCCAGCTTGTAATGTGATTATCAGTTTGATTGTTGAATTTAATGTCGTAATTGAGTGACTCTTCTAAACTGTCCATCAAATTCCTCTTTCTAACTGAAAAAAAAACAAACAATTACTATAATTTTATGGACATTTTTATCTACTCAAAATATTTTCTGATCATTTTTTGATTATATTACATTTATTTTTGGATTTCATTAAAACAATCATTGCTGAATTAATTAAATACAATGCAGTTGATACAACAAAAACTGCATCAAAGCAATAAAGCAATAATGTTATATCTTACAAAAATAACCCTTTTGAGCATTCTATCAGCAAAATCACATTCCTAATGAGGTAATTCCAGGTTAAATTGCACAAGGAAACTATGATATTGGTTTTTCAAGTGCAATTTGACAATTTGATTTTCCTTGAATTGCATTGATGATTTAGTACGTTTGTTGATATTTTGCTAAGTTATAAATGAAGGGCTGTGTGCAAAAAGAGCGTAAGTGATTCTTGATCACATTCTAAATTCTACTTAGAAAACAAAGAAATTGAAGGAGAATTTAGAATGTAATCAAGAGTCACTTAATATGCTCTTTTTAGCATGCATAGCCTTCAGTGGTGATTCCACTCTGAATCGCCACTCCGAATCGCCACTCCTCTCAGCCAATCATTTTATTTTGCAAATGCACTCGTACGATTCAGCTAGCTGTGACTATGCGATTCTTAAAGTGCCTATGAAGCTTATTTTTTTATTTTAGATATCAATTCTAAATCAAGTGAATAGTAGAATAGTAAAATATATTTTGCTTTGAATGCTGTGCCGCTGAGTTAAGGAGGTTTTAATATCCAAAATGCTAATTACATGACGTCAGGGGAGGCATCTGCAATCACTTCTTAGTGGTTGTGAATGGGCGTTTCTACTGATATAAGGAAACAAATTTCTAATATCATTTTATTTCAACCATGGGTATAACACTGATAATTTAAAAAAATTGTTTAATTGTAACAAAAAAAATTGTATAACAATTGATGCCTCCCCTGACGTCATGTAATTAGCATTTTCGATATTAAAACCTCCTAAACTCAGCGGCACAGCATTCAAAGCAAGATATGTTGTACCATTCTACTATTCACTTGATGTAGAATTGATATCTAAAATAAAAAAATAAGCTTCATAGGCACTTTAAGAATATTGAAGGGCTGTGTGCAAAAAGGGCATAAGTGATTCTTGATCACGTTCTAAATTCTCTCTTAGAAAACAAAGAAATTGAAAGAGAATTTAGAATGTGATCAAGAGTCACTTACACCCTTTTTGCACACAGCCCTTCAATTATATGACCCTGTGTCTTGAGTACCACACTACCGGTATTTACAGACTGAGCAGCCATGTTGTATGTGATAGATACAGAATGAGTAGCCATGTTTTATCTGATTTACAAACTCGAGTTGGAAGCATTAGAGTTTGTAAATCAGATAAAGCATGGACATGAATTCTGTATCTGACTTATCAAATGTATTTATTTAAGAGCCATGTTTTTTCAGTTATTTTGGCGATGCAAACTATTTGGGCTGATAAAATCAAAGTAAACGTTTATGAAAATCAGGACGAAATCTGTATCGAATTTACAGATCACTTATCGCTCAACGATTTCCTTGGTTTTGCCTTCATGAATTATTAATGAGTTTGATAATGGGAGATACAGATCCGACACAACAAGGATGCAAATTCTGTATCTATTACATACAGATCCGATACAACACAGATGCGAATTCTGTAAACTATTTCTAAACCCTTATTTCTTAAACTATCTAAAATTTTGATGTAAAGTGTAAAAAATGGGGTTCGGTACTATAGTTTGCATGAAGGATACAATGTATGTACAGTGTGCACAGAAACAGGTCCCATAATGGAGAAACAGTCTGTATGCATCAAGACAGGAGTTATACCTTGGTATTTTGCCCTTCGGTACGGGAGATCAGTAACTGGTTGTGAGGCCTCCCTCAAACAGCCACTAGTATTTCGATACAGAACTGATTATTCTGACTTTCTAACGTGACCTGAAACAACCATGGTGGCTGATTAAAGCCAGGTCCCAGCTAATCCACATATCAAATTGGAATTTAGCGTGTTGGTTTTTGTGGAGGGAGGAAAACCGGAGAACCCAGAGAAAAACCCTCGGAGCAAGAGCGAGATGCCAACAAAATCAACTCACATATGGTGTTGCGTATGGGAATCAAACCTGTGCCACAAGAGGTGAGGCAAAGCACTTAACCACTGCACCACCCTGGCTCCCCATCTGAATATTAAAACATCTTATTATTAAAGTATCAGTGTCTGTATCAGAGATCGGATATGATACAGACTGATGATTTGTTTATCAGGTCTGTATCCAACAAGAACTAGTGTCTGTATAAGTATGGATCAACTGAAGATCTAATCGTGCAGTTCTGTACTGGAGTATACAAAGACCACCATATGGTATCATTTAGAGCACAGGACATAATTATATCTGTGTGTGTGTGTGTGCGTGCGTGCGTGCGCGTGCGTGCGTGTGACTATATTAATACAAATTAAAGAACATTCCTGCATATTTCTTTACAGATCAGCACCAGAGCCTGAAGTCCTTTTCTTCTCTTCCCTTGGTCTTTGAGCATCTTTTAATCTCTCCTCTCCTTCCATATCTGTCACATAAATATATAAAGGGCTATGGATTAGTTCACTGGATTTTATTTAAACTGTTACAAGTCGTTTTCATCTTGTCATGTACTGACCAGTGCATGCTATACTCCTATATCTCCTTCACGTACCCCTCTCGGCTACTGCCTTCTGTTTCTGCAAAATCTTTTTCAGCTCAGAAGTTGCTTCTTCTTTTGGTCTTTCATCCAGCAAATCTCCTGTGGATCTACTTCTAGGTTTTCTCAGCACAGATTTTACCTCCAAAAACTGGCTATCCTCAGTAGGATCAACAGATGTCTTTCTAGGGCTATCTCCATCTGTTCTCTTACGTAGCTTTATGTTTCCCCATTCACATTCTTCGTTAGCCTTTGATGTTGGGGATTTATCTGAAAGTGAGCTGGTGCTCTTGGTCTTCATTGTTTTCTGTTGGGGAAAAGAGATGTTTGTAACATAAATAAGGACTGTGAGCTTCCAGATTGACTACACCTTCATGTTTCCTCAGCAGTAATCATGCACTCAACACTGCTTGGCACAATTTCCTTTGATCCCAATTGATCTGAGTACATGTTTCCTCAGCGGTAATCAAGCACTCAACACTTTATAAACCGTCTCCCCACCCACAATTCCCTCTTTTGATCTGACGAAGGGCAAGCGCTCGAAATGTCAGCTGCTACTCGCTTCCCACGGCAGTTAGCATACCTTAATAGACTTTGTTGAATATACCAGACAGTGTACACCTTCACTTGCCTTTATATGCATTCAAAGTTGCACAATGTTATAAATGGCAGCTAAATACAACTGGAAGTATAATGCATGTACCCATTATGAAATCTCTGTTTATTTGCACTTCGATATTTTACAACAACAGCCAATTTTCTCACTTCCTGATGGGTCTCAGCCATGTTCAATATAAGTGTGTACAATGAAAATGAAGTCACTCGCATGCAGTGGGAGCATTTTGAAGTGCTTTGTAGAGGGTTGGGAAATGAGGATTTCAGCCTTTCCTCACTGGGAGAAGTTAATCTGTCAGTCAAACTTCCTTGTAGTGTGCCATTTGTCAACATTTGAGTTCTCTATCGAGTTGAGTAAATAATATAATTTCGGAAAATTTGTGGTTCAGTCTTCAGACTTTGTGACTATAGTTCTCTCAGAACTCAGAAGTCTTGAATTAAAACTTACAAGAACTGTTCTGAACCATTAAAATATTTAAAGAAATGAGGATTTCACAAGCATTAAATTCATCAATGATAGAAGTTAATTGGTGAGCCAAACTTCCTTGTACACTGCCATTTGTCAAAATTTGAGCTTTCTCAATTCTATAAAATCAGCAATTTTATGGCCGTATATATGTAGGCATGCATGGCTTTCAATACATTTTTGAGTAGGCAGCCATGAAGAAAAGTAGGTGTCTGTATTTGTTTCATTTCAATAGCTTTATCAGCAGTAATTAACGGCAGTATGAGAATGAGTAGCCGCTGTAACTCCGACAGTAATCTGCTTCTAATAAAACCCCTGGGTATGTTAAATATTGGAATCCACCAACTATTCCTGGAAATCCCAAGAATATTAATTGAAAACCAAGTGTTGTGATTGGTCAGCATAATAATAATGATAATAATAATAATGATGATAATAATAATAATAATAATAATAATATCTTCTTTAACCAGGGTGAACCCTTCAGCCAAGGCTGTTATCAGTGGGTGCCCTGGAAAATCAAAATAAATAAATAACAAAGTATAAAAATATCAGACCATAATAATGCAGTAAAAGTATATTCTATAATCAAATTTCCTATAATTAAAATTCGGAAATTTAAAATTCAGAAATTTAAAAATCTAAAAAATCTCCTAATTTTGTTTTAAAAACTAACAATGATGATGCTTCTTTAACTTCTGTTGTTAGATCATTAAACCATTTTGCCCCTTTCTTAACTTTAGGAATTATGAGATCAAGGCCATTTCTTCTATTGTTGTGGGCATGAGGTCATCATAATATTGACTGACTTAATTGACTGATCATAATATTCTGATTGAAAAGTCCAAAGGTGTTGTCATAACAACTAATCACCAAACCATGGCAGCCATTCTTTCATGTCTGAGACTGAAGTGAAGGGAAAACATATCTCACTTTGGACAGATTTTACTAGCTTGAGAGTTCAAAAGATCAGTGTTGTTTGACAGAAGCCCACATAAATTTGCATTGAACCTGTATGAAAAAACTTTGGGAGCACAGCTCTAGATACTTGGAAATACAGAGACATAAACACACCAGATGCCAATCACTTTCTCACAAGGTCAAGTGAATTGTCAACTGTCAGGATAAAAACACTATCAAAAACACCCATTCTTTTGTTTTATGAGATTATCAGTAGTTTGGTTTGCCCTTGCCTTGAAACAGGGCAATGATGGTGAAATATTTTATGGAAAACTGACATACAGCGAGCCAACAGATTACAAATAATAAATTATAACTTCAGGCTGAAGAACACATTCCTCAAAATTGGAATGACAATGATCTGCAGACAATTTCCTGAGAAACGGAAATTAACACAGAAAGCAGCAGGGCTGGAAATTGCGACTAGAATTTTCGTTTTGCAACTATAATATTTATTTCATCCAGTCACAAAATTGCAACTATATCACAAGTATAAATATAAAAACAGATATGTTCTCTTGACTAAGAATGAGATTTTTCAAAATATCGCTCAAAATCCTACCTTACACTTCTATTGTTCGTTTGTGAGCAAAACTGGCTGCTATTAGAGTGGTGGTATGTTAAAAAGAAGTATCGCAGGCATAATATTTTATGGTTACACCACTGCACAATCTACCAGTGATGTTACTTTCTGTTCAAACTGCATTGCAGCTGCAGTTTTTATTTTGCGACTAAATTTTCATAACTAGTCACAATTTTTTGCAACTAAAATCTTCTATTTTGCAACTATATATTTTTATTTAGTCACAAAAGTGTGACCAGACTTTTTTTTTCCAGTCCTGAGTAGACTCCAAACTTTGAGATAACATATTATTAAATATCACCAGCAAATAATTTAGAAGGAAACTGAAAAACATAACCAAAGACAGCAATAATGACGCTGCACTACAAGGAATTTTCATTACAATTAATTCTGTCTGGTGAAAAATAATGGTTGTGAAGCTTCTACATTTTAATGCATTACTACAATTGTAGTTACATAATGTTTTCTACCCAACTAAATTAGAATTAATTAGTATCAGTAACTCACTAGTAAGCTTCCAAGCTCAGACATGGCAGAGGAGTCTTCAGTACCATTACTCTTGTTTTGCTATGAAAATAAAACAAAGGTCTTGATGGGTTCAAGGTATCTCTTCAATACCTGAAACTCTTGTTTTGCATATTGTCAAACTCAAGAAAACAGGGAAAAAATTGTAGCATTTTGAATTTAATAGTATATATAATTCAAGCATATATACTGAACTCATTAACAACCCATAACAATGGTCTATTGATGAGGTCTTTCAGTTCAGTTCAGTTTATTTTGCACATGTTCTATTACTAAGTTAGTGTTGATATAAAGGGGGGAAATGCAAGACAGTACAGATAAATATAAAAAAATCAATATAATATAGGCATCGTGCACAGAGGTCAAAGGAGCATTGACGCTTTCCTGCAGTTGACCACTGCCTACGATATCTGATACTCACGTAAACATGTACCTTATAAGAATAAGCTCATGGCTTTTTCATTAATAATTTTGTATGTAAAAATGGCTGTTTTCAATTTAAAAACCTTGTTGAGCTTCAGTATTCCTAACAGGTCAAAATAGGGAGTGTGCCATCTTCTCTTTTACAGGCAAAAAAAATATTTCTGATACATTTGTTTTGACAGGTACAATTTTTTGTAAGATTAGTGGTATTTGTGTTACCCCAGCTCATAAGGCCATACTTAATGTACAGGTAAATTAACGTATTAAGCAGAGTTGCTTCAACATATTTAAATGTAATACCTTAGCTTATTCAAAATTCAAGTATTTTTGGCAATTTTACATGTTTAATTTGTTGTTTCCAACTACATGTAATATGTCTGTCAATGTATTTGCCTAAATATTTGATGAGGTCTATCGGGAGGTCTATTGATGACGTCTATTTCGAAAGAGCAGGGTAACAGTGGCAAGGTTGACATGTCCAACATACTTACACGCACACTGACAGGCTTGAGCTGTATCTGTCCTTTATTTATCCTATCCATCATTTCCTTCATTGCATCAGCCACTGGGTCTTTTGGTTCCTTGCCTCCTGTTGTAGAACATGACATTGTCAGCAGTATATTATAACCAGTTAAACGGGTTAGGATAGCATTTGTAAACAATACCAAATGTCCCCCCCAAAAAAAGGTAAAATTACATGTATGTGAGTCATCAATATTAAAAAAATAAGATTATGTTATCATACATTGTAGTTTATTGTTGCAGACATTCTTACTTTTCGTACTGCTACCCTTCTTTTTCCTAGTTGGTCCCATAATGTTCATAAACTTTCTAGAATGAAGGAAATAACATCTTATTACAAACTACAAAATGCACCAATGAATTAGTACTACAAAGTAAACATTGAGTGTGTCAGATACACTCAATATGTAGCTCATAGTAATTGACTTGTTCGAATCAACTTACTTGATCAAATGTTGTGGGGGAGGGGGAGGAGGTGGGGGTGCCATAGGGGGAGGGGGTGGAGCAGGTGTGGCCTTCTTTGCATCCTCAAGGCTCTTTTCAAGCTGCGAAACTAAACAAGAGATGTAACAACTTACTAGAGTACTCTTTTTACTTTATTATAATCTTTAGTTATTACATCAATCTTAGGGTTACACCCCATAAAAGCCACCAAGATCCATTTATCTATATAAACGTGCTGATATGGGAGAACTACAAGAGCAATTAAGGAAGACCTATTCATCATTCCAAGCCTGACTCCTCTTCAAAATAAGTTGAAGAAAATTGGTCTCAGTTTAGAACTACTCCACTAAGGAGTACATCCCTCAAAAGTCATTCAAAAGGAAAAAATCCAACCCATGGTTTAAAACCTGCATGTAACATCTTATTTACCAAAAACACTATAATGACACACTAACGCCGCTCGACATTAAGCAAAGGTGTGCAGGATTGGCACAAATTTAGACATCTCCACAAGGTAGTGCACAGGTGTCCTGAAGGAGACTGCATCAGCTATAGCACCTTACCTGAGTTTTATTTTCCAACAATCAATTAACACTGGCACCACCCCAAAAGACTGGAAACATGCAAATATCACGGCAGTATATAAGAAAGGCTAGAGGTGGTTAATTACCAACCTGTCTCATTAACATTGGTGCCATGCAATATACTGGAGCATATTATATTCCACCATGTTATGTCACATTTAGATACACATGACATATTAGTGGATCATCAACATGGCTTCAGGAGGAATCGATTGTGTGAGATGGAGCTCATTAAAACCATTGAACAATTGGCTCATTCAAGTAACTACAGATCAGAATCAAACTCACGTTTTGAGTCTGGATTTTCAAGTCATGCACAAACGTTTGCTCTTAAAACTTGACTACTATGGCATTTGTGGCCAAAATATGGCCTGGATGCAATTATGGCTAATGAATAGGACCCAACAAGTGGTCCTCAAAGGTAAACATACAGTGTAGTGAGAAGTCAGATGTAAAATCAGGAGTCCCCTACGGAACAGTCTTGGGGCCCCTCTGCTTCTTACTCTACATCAATGACATGGGCAGTAACATCTTGTCCCACCTGAAATTGTTTGCTGATGACAGTCTTCAACGTGACCTGGATAAACTTGTTGTCTGGCTCAGACATGACAAATGAACTTCCACCCTCCTAAATGCTATGTCCTTCGGATTTATAGGATCAAGAATCCTATCATCCATCAGTACACCATGTCAGGCCAAATTTTAAAGGCTGTTGACCATCAACCTTACCTAGCCATTACCATCACAGAAACTCTCAGCTGGAAAATACACATTCTAAATGTGAAAAATAAAGCCAATAAGACCTTAGGCTTTATTGAAAGGAATCTCCATCCATGCCTTGAATGGATCAAAGCACAGGCATACACTTCACTAGCAAGGCCTTCCCTTGAGTATGGAATTAAGTGCTGCCTGGGATCCTTATTGGATATAATTTTATCAGAAAAGCTGACTTGAGCAAGTACAGAGACATGCTAGCCTGATTTTCAGACGGTCGAGGTCGTCCGCTCACTTCCTCCCCACCTCCCCGTCTGATGGACTTTGACAGAAACCGTGTTCTGGTCATTGTTTCATTTCGACCAATCAGAGTGAAGGTTTCATTTTTAGAGAACTGAGGTATGCATGGAATGTCTAGTGCAGCCTGCATGAAGGTAAAGCCAAATGGTGGACGATACAAACGGACTTGATATGGCTTTGGCGAAAGCGTGCGAAACTTTCGACATTTCTGAATTATTTCCCGAACAGAGAAAGGCATTATTATACTTTGTTTCCTGGAAGGACCTTTGCTACCACAGCTGCATCTATAAGGCGATGACCAGGTCGAGAATCGAGAGAGGAGAAATTATGTAGTCTTCTACAGATCGTCAGAATCACGGCTTAATTTCATGCACTGCAGAATATGTTCTACAGCTTCAAACTTATAGAAACAGAACGTGGAGAAACATGTTGTACTCAGACGTGTACCGGCAAAATCTGATAGGAAGCGCTATCAATATCGCGATGTTTATGAAACTACTAGCTACGGGCTTTGGAAAATCATTAATCTTCCTCGACCGCTTTGTATATGCCGTATTAAAATGTAATGTCTCCTAGAATGTTGGCATTTAGAAGACCAAATATTTCATGAAATGTAATGATTTTTTTACAGCAGTGAACACGCATACTGAGTATGTCATGGTAATAGTTTCACGACATTTGGGCAATTATTTATGTTTGCAAATTTTTTAACACACTTTATTTTGACAATTTTGCTGTCCTAAAAGCTGAAATATCTTAGCTTTTTCGCCTTAAGAAGACTAAATCTTGCATGGAATGGCATGAAATTTTTACAGGAGTGAACACATAATTTATAGTGAATATGTCATGGTAAAAGTTGGATTACATTTGCCTAAATATTCATGTTATCAGAACTTTGAACAGTCTTGATTTTGACAAATTGTAAAGTACAACAAATCCGGTAGTTAGATCAGTGTTGTGACCATGCGCTTGAAATACTGTAAGAAAAATCCTATTTAAAAAGTTCCTGCTGCCCAAAAAAACATAGCAGCTCAAAAAGGATATGGTTAGGGTTAGTTCTAAGAAATCGACATAAGTTTGAAGCTGTAAAGCATAAGAATTCTGCAGTGCAGGAAAGTGCGTGATTCTGGCGAGTTGACTAGAAGGCTACATAATTTCTCCTCTCTCGATTCTCTACCTGGTCGTCGCCTATAGATGCAGCTGTGATGGCCAATGTCCTTCCGGGAAACGAGGGGTAATATTTTGCTGTTCGGGAAATAATTAAGAAATGCCGAAAGTTTTGCACGCTTTCTCCAAAGCCATATCAAGCCCATTTGTATCGTCCGCCATTTGGCTAGTCCTTCATGCAGGCTCCACTGGACATTCCACGCATACCTCAGTTCTCTAAAAATAAAACCTTCGCTCTGATTGGTCGAAATTACATGATGTCAGGAACATGGTTTCTGCCAAAGTCCATCAGACGGGGAGGTGGGAGGAAGTGAGCGGACGACCTCACCCGTCTGAAAATCAGGCTAGAGACATGCCTGCTCGCTTTGATACAGAACTATAGGACTTATTCTAGAGAGGAAGGTTGTGTAACCTGTGCATTGTACCATGATCTCAATTGGTCAACATTGGAGCATGGGAGACAAGTTGCCAGACTAACTTTGCTCTATAAAACTCTACATGACCATAAGCAACAATAATTGAAGGGCTGGGTGGAAGAAGGGCCTAAGTAGCCGCTGTTAGGGAAGGCATTCGTCGTTGCTATGAGCAATATCTCGCTTGATATTTAACTTATGATAAAATAAAAAAACGCATTTTTCACAAAATAGAAAAAAACGATCCACCGTACTACTAATAGGCCCTTCTTCCACCCAGCCCTTCAATTATTAATGTTCCATTTTATGTGACCATCATATGATGAATATAAATCAAGTTTTTGGCCTAGGACCATCGTTAACTGGAACAACTTACCGCCCCAGTTCATGAACATGGACTCTGCATGCTGCTTTAAATCAGCTGTTAATAATTACCTTCTTGCCTGAGCCACCTGACTTCACATTTTTTCTTTGTTTTCTGCACACAAAATTGTTTTCATTTTGAACTGTGCACTGAAACTTGTGGAATGTATTTGCGGACTGTTTTTTTGATATTGCAAGTTATATTAATGTAGATCGTAGACTATATACTTTTTATTCCTTTAAACAAATATGACTTTATGGCAGTAAGTAATTGAAGACCTTGGCAGAAAAAGGGTGTAAGTGACTCCTGATCACGTTCTAAATTCTCCCTTAGAAAACAGAATTTGAAGGAGAATTTAGAATGTGATCAGGAGTGATCACTTATGGCCTTTTTTCTGCTGAGGTCTTCAATTCTTCAGTTACAATGATTGTGATATAATGGCAATATAAACAGCATTAGGAAGAACAAACAGATAACATAACAATGACAAACCTTTGTAAGCAGCTTCTGTTGCTTTTTTCTCTGCCTCTATGACTTGGTTCTCAAGATTATCCACCTGCTCCTGGGCAACATCAAGTTTATTTTGCATTCCTTTCAATTAAAAGGGCAACCAGTGAAAAATCCAGCCATTCATACTTACCACATAGCAATTAAGTCATTAAACCTGCCCTATAAAAGGGAAAATACCCTCCCTCTTCTATCCCACTAAACTGCCGAAGCTAAAATTAATATAATTATAAGCCAACTTGAGAAAAGGTAAACAGTAGGAAGCTGGTTGCTCAGTTATGCCTGTCAATAGCATTTTAGAACCATTTACAAACTCTAATGTATTTATAGACATTCAAGTTTTCGATTTGATTTCCGTGCGATACCAAATGATGGAGATCACTCTGGCAGAGCATCACATGTTGCAGAGCTTTGAACAGAGAAGTTCACTTTCAAGACAGGCTGATTGACAAGTCAAGGTGTTTCAACCTGGTTGTGGGTTGGGTCTTTGTTTAAGACATGTTTTCAATTATTACCCTTTTCAAGATCCATCGAATATTTTCTCTCCCTGCCAGATTGCAGTAATCAGTAAATAAATACCCTGTAAGCATAGTGCATGCACAAGGGTAACTTCCATTAAAAAAAATATTTGGAAGATAACATACTTTGTGACTTTGAAATAGGAACTAATATTTGTCCTTGCATGGGCATTTGAAGGGCTGTGTGCAAAAAGGGTGTAAGTGACTCTTGATCATGTTCTAAATTCTCCCTTAGAAAACAGAAATTGAAGGAGAATTTAGAATGTGATCAGGAGACACTTACACCCTTTTTGCATACAGGCCTTCATTTTATCTTCCTCGAAACTCTCAGTTTCCCTCAAGCTTTGCTCTTGAAAACTGTTTGCCCCTCAGAACAGACAAAATAATAACAGCGATTATATTATTATCCATCTGTAGTATTGACACCTTAGTTGACTACTGCCAAACAACATTTTAAAATCTTTGTCTACTAGTCCAAGTGTGACTGATCAATAACTGTACCTTTTAGATATTCACAGTCTTTTGATAACTGGAGTTCTTCAAGTAGTTCTTTGATCTGCAAAATAAATAATGAGTAAAATGTTATGAATGCCACAGCTAGCATGCCTTGATATGCAGTCCACACCAAACATTACACCCAGGGTGTTGCCATTTTTTTTTTCTTAGAAGGTACTCTAAAATCCCACTTATAAGCCCTCCCATGGTTTTATGGTATGTCATAAGACACTGCAGCTGAGTGAACTACATTTTATCACTTATTTTACCTTCTCCTCATTCTCAGACCTCTCCTGCTCTAGCTGCTTGTTCAGTGTGTCATTCTCTTCGAAAGCCTTGGCTAGTCGTTCATCTCGGTTTGCTTCTTTTAGAATTTTACTTTTGCAATGTAATTCTTTATCATTTCTCTTAGCCTGTGATAAAAAGTAATCATACATCAAAATAATACGGCATTACACATTTGTGACATTCCTGGGCATCATGTAAAGCAGGGGTTTTCAATTTGCGTGGGAGCAGATGGGTCACCACAGTAATGTACATGGGAACATGGGCCAGAGGCCCATCCCAATAGGTCAAATTTCTATGTTGTTTCCTGGTTAAAATAGCCGGTCAAATCAACTAGATTAGCCGTCCCAGATACAATCCACCACACCAAAAGATGATGGTTTGTACATTTACCCACAATCCTTTGCATGTTAAAAAACTTTAAATATGTTTTAAAATTGTGGTAGAGAGGTTTTGAATCTTGAAAGCAAGCCAGTACAAGTGCTGTTGCCAATAATACTTTTACGGAAGAGAATAACTAGAGGGTTCTATGTGTTTGTTTGACTGTGTTAAGGCACGTTCACACATGCGATTTTTTATGCAATTTTCCTTGCCGCAAATTTGCATCAAGTTTCGAACATGCTCGAAACCAGTGCGATTTGGTGGCGACAAAAATTGCATCAAAATCGCGCTAGTTTACACACGCGATTTGAAAGACTGTGCAACTTCGCTGCCGAACAAAATTGCAGTGGAAATCAGGACAAAAATTGCACAAAAAATCGCCTGTGTAAATGGGCCTTTAGGTTCACAAGGAATTGTTGTGAAATGCACAACTGCCATCTTTTTCAGTAACCCCGGTAAAGTAATGAGAAGATAACATTTACTATTACAATCCCTGGTCACAATTTTACCTCGGAAGCTATCTTTTCAGCTTCAACACGACACTGTGCTTCAAGTTCGTACCTCTGCTGTAGGATGTTAAATTCGTCAAAGGCCAAGACTGATACTGTTACAGAAAAATAAACTGTTTAAACTACACTCTCATCCTAAACCTAACTCTAATTAAATGGCTTTCCATCAAATTATTTAGCAATGAACACTTTGATAATACATCAGCCAAAGGCATGTTGCTGGATGTGCCTGAAGCAGTTCCATGCAATTATATCTGAATCATAAACTGATACAGGGCTCGAAATTAACAAAAGTTCTACTAAGACACATTTTGCGACTATAGGTAGAAAAATTTGGTCGCATGTTCTCAATTTTTAGTTGCCAAAAAATAGAATCCAGTGGTCTTACGACAAAAAGCTGCACCCGCAATATATTTTAAATAGACCACTTTAAAATGGTGTCCGAGCGAAGGTTTCTGTCACTTGGTTAAAGGGAGATAAAAAGGGGAAAATGAAGGTAAATGGTGCACGAATTTGCTGAAAAGTTATAAAATATCAATGAAGCATAACACACAAGACTGTATTGAGTTTGACATGTTATTCATTTTTTACATTTATTCATTTATTTAGGCGAAAACTAGTCACAAAATGTGACTGCCGAAAAAGTTTTAGTCGCAAGTGATAGTAATTTGGTCGTGTTTGCGACTGTATTGGTAGCAATTTTGAGCCCTGTGATATAGAAGTTATGTTGAAATAATAGCTTAATGCTAATGCTACATTCAAGAAATTCATGGTATACAATTATGGCAACCTTTATGGGTAGGGTGATTATGGTAAGTCAAATTATACACCTAATTGTATACACCTTGCCAAATAAAAACAAAATAGTAAACTACAGTATGTAAAAGACAATTTTAACCTAAGAAATCAGTGAAGCACATCGTTATTTAGCCTGCAAATACACCGTCTCACATTGGGAGCCATAATCAAAATGCATCCACGAGAGAGACGTTGGCAATTTTAGGCCAAAAATTCCATACTGATGACATTGTGCGGTCAGGATCTGGTTGCATCATTTGATTGGCTCATATATGATAATTAGACAATCATATGACGCAACCAGATCCTGGCAGCATAATGTCATCAGTATGGAACTTTTTGGCCTCGAATCGCAGACCTCTCTTTCAGGGGACGCATTTTGATTGTGGCCTGACTGATTTGAGATGGCTGTATTCACAGGCTAATCGCTATTGTTTAGAACTATTGTATTTTTATATTTTATTTCTACATGTCAATGTTACACATGTAGGTGTATCAATGATTAAATGTTTAGATAAATAGTTAACATAATTAACAATAATAACAGACAATCTAAAGTACCCCTGTTCAGCTGTCTCAGTTGTTTTTCATAAACAGACATTTTCTTTCTTGTAGCAGCATGAGCTTCCTTCTCCTGAGAGAACTGAAAATATGATATGAGACAAAAATTAGATTGGTTAGGACAGGCACGTTTTAGGATTCCAGTATAATCCTCTCCCAACCCTTATATTTGAACCTTAAAAAAATGAATTAGTGCCTTGTATTTTAGTACCCCAACGATGGCAAGACAAGACAACTTTTATTAGATCTTAGTAGCCATTATACAGATGTACATAGGCATTAAATAACCCTAATAGGATAAATACTAAGGGATAAATAAATATTAGTAATAGGTACTAATACAATAGATGTTATTTTAAACATTTTCTTATTTCAAAACATTCATAAATATATTTTGCAATTAAAGATTTAGATATCCTAGCTATAGGTGCAATCAATTCTTTATAGTGTTCTTTGCCAATTTCTTGAAATAGTACATTCCTTTTGTCAGAGTAAATGTCACAATCAATTAAAACAAATTCATCTTCCATACGTTGACAACAGGGGCAATTTCTTTCTTCAGGACTAATATATGATTTACTATAGCGGCCGCATTCAATTTCTAAAATATGGTTGCTAATTCTCAGTTTGGTGAATGCTCTTCTATGTTTTATATGTTCAACGGCTTTCAATTTTGTACTCAGTCTTAAATTCACAGAATGACCTTAATTTGTTTTTCCTACGGTTCGAGACTTGACCACCATTCTTGCAGTTCAATATCAATATCCTCTATTCTTTGTTTTAAGTAATGGTCCAGATAAGAACTGTAGTAGAATCCATTGTTCTGCGGCAATGAGCCTCCCCCACATACAATTTTGCTTGAATAAACCTTAAGTGATTTAGGAGGTATCTACATTCCAAACTACGTCTCGAAAATAACGTATTTGTTATGCTATTGGCTCTTTTTTCTGTGAAAACGCAGAGAAGCCAGTCCGTCCAGCCAATCGGATATAGAGAAAACAAAGGATTTTTAAATCGCAAATTTGAGAACTTTCCCCACACACGATATTCTTTGAAATTAAACCAAGTTAGTTTGATCAAAAATAAATTCAAACCACAAAAAAATATAGAATAAAAATGCATTATTTCGAGGGGTTTCTATTGAATTTATAAGTATCAACCAATGAAACTACGAGAAAGAATAATCGAAAATTAACACCTTTTAACATTCCTTGCCGTAGAGCACTACAGTTCCTATCTGGACCATTACAGAAAAAGTAATCATAGATTATGAAAGTGCGTTCGACATATCTTTTGAAAGAGAAAGGACTGTGGTAACAGTCTGAAAAGCTACTGCAATGATGTGTACAGTGTACGTAATCCTGATCAAAAATGTGAAAATTTTGATGTCTTGACTTATATGTTAATATACAAGGGGATGCATCTGGGTATAAAACTGTAATTATCTTTGTGTAACATTAAATCATTGGATGCGATGTTTATGGGGCTATATGTATACATGTGTGTTTTATATGGTTATGGCATTGATTTGAGAATTAGTAACACATTTTGCTGTGTGGTATACAGTGTAAAGCAATAATTGAAGTTAGTGTAAAACACAAATCAACCCAGGCTATAGCTACATACATACATGAACTTTATTTGAGTGTCAATAGTATTTAGCTGTAAAGCTAATTGGGGACACTATATTACAGGATATATAAAATACAGCATATTACAGGATATATAAAGGGATTCATAAAAAGTATGTATAAATAAATATTACTATTCAGATGTGTATAAACTGAATTCCAGTTCCTAGAACATAAACTATATATGCATGTGTATAAAGTAATGCCCATGCAGTTCCTTCGATTCAGATCATTCACATTATGTTTCCCGGGTATTTTTCAAGTGAGAACAAGGTTGGCTGTAAAATATTGAGGGCCATTGTTAGTTCCAGAATAATTTATGGTCAATATTGGTAGCCGGGTCCTGGCTGTGATCGCTTTGATCAGCCTTGTTTCAGGTCTGTTAGAAATTCAGTGTAGATTAATTGAACACAGCAATGAAGTCAGTACTTTAAATTTCCCTCACCTTGTACTGTGTTGGTATTCCAGTTCCTTGGCATATCAAAGTGTCGGTATAGATTAACTCTCTGTCTGAATGTCTCTCTGTCCATAATTATGCTGAACCCGGGTTCAGCATAAATAAATAATTATGGCCGAGTTGAATGTTCAAGGTCCTCCAGATGTACTACACACTTTCCTCAGGCTTTGCTCAAACATACTTGCGAACCTTTGAAACATCATTGCATTGGATTGTCGGAAAATAAGGCAAGTAATTAACCGATCGATAAACAAAACAGAAGCCATGCTGGCATTCACCAAAATGGCCGCTCTCATCGTGTACGTGTAGTTACCAGTTTCCCGGCCGAGATAATTTATTCCGAAAGTGTGCCACGCCAGGACACCAAAAATCTCGATTTCTTTAGCCTGGGAAAGCACAGGTAACCCACACATGACCACAGGAAGCCCAACGCAAGATTAGGATGCGTTCTCCTTCGTCGAACGCAAAAATTGTTTTAATTCAGAATACAATGCTCTCAAAGCAACCTTGTTTAATTCCTGCTTTGCCAGTACAAAAGAACCTGAAGCACTTAAAGTAATCCCTAGACATTTAAAAGAGGTTACGTTTTCAATTTGTTTATTTTTGGCATAAAATCCGTAACAACATAATTTCCTTCCATTGGGGTTGAAAATCATTATCTTAGTTTTACTTTTGTTTATTTGTAAACTATTTCTTTGGCCATAGCTCAATAATTTGTGTACATTATTCTGTATATTATTCTATAGGCCTGATTGAGATCATCAGCATATAAAAGGCAACTAATATATATTTAAAAGAGTTGTTGACAGCATAGATCCTTGTTTCACACCTTTGTAGCAACTGAATTCCTTGGTTATATGTCCATTCAGCTTTATACACGCAGATTCTTTGCTATACATGTCTTTTATAATGGATAAAAAATTGCTGTTAATTAACTCCAATTTCATTATTTTAGCTTTTTGGTATCTCGAGATAATTATTATCAAATACTTTGCATTTGCAGGTCCAACAATTATTATAAGTTTAAGAGTGCCCCTCCCCGCCCCAGGCCCCCCTCACCTGCTGATGTACTTCTTTGAAGCTTTCTTCAGAATCACTCAGCTCCTTTCTGAGATTTTCCACCATATCTTTGAGATCTAAACCACAATAAAGAAGCCATACATGTATATATAATAAAAAAATTTGTATCTTAATAAGGTTTATTCACATTATTTACAATAATGATATACAAAAATACATACAAAAGCAATAATAGATTAGTAAGTAATAAGTAGTGGGAAGAAAAGAAAAGGGTATAGTTTTAAACTAGTAAATGCATGCCAAATGGTTTATTTGCGTCAAAGATAGAGGGAGCCACTACCAGGTTTCCCAATCCAGAGACGTATCATTAAGTATTTTGAACTCCAGGGTCGAATTGGTTTCTGAGCACTAACATGACAGCATGCAATCAACCTGTATTTCATTTTTCGTAATGATACAAAATGTACTAACATATTCAGGGAAAGTGGTCTAGAAATGGAATGTAAGAGATTTTACAATATTTATTAGAGACAAAACAGGTCAAGTGCTCCTCCTTAGAGCCAGAAATAAAGTTCATTATTGGAAAATGGATTTCATTCTTCATTTCAAATGTCTACTGTTGAAAAGAAACTTGCAAAATTAAAACAAACCAGAATTCAAAACTCAAATTCTGATTGAATTAATGAACAAAAGGCTTGTACCTTACCTTGCAAACCCTCAGCTGGTTGGCACCATAGTGCAAATATACAAAAACAATCAGGTTACAATAAGAAGAATCTCGTAAAGTCTGTTTTTAGATTCTGTGAAGCCAACATTATATTGGAGTCAATGCCCTTCTATTGGTTGTCTTATATGTATTTTTAAAATAGCTTTTAATTGAAATTTCTTGAGATTTTGGAGACTAAACATATGAGAGGGCTAAGGAGAGGCACATGAAATAAAAACATGTAATAAAAAAATTGTATCATCTCAAGCGTGGGAACAGTCTCCTGTGATTGGCCAGTGGTAAATATATATGTTGTGGTTCAAAATTTTTTTGGTTCAAATTTTTTTTAAACCAGTTTTTTTTTTTTAACCGGTTCAAAATTTTTACACTAGTTCAATTTTTTTTACACCAGTTCAAAATTTTTACACTAGTTCAATTTTTTTACACCAGTTCAAAATTTTAAAACCAGTTTATTTTTTAACATTCTAAAAGGGAAGTTATGTTAACTGATGTTAGGGTTATTTTTAATGCTGGATTTGGGATCCTAAATTAGTGACTACTAGATGTTATTGTTTGCTTCGTTCTATTAATGTTTGTTCTATTGCTTGTCGGTGAAGGTAGTAGCAAATTGGAGCAAATCTTACGGGCGCTGCGAGGCGACCCAAAATTATTAGTGACTATCTCTAAACACCCTAAATGAGTGAGCATCCGTTGTTGACGGTTAGGGTATTTTTAAATGTAGGGGTAGGGTTTGTATTAGTTCACAGGACCATCGAAGAAGCATTATTATTCTGAGTTGTTCAGTGATCTAGTTCTAAGTGTAGTGACTATAGCTCTAAACACCCTAAATTAGTGAGCATCCGTTGTTCACGGTTAGGGTATTTTTAAATGTAGGGGTAGGGTTTGTATTAGTTCACAGGACCATCGAAGAAGCATTATTATTCTGAGTTGTTCAGTGATCTAGTTCTAAGTGTAGTGACTATAGCTCTAAACACCCTAAATTAGTGAGCATCCGTTGTTGACGGTTAGGGTATTTTTAAATGTAGGGGTAGGGTTTGTATTAGTTCACGGGACCATTGAAGAAGCATTATTATTCTGAGTTGTTCAGTAATCTAGTTCTAAGTGTAGTGACTATAGCTCTAAACACCCTAAATTAGTGAGCACCCGTTGTTGACGGTTAGAGTGTTTTTAAATGTTTTTTTTTGTTTGGATTATAAGTCGTTTATGGCATCATAGAAGGCCTCTTTACTTACGCATGGTTCATCGGCCATCTTTGAAGAATCCGGTGCGCATTCGCGTATAAATTTAAGAGACTGGAAACAAATTAGCATAATGAGAGGGACTGGCTTCAACGACTAGCACTTATAGAATATACGGTGGTGTTCAAATCAACGATTGCTTCTGTGGCGCATTGCGTTAGGCGAGTGGATCATCGAGTAGCTGAAGTTAAGCCCGATCGGGCAGGGTTAGTGAGTGGATGGGTGACCGTCAAGGAAAGTGGTAAGTAAGTGGTACAGTAAGGTAAGTAGGTAGGGGGGGCAAGGGAAAAAGGGAATGGAATAGGTTGGCTTTTTTTTTTGCATGGGAGGGGTGGGTAGATTTTTTTTTTCTTTTGAAAAAGATAAACCAGTTTTCAAAATTTGAACTGGTGTAAAATTTTTGAACTGGTTTAAAATTTTTGAACTGGTTTAAATTTTTTGAAGTAGTTTAAAAATTTTGAACAAAAAAAAATTTTCAACCACAACATATACATGTATAAGGCTTGCATATTGGAAACTATTTAAAGGGGCCGTCTCACCCACAGTGCTTAGCGCGCTCACATAGCATAGCGGCCATTTTCGATGCCATTGAAATCCAGAGTTTTATGGTAGTGGTTTTAATCTTCTCTACATCTCTGCCATCCTTCCAGCTATCGTCAAAAAAATCATACTAGGCTGAACCTTTTTTATTGCTCTTCCTGTTGAGCCTCTTATTTAAGTGTTTTAAATTATTTGGTCATGCAAATTTTAGTTTCATTTCAGGTGGCCGTAGTTCTCTGATGGATGCCAAAGGAAACAATTGTCCGTTTGTGTCCACGATTTCCACCTACAACATGGAGAAGCTATTCTGGCCATTACTCTTTATATGTAAAGATATATTAGCGCTTAATTTGAGTATCTACTATCTTCGAGCCGATTTGGGTTTTTGGACACCATGCATGGTTGGCTTTGCAACAAAACTCCACTTGAAGAACAGTTTCCTAAAATATTTTTCAGGGCTTTGGCGTTTAACTTGTGGAAACAGGTCTCTCTCTGGTTTTGAAGGGCGGAATTCGGGCTTTTATAGACAGTGATTTTGCCGAGATTTTCGGATTCACCGGGTTGATCATTTGAAGTTTATACTCGCACGAAATTTGACAAACGGCAAAGCCCCCGAGACTGCATGCATGATAATAATTTCCTGATCTGGTTCTCTGGCACCAGCAACTAGATTGCCTGCTAGCAGATGATCTCTCTCTCTCTCTCTGCAGGGAAAAATAAAACCGAGGGGAGACACCTCTCTTTTCATAATTATTATTATTCTCTGTTTATAGTACTGATGGCAGGGTTCGGAAGCGACGGGTGAGCGGTAAATATTATAGTCGACAAAATATTATAGGCAACGAAACTCCGGTTGGTCGGCCAGAAAAGAATTGAGCAATTTCCTAAAATCATTTTGAGGGCTTCTGCGTTTAACTTGTGGAAATAAGTCTCTCTCTGGTTTCGAAGGTCTTTCACACAGTGATTTCGCCGAGATGATTGATCAAAGTTTATGCTTGCACGAAATTTGACAACAGAGCCGCCGTGATAATAATGTCCCATTGAAACGAACTGTAATTCGTTCACTGTTCTCTCTTGAACTGGTTCTCTGGTACAGCCAGCAACGAGATTGCCTGCTAGCAGATCTCTTTCTTTCTCTCTCTGCAAGTAAAAATAAAACCGAGGAGAGAAACATCTCGCTTTCATAATTATTAGTATTACCCGGAGAGAGTGTTCTCTGTTTATAGCAGCGACGGGTGAGCAGTAAATATTACAGTACAGCCAAGTACTGCTGTATAACACTTTGTTGACTTCACATTCAACTTGTAAGGTACTATTAGTTTCATCAAGGTCATTCATGTTCAAATCAAAATTATCATGTCACCAACAAAGAATATGCTTAGTTTGTGAGGTTCCCGCCGTGAACAAGGGGTCAAAGTCCTGGATATAAACAATAACAAAAGCACGCTAAGCACTGTGGGTGAGACGGTCCCTTTAAGTGCTTGGGTAAGCAGACAACAAATTTTTCTTCAAAGTTATGAATTAAAAAAATATATCTGGTATAGCAGGCTATAACCTTGGTTGTACACTTGATTACCTCTTCTCAAAGGTGCAGAAAGTGCCGTTCAGGGTTCATACACTCCCTGGCCCAGTAGATGATTTGATTTGGTTTAGTTGTGATTTTTTAATACAAAAGTCAGGACATTGGGCCTCCTGTTGTAACTATTCTATATATTAAAGTGCATATAAGCCCAACTAAGCCAATTATCTTTGATATTGATTGTACATGAAGTGGATTGAGTCCAACGGTAGAATATTGCTTGATTTGGGTGTTGTGACTATGAGATATAAAGTTTATATTTCCAATATGCTAATGATGTGATGTCATCACCGACATTTGCTGAATTTCTTTGTGCTTGTGAATTAAGCTATTTTCTAATTTAGAATTGTTTTGGTAAAATCATTTTGATAAGCTTCAAATATAACTTAGAATTTAAAAATAGGTAATTTGTCTCTACCAGCATGCTTTTGTATAATAAGTGATGATGGTGATGACATCACATCATTAGCATATTCGAAATATAAACCTTTATATCTCGTAGACGTAAAACCCAAATCAAGAAATATTCTACCGTTGGACTAACCACTTCATGTACAATCAATATCAAAGATAACTGGCTACGGCTTATGTGCACTTTAAGGTACATGAGGCCTTTTGTTCATTAATCCAATCAGAGTTTGGTTTTGAATTGAGGCTCATTTTGAAAGTTTCTTTTCAACAGTACAGTGCACATTTGATTGAAATGAAGATTTCCAATAATGAACTTCATTTCTGGCTCTTGGGAGGAATGCTTAATTACCTGTTTTGACTGTAAATATGCATTATACAGTTTAGTGCTAGCATCTTGCATCTAGGGCCAGATTCATACCTCTAATTTCTTCCTGTAGAGAAGATGTAAAACTCTCAGATTCCGAGTCTTCCGAGGTAGAATCATTTTCAAATGATTGTAGGTTAGCCTGCACACAGTATAGACACAAAACTTTATATTGGCCTCCCAATTTAGCAGAGTGATGACACTTTAATCTGGTTCCAAGGGTGTCCACTTACAGAATATTTAATTGTATTTTTTTTGTTCTAAAATGCAGGATTTCAAACCTATAATAAATAAATAATAAATATATTTCTCTTTGGGTGATGGAAAAGAGAAATTATGTTCCTTATCCAAATGACTGAACATTGATATGTTGCAGTTATTTTTTGTTTTCAGTTGAAAAAAAAATTTAACTAGGTTTTCTTTTTCTAACTAGTTAATTTCTTTTCTAACAGTTATTTTTTTCTAACTAGTAGGATTTTGTTTAGGGTACTAGAAATATATTCAGCCTCCCCTCCCCCTGTCTTTTCCTACCTCTCTCTTCCTTTATCACTTCCTTCCCCTACCCCTCTCCCTCTCTCCATAAGTCCCCATACATGCAGTGCTACATTGCTTTAATTAACTATACTAATTACTCGGGCTGCCTGTGGCAGCGCCGAGTCTGAAAATGCAAGTGGTTATTATTTATTTTTTTAATCAGTGTCAGACGGCTTCTGCGCATGCGTTAAAGGTCAAATTCGAACCAATCAGATTGCACTATGCTGGTCACGCAAACAAAGGTTAGATTTCCTCAGGCGCGCTCAGATAAGAAAATTCAAAGCTCAGACTAGGCGAGACAAGGAGATATCAATTGCAAATAGTCATTGTCAGAAATCTATTCCATCGTGGGCAATGATGCAATACAACCTAAATTTGGGTCAGGTCCATGTTTTACGACAGAATAACCAGAGTCTTTCTACTGGATTCGGAGAGTTCGAGGCATTATACAAGTCTGCTAATATGGGGAAAACTGAAACAAAAAATGAACTTTGACGGCAGAAACCCTCATATTTGAGCCAAGCGGAATATTTACATGATCCGCTAAGATTTTTACAAATCTAATTAGTTAAGCAGATGTACGCAGTGTATGCCAACTGAAATGGTGTGCTCGTTTTGTGGTTACGGCTCAGTGGGGCAACTACCCGAACAAGAAGCATGAACTGCCAGCAAAGAGAGAGGAAAACTGAAAGAGGAAATCCTTGTGAGAAATCGACGTACATATGAAGCTATATACGTTATCATCGACTATATGGGAGTCAAACATCGAGCTGCTATGAAACCGCTTGTGACAGTTTGTTTATGCACTTTCATGACAAACGAACGTTTCTACTTTCGACACAACGGTCGCTAAACTGTACGAAATCTCCAAGGATATATCCCTAATGTCCAAACTAAAGGGAAAAACTGAAAGAGGAAATCATTGTGACCAATCGACATAAATATGAAGCTCCAGAAGTAATTATTGAATACATGAGAACCCATAGAGAAAACCGATAATAATGAACACGGTATTAGTTTCACCGACATTTGTGGCGTAACTGAACTCGCACTACAGCATAGCTTGAAATACTGTACGAAAACTCCCGTTTAAAAATTTCCTGATGCCGAAAGGACCGTAGCATTTAAACAAGATATCCTTCTGACCAATCGACATACATATTAAGCTGTGAAAGTATGTTTCCATTCCATAACAGCCGATAGTGCAAACTAGTAAACTGCCACTAGTAAATTGACCTTGCGAGTACTGAACTTTCTAGCGTCAAATGCATGTGTTACGTTTCCAAACTTTAGGACAAGAAATCTTCCATAGAATGTTCTATTTTATTTACAGCTGAGAACTGTATTATTAAACATAAGAAATAAAACAATGGTGCCATTTGAAGAATTATATCATGTCAAAAGTGCAAACGAAGAAATATATATCTACGGACGCGAGCAGCTCGATCGTTTCACTTTGGTCAAACTCGGACTGTTTACGACTGGAACCTGCAGTTTTATTGGACCTGCAGACTAAATTGTAAACGTGTGGCCGTGTTCAGGCTAGTAAATCTAGCTAGCTAACCACAGGAGGTAGCGAGCTTCTTTAGTCTGAACAGTTTTTCTGCTCTGGTGATTAGCTAGCTAGTGGTCGGTGGAATACTTTGAAGTTCCAGGCTACCTAGCGAGGTAGCTTGAATAGAATCTAGCGCGCTAAAAGCCCATCGATGACAACTACCGGGTGTATTGTACGTCAATTGAGCCATCATGGATAACGAGGATCGCCAAACACCAGTCAGTAGCAGTTTTTCGCACAGTTTTAATATTTTGGTTGAAATTTCAATTGAGCACTTTGGCGGTCAATTATTTGCGATTACGAAACACTTGCGCCAAGGGCAGTTATAGACCAAATTTCTATCTTTTAGAGAGGGTCTGAATGGGGGGGTCTACATGTCAGTTGTCAGTTAAAATGTTGGCCATTTGTCAGTTGTCAGTTAGCCCTAGTTAATCATTACTAGAGAAAATTTACAATGTTTGACCCACAAAAACCAAATTTGTCAGTTGTCAGTTATTTTTCGGTTGTCAGTTGTCAGTAAAAAAATCGTCATTTGTCAGTTGTCAGTTATTTTTAAGGCTGTTTGTCAGTAGTCAGTTAACCCCATTCATGCCCTCTTTAGAGATAGAAACAAACCAGAAGAGGGAAAAACAAAAAGTAAAACCTACTAAGTTACTAGGTCTGAACAGTACTAATTTATTAACTAGCTGCGAGTTGCTGACAGATATCTCAAGACTCTAGCTAGCTGCACGATAGTAGTCTGAACATACATACACACATGAATAAGTAGTGTTTTCAATAAAAGATCAACTACTTTAATTTACATACGAGAAAACAAAAATATTAAATTACATACATGTATATATATACTAGGGGAGCAGAGAATGAAAGTCACCGCGCTACCGGCCACTCCTAAAGACTGCTAATAATTCTTCCCTTTGGTTATTACTAAGAGGATTTCAAATGAAAGTGTATTTCATCTTCAATCTCATGTGGCCCGAGTGAAAGCCCAGATGGGCTCTTGTTACCATATTGAATTACCATACTGGATATGTTGGTCCAAGCCTTAAAGGGGCTATGTCATGGTACTGCACATGTATCGAGTAATCGCTTGTTTAGTGGCTGTTAATTGGATACAAACAGTTAAACTTCCCTCCCTCAATGCTTGATTGAAATAATTTTCAATATTTTCCCTGAAGACTGTTTATATATATGTTGTAGGTTGTTTCTCAATTCAGGTTGTTTTTAAAACAACCTAGGTCATTTTAAAACAACCTAGGTCATTTTTAAACAACCTAGGTTATTTTTAAACAACCTAGGTTATTTTTAAACAACCTAGGTTATTTTTAAACAACCTAGGTCATTTTAAAAAAGAAAAAAAAATCACCCACCCCTCCCCTTCAAAATATTTTTTGACGAACTACCCCTCCCCTCTACTTCCTTCCCCTCCCTTCCCACTGCCTCTCAATTTTCTCCTTGTCCCCCCTGACACACCTTACTGTACTGTACCACTTACCTCAACGGTCACCCATCCACTTACTAACCTTGCCCGGTCGGGCTTAACCGAATCACAAGGAACGCCTGGTAGATATTAATCCAGTGGATTATCGCACTGCGCCACGAAAGCGCTTGTTGATTTGAACACATCATTTATTCTCCAAGTGACTTATCGTCAAACCCAGTCCCTCTCGTTATGTGCGCATGCGTACTACTAACAAAATCGGACTTTGAAACATCTTTCGAAAACATTGTATGGACGACATTAAACAACACGTTTGTGTTGACTCTGCGTTCTTTTATGAAAGCTGCAGCAAATCAAGGGAAGTAAGGAAGCTAAATCCAGAAAAAAATACTTTGTTTCTTGACTTTATTACGGCTCCACTCGTACTTCGAAACAAACTGTGTCAACCGAACCGACTTAGAGTAATCACTGACCGAAAGTAAAGACAAAAGAAAGCGCATCACCTCTAACATTAACTGTATTATATTGTCTTGTCAGTCTCTAATCAAAGAACTCCGAGAATGTGAAAAGACGTAAAAAATGGATAAATGATCGGGCGCTTTCTCAGTGTAAGCATATTAATTATTCATATTGTCGAATTTTCATACAAACCTTCTAAAACCTAACCCCAAATTTGAAAAAACCCTAACCATTTAAAATCCCAAATCATTAATAGAACGAGTCTAAATACATCTGAACTTAATGGAGAATTTAGCGAAGTTTTCAAGTGTTTTCAAGTACACTTTTCTTCAATGGTCCTGTGAACTAATTAATCCAAAACCTAACCCTGTATTTAAAAAAACCTAACCGTCAACAAGGGCTGTTCACTTACTTTGAAGTCAATGATTTTAGAGCTATAGTCACTAAATTAAGCTTTTTAAATAATGCTTCTTCAATGGTCCTGTGAACTAATCCAAACCCTACCCCTACATTTAAAAACACCCCAACCGTCAACAATGGGTGCTCACTAATTTAGGGTTTTTAGAGCTAAGTCGCAACGTAGAAATGTAATGCTTTAAATTCTTCAATATAGTCATACAAACCCTAACCCTACATTTAAAAGACCCTAAAATGACCTAGGTCATTTTAAAAATAACCTAGGTTGTTTAAAAATGACCTAGGTTATTTATATTTTAAAAATAACCTAGGTTATTTAAAAATGACCTAGGTTGTTTAAAAATGACCTGAATTGAGAAACAACCTACAACATATACACTGTTTGTTAGTCATTTTTGCTTTCATTTTAAGCATCCCACATGGCCAAGAGGTTCGTTAATTCATATCAAAATCGGTGGAAATAGCTCTTTCCGGCCCAGAAAAACAAATGTAAAGTCTTACCGTGACACAGCCCCTTTAACCACTGCACCACCAAGTGATTGATGTGAAATCCCTCTACTTATTTACTATATAAATGATAGTGCTACTAGTACCCAGTCCCTCACAATCTAATCAAAATTTGCATATATGCAGTAAAAGATTCCAAAAAATCCAAAAACTCTATGTTCTATGCTTGTTTGAAATGGTGAAAATTTGACCTTTCCTGACCCAAGACCACGTTAGAAAAAGACTGGGTCGATTCTTGATCTTATGTCATATAATTAATTCCACTTTGCAATAATTCGAATAAATATTTAGCATTTTGTCTAAAATAACTGTTTTCTTTACTAACAACTCACAGACTGTGTATATTCTCTATATATCAATGTTGTTGTGATAGAAAGGCGCCATGGAGAATAATGCATTAATGAAGTGACATACATGTAAGATCAAGAATCGAATTTCTGCCATTTCAAACAAGCATAGAACATAGAGTATTCTATGTAAGCAAAAAAATTCTTTGCAGAAGTACTCAAAACTTTTCAAAGATTCATATCTATAACAATTGCAAAAGGGGTTAGGTGCCATGCCTAAGTTGCATTTAGTCTCGATTTAGTGAAATATTTGGTAAAATCACTGATAGAAACTATGATTATAACATGGATGTTTATACAGTGTCATTTATCTCTACCAGCTTGTTTTTGTATAATTAATTAATCCCGAGTAGTTGCCATATTTGTATTAGCATATTGGAAATATAAACCTCCATAACTCATATGCAAAGCTCAAATGAATATTAAATATTTTACTACTCAACTATTTACTTGATGTACAATCAATACTGATAATTTGAAGAAAAGCATTGGAAGGCACTTTAACTGAGTGGCCAACGTCGTCTAGACCATAAAACAGACTATTGTACATTACTAATAATATGATAAATATATGAATAAATACTTATGGATGTCCTCAATCAGGAATTCCCTGATCACCCAATATTATACAGATGGAAAAAATACTGCACTTTGCAGCATTTAGAAAATTAACACTTACCAAGTTAATACTGTCTTCACCATTCAACTCAGAGATATGGGTGAGAATCATTTGACTCTGTCTCTTGAGTTGTTTATTCTTATAAACCATCTGAGGAGATAAGAAACAGTCCACAATAAAGAGTGTGCACCCTTCCACGTGTAGGCACAATAAATTAATTATTGGAACATTGAAACAATAATCTCTGATAAAATTCCATTTTAATAATACTACATGTAGTTATTGATTTGTTATTTATAAACTAGGGGAAACCTACATGTAGTGTTTCATAATATCACTTGAGGTAGAATAAACCCCAGACTATTTCTGGGGTTGCTAACTTTTTTCATTTTTTCCTTGGTATTTTTCTCATCAATTTTCTTTTGTTTTTCCAAAAGAGCTGACACGTGAGACTCCCCCCCCCCCCCCCCAAAAAAAAAAGGCCCTGCCAACCAAACCTCAGAAAGGTTCCCTCTACATACTTAATCCTTAGGCATCCTTAGTCTTTTGGGGAATCATTAGTGTGGTGCCTAACACTGTTGTATGCCACGTCCCCTCCACATAAGGGGTGGCGAATGGTAAATCCAAGACTTTGCGAGATGCTGAGACTTGCATTTTCAAAATCCAAGCCCGAGACTGTTGTTGTTGTATACGTAGTTATTATGATGAAACACCCAGTACCTTTCATCATGCCAGGTGAGGAATTCACCATTCAACCAATTAGCTGTCATTCGCATACCTTATAAAACACATGCAGAGGCTGCCAGAAAACCGTAACTCCAATAAAAGCTAATAAAAAGAGTAAAAAGGTGTGACTCCGAGACCCTCTCCAAAAAAAATGAGAGACTCCGAGACCCTCTCCAAAAAAATCCAAGACTACGAGATGGGCAAAGTAAAGAAAAATTGAGACTCCGAGGCCTGACCTATAAAATGCAAGACTTCGAGACTTTACCGACTTTTTGCGAGACCCTCCATTTTTCTTCACACCATTCACCACCCTTTGCATACCTTATTAATTTTATTTTTGTATGTGGTTACAGTAATTGTAAATACATAAACAAACAAACTAATAATAATATTGGCTGAAATACCTTAGAGGCAATCTCCACTGCTTTGCCCCGGCATTCCTGCTCCACTTCATACTTTCTGTGTAGATTTTCATACTCATCTAAGGCAAGACTAGAAACTGAAAACAAAATTAATGTAATCAAAATGTTGTTATGAACTGGGTCACATAAAACAGTTACATGTAGTTTTCAAATAAATCTCAAGAAAACGTGATATTTAACTTGTTTAAAAATAAAATTATAATAGAATATCTTATAAAGCACTCCACCCCTTGAAGCAGTGACCCCTCCCCCCAAACATAAAATTTGAAATAACAGTAAGGCCAAACAAAATAAATTGTTGTGTTTCCTGTAACTCGACCAACTTGAATTTTTTTCATGCCAACCTCAAACTTTTTATTGCTATTTCCCAAGACTTGAAACATAAAAATATAAAACATATTAAATCAAAGGATGACTACTCGCTACAGTGTGTATTCAGTGTGATCGCATGAACATGACAGCAATGTAAACAGTGTTAACTTGCAAATATCTGTTGAAGGTAAATTTTATTTCAGGTTGAATTTTTTTCATTTTTAAACTAGGTTGAAATTTTAAAACTAGGTTGAAATTTTAAAACTAGGTTGACATTTTTTAACCTAGGTTATAATTTTTAATCTAGCTTGAAATTTTTTAACCTAGGTTATTTTTTTCAAATGAGTTGTTCTGCTAACTGTATGAGTTTTAGTGACTACATTTTGTAACTTTAATCACCCAAATTAGTGAGCACCCGTTGTGGACGGTTAGGGTGTTATTAAATGTAGGGGTAGGGTTTGTATTAGTTCACAGGACCATCGAACAAGCATAATTTTTCTGTGTTGTTCAGTGATCTAAATTTAGTGACTATATATAGCTCTAAAAATCTAAATTAGTGAGCACCCGTTGTTGACGGTTAGGGTGTTTTTAAATGTAGGGGTAGGGTTTGGATTAGTTCACATGACTATTGACAAATCATTATTTATCTGTGTTCAGTGATCTAAATTTAGTGACTATAGCTCTAAAAACCCTAACTTAGTGAGCACCCTTTGTTGACGGTTAGGGTGTTTCTAAATTTAGGAGTAGGGTTTGTATTAGTTCACAGGACCATCAAAGAAGCATTATTTTTCTGTGCTGTTCAGTGATCTAAATTTAGTGACTTAAGGTTACCGTATACCTTCGCGGATGTGTCTCGCAAATAAAATCGTACGCGCATCGTTTCTAAGGAAACTATAGAAACCTATATATCACTGGAAAGATTATAGAATGTAGAATGCGCTGAAATGGTTTCTTCGCACAAATATTACATTTTCAGAAAATGCTAAGGCAACAAACGCAAAAAGGACGAGTCTCAAAGAAGTGAATTTATGTGCCTCCGCGTTTGCGCCTACGAACGATTCAGCTGCATAATGTCAATCAGCACATGATAGCCTGTCAAAGTGTGTGAGCGTTTTTTTATATTTTACTTTGTTCAAATGCAATTCATCTTCAAAGTTTCAATCGAAATAATTTCTGTGTTTCATCGTGGCAAGTACTCGTATAAGAAAACTAATTAAAATAACGCTAAACGCTCACACACTTTGGTTCGTAAGTAGCTCTTCTAACTTCAGACCAAGTTTCATCAAGATCTCACAAGTCTTCATATCCTATAAATTCATCCAAAGACAGCGAGTACTCATAAAAATCTATCGGAGTTTTTGGCTCTGAAGAGTTAGTAAACACATCACACCTCATCAAAGCAAACGTCAACACTAAAACCAACTAGCCAATTATATGTAAGGACCCCCGGAGCTTATGAATAGTCCAGAAATTCGCGGGAAATTAGTAAGTAGCTCAAATTGCATAAGAAACCTGCATTCCGCTCTCGCGTACTAGTGTAGTTTCAGAAATATTCGACAGAGCGTTGTGTTATGGCCAAAACTGGAGATAATGCGCAAAAAAAGAAAAAGAACGGTAGATCAACGGGTTGTACCAACAAGGGAGAGGGCCGGATAGCGAAAATAAAACCGCGTCGAAAGGCAATTGAAAAGCGAGTTGTAAGTAACCTCGTGCTCCGAACGTTAACGTTGACCCTAAACCTGCTATGTTAGCGGCGATGAGATCTCTTGGGAATGTATAGCTTTTAGTTTCTACTCAAGCACATATCTTCCCGTGTTGATGTTCTTATAAACGGCTAACGGAATAATTGTTACAGATTTGATGGCGACTTATTCGCAGATCAGCGAATGCCTGTGGTACGTACATGTAATGGGATTAGAGGGATTTATAACGCCTAAGCGATTTATTTACTTTCCTTCAAAATACGTTTTTTTTCTAATATCTCTTAAACTATTGCATGTTTTAAAGATTTTTTTTCGGAAAATTGAAGATCAATCCATCAACTTCAAAAGAATTTAAAAAAAGTTTTTTTTAAGAAAACGTGCCGCGAAGGTATACGGTAACCTTAATACTGTAGCTCTAAAAACCCTAACTTTAAGTGAGCACCCTTTGTTGACGGTTAGGGTGTTTTTAAATGTTGGTGTAGGGTTTGTATTAGTTCACAGGACCATTGAAGAAGCACATACAGTGCTTGGGTAGGGTATTCTGCAGTTGCCCCAATAAAGCTTTTGTTACTCTTTGACTTTATCGTACTTAAGACTTAATGAAAAAATCAGTCTTGTGCAGGTAAATAATCGTGTAGTCAGGTGTACAGTTCACTCATGTTTTGTTCACCTAATTATACAGACAGTTGCAAAAATCCGTAAGATCCACAAGTTGTTATGAATGTTAGGGACAATGGTGCTTGGCGGTGAACTGATTTTACTATACATGTACTTTTAATCGGATATTGTTGGGCATGAGAATGGTACAAATTATGTAACAAAACTGACACTGACAGCTGATAACTTTTTGAGTTTTATACATGTAATACCTGCCTGAGAATGATTCTATTCATGGCCATTTTTTGGCAGTTTTTCTTGTCCTCGCTTTATAATTCTATAGATCTAAAGCAATCCTTCCTACACAACTTCTTTGCTGTCAGGTTATTTATAGAAGCTGATTTATAAACTTACTTCCATAATTTTCATGTCAAGTCAGAGATTCTCTTTCATCGCTTTTGACAGATATCGCTTCACTCTTCCATAGAAATTTTCTTCTAAATATAAAGTGAGAGTTGAAATCCTATTATCTGGTTTTCTTTTATTTCGGTTTTAACACTCTAAAAGTCTGTTTGGTTCAGAGTTTCCCTGCTGCTAATCATGCAACTCAGTGAAGTTTTCCCCAAGTCCGACTTTGTTAGTAGTGTGCATGCGTGAATAAAATTAAATATGGAAATTAATTACTAGTCCCCTCTCGGTTAAGAACAGCTATATTATTCCAAAAACGTGACTGGAACTCCAACGCAAGTCTCTGTGGCACAGTTGGTAAAGCTCTGGTCTTCCAAGGCATTCTTCCAAGCGAAGGGTTGCAGGTTCGAGTCCCACTACCGGCGGTGAACGAAAAGGTAAAAAAAAAGACAGTAGTAATGATGTGTAATTAATGAGTGAATTACGAAGTTGGTTGTGGGGGATAGAGAAGGGAAAAGGAGTTAATTAGGGAGGGGGGACAGTGAGTACCGTTGAGAGGGAGGGGAGAGTGGTCGAATAAAAAATTCTCAGGGGAGGGGTGGATGGATTTTTTTTTCTTTTTAAATTCTCCCCAAAAAAAACTTAACCCCTTTTTTTTATGAATTCCCAAAAATTGGAAAATCCCTTTTTTAAATCTTGAAAAATTTCATTAAAAAGCATTAAAAATTTAAAAAAATTCAACCTACAACCCCTGCCATTTAAGTCGGACCACTTCAGCAATTTTCGGCTATTTTTAACACAATCCCCCTCCCCCATTTCAATGTTGGTTTTCGAGAAGACCGAAATGTTGCCTTTCTATCCCAATATTGTGAAGGGGGAGGGGGACAAGCGAAGTCATAAAAAATACCGGCGATCTATCAGAGGAGTTCGTTCAGTGTTCTAAATAGCCTTATTTTGTCGAGCAGTCCGTACTTAAATGGCGAAGGTTGTAGGTTAAAAAAAATTCAGCCTAGGTTGAAAAAAAATTGACCTGAAATTTATTTTGACCTGCAACATATCCATGCATATACTGGACATGTACAAAAGCCCCAAAAAATCAAAATCAAATAATTTTCTGATCTACCTGGATTTTTTTCAGCTTGTTACCAGAAACACAACTTACATTATTTTATTTTGTTTGGCCTACATGTAAGTGCCTTGCGTGCTCAATTTTATAGAGGAAATACAGAACCTGTTGTGCATGACATACAAATACTGTAGGATTTTAAAAACCTGTTTCAAAATCGTGTTACAGTCATAGCTAGCTGATTCAAAATTCTTAATGCAAACATGTCATAAAACATGACATGCAGTGACAAAAGGGACACGTAAATCAACCTTTACATAATCATTGTCAAGATAGAAGCGAAAGAGCACTGCTTCAAGAGTCGCTGTACCTGTTGTTTGTTTCATATGATGACATTGCAAAAAGGATATCATAAACTAAGGAATTATATTCTATAAACTACAGTGTTTTACAATGATTTCCAGCACTGAGAAATATTGTATCTGAACACACGTAAAAATACGATAATTTTACAAGTATGGATATCGCCTTTCAGCCAATCAGCGATTTCCACGTTGCACGCTCACCCTTGCTTCGAACAACCGGGCCCAGGTCCAAGTATTGTTTATAAAATAAATATAATAATACATGGACGCTTGGAGATATGAAATTTATCTTCAAGTGTTCAACTCGATATCTCACTTGTTTGCTGTGCTCACTTGTGAGATCTATATTGAGTTGAACACAAGAAGATAAATTGCATATCTCTGCACGCCCATGTATTATTCTCTAAATATTCATTAACAGTAACTAACAGATAGGTATTATGATTAATAATTTATGAAAATTCAAGCTTAATTTGATTTAAAAAATTAATTTATGATGTAAGGATTTTCTAAGTTTGTCAGAATGAAAATCTTATGACCCCAATGACCACATATTAAGTAATTCCTATCTCATATATATGCATCTTGTAAAATATAAACTCCCTGATGACTTTTGTATCGAAACACATCCCTTAAGTTTATTCTTGTATGATCATATCAATGCCAAGTGCAAAAATAAATTCTTATGAACATATATATGTATGCAGATTATGCATGCACAATAATTATTATGTGTGATATAATAAATGAAACATTTCAGTATAAGAAAGAATGTGGTGATGATTTAGGATGGAATGAATTAGCACATATCTAATCATCCAATCAAATTTTTATCTGTTTTACATTAACGAAATATACAGAAATAAAAACACAATTTGTATTATAATCATGTTACCAAAACTGTGGAACTGCTGCTGTCTTTCAAAGATTATGTAATTAAAATAAGGGACCAGCTGAATAGACCCTTCCACGGTTTCTTTGACCTTTTGATATACATGTTAACAGCAAAACCATCGATACTGCTGAAAATAGCATCTCGAATTTAGTCAAAATCCCAAATTTGAGAGTTATATCTTGAATAGGAGCAAAGTTATAGGCCCGCAAACTCAGAAATTTTTGGGAAATGTTACAGACGTTTGTATGGAAATTTTGATTGGGGGGCACAAACCTGCCCCCCAATCAAAATTTCCATACAAACGTCTGTAAAATTTTCTGACTTTGCGGGCCTATAACTTTGCTCCTATTCAAGATATAACTCTCAAATTTGGGATCTTGACTAACTTCGAGGTGTTCTTTTCAGCAGTATCGGCGGTTTTGCTGTTATACATATATATCAAAAGTTCAAAGAAACCATGGAAGGGTCTATTACACATGGTTCTACAGTATAATATTATTGTACTTTGTCTAAAAGTCATTATCTCAAGCTTTTAAAGTTAAGCTGGAGGTGCATCTGAGAAACAACAAAGGCGACAAGACCGAGATCAGAAATATAACATTGGTATAAATCACGCTGTGATAATGATCAGCCAAATTTAATACAACACATTCGAAAAATTTGTAGCCTTTCTGATTCTTATTAAATGGAAATTTACTTAAAATCTCACCATGTGTTTCCACCTGTTTCTTCAATTTAAAAAATTAATTATATAAAATTGAGTCACTCAATGTCCTACCTTTCTATAGCTTCCAAGCAATACAAGTTATTATCAACATGACTGAGTTCCTGATTTGAAAATCCTAATGAAAATCATATTGAAGCCAAAATTTGACTCAAAGCAATTCATGTGACTCAATGAATTTCCCGTACAATTAAAACCACTTCAAAACAACCCATACATTAATTTGTCGATCTATTAGACCACAAAACACACTTAAACTTTCTTTTTATTATCAATTCCTCAAAAAAATATTTTATCTCCTTCCTTCTTAATATTGATAAATCATCTCCTGCATGATATTGGTACTGTATGATAAGAATATTAGGATGTCGTTCCTAAATAATTATAAAACGACTCGAAATCCCGTGTGAACTGTTCACCTGTATGTAAAAACAAATTTATGCGCATTTTCTTGCTTTTCGGTTTAAAGAAAGTCTTTAAAATTAAAACAGAACGAAATTAAAATAGAACGAAGAGTAGTAAACATCTTCATCTAAAAATACTCGTGACGTTTTGGTGACAAATTATATTTGCACATAATACCTTGAAGGAGTTTAATGGCATTTACAGATGTTTTGCTGTCACTGTCAGCGTAGAAACTGAAAACATAATTTTGCTTTCGATAAACGTTTGGTATTTAACCCTATATTTTGCACTAAATATTAGAACTTATAAATAACTTTAACGTAGAACCTGTAGCCGAATTGAAAAGAGGAATTAATGAGTAAATCGAAGTATCTATTTTTAGTGAGAGGGTTCTATTTTGTTATATTATATATTTCGAAAGTGCAATCTCAATTTATTCAAACATTTCAGAAGCAAGTTTAATAGTTCCCACAGAGACCATTGAAAAAGGTCAAATGCTAGACAAAATATAGCCTACGTCAAATAATATTCTTAGTCTTACTTTCTTTGAGCCTGTCCAGATCTTCCTTTGCTTTTAGATATTTTTGATGTTCTCCTTGGAACTACAAAGCAAAGCAGGCGATAGTTGAGGTTTAAACTCTTCTTTACAAGATCAAAACATTTTCACATTGGCGTACCTTTTGGTGATACTCCTTGCATTTAAGCTTGATTCCCTCGAATTCCTGTACAGCTACGGATGAACAAAGAAGAAGTGAACGATCTAACGGGAAACCGCTTGTTATAACAACACTCTTCAGATCAGGATACAATAATTGTGTAGGTATGTAATTTTGTCCAGCTATTTACTTATGATAGCTTGACAGGTTGCTTCTCACCAGTTTTGGAAAGACCTTTGAGGGTTCCATAGTTCTTGTCTAAGATATCAAGCTTCCGTTGGGTTTCGTATAAATCTCGCTGTAAGTGTAGCGAGTTCTTTTCATGATCCGCCATTTTATTATACGAAGTCGTTTATAGCCTGGACTGCTGGAGGTCACGAACAACAGGTCACGTGACATAAAGCGGAAGTAACTAAAGAAGAATGCAAGCAACCGTGGACGACGACGTTGGATCAGTGATTGATCTGATCGGCTGGACACATGATTTATATTCTAAACCCACAGATCCCGGGGGGGGGGGGGGGGGGGGACTCCCATATAAAAGTGGTAGGGATGCTCGTCGGACATTTTTGATTTGACCCCTAAGAGGTACTAAAATGGGCGTGGCTCGAGGTTATTTTGACCCTAAAAGATAATAAAAATGTAAATTGATAACAGCTTTTTTGTTCAATTGACACCCGACCCCTAAAAGGTACCGCTTTTCATAGAAATGTCCGTGTTTGATGGTGGATACCCTAAGTAGTACCAAACTCCTGATTTTGACCCCTAAAAGGTACGACGAGCATCCTCATATAAGGGAGTCCCCCCCCCCGGGCCACAGATAAGCACCAACATCTACTTTATTCATCTTGCCATCCACAACATACCAAAAAAGCCATCCCTTTTAGTTTAGCCCTCCGTTTACGACGTATCTGTTCTACCGACGAAGCTTTTAAGCACCGCACTGCTTAGCTTACCACATACCTCATTAAACGCGGCTATAACCGTTCCTTACTTGCTAGACAAATACAACGCGCTGCCGACATCCCTCGCGCTTTTGCTCTACAAAACAAAGACACACAATTCTAACCGTGTACCTTTTGTTATTACTTATAACCCATCACTTCCTCATATATCTGAAATAATTAAGAAGAACTTACAGCCTGCTACACTCCTCTGTCCGCTGAAATTGAGATTTGGACCCGCTTACAGATTAGAACTGCTGCCGGCCTTGCTCGCTCGCTTCTGGCTCGGAGGTCTAATTGTTTTAGTATAAATTAACTAGAAAGCGCCACTTCAAAAAAAAAAAAAAAAAAAAAATTCAGGCAGGTTCCACATCGAAAAATAAATTCATGCACGCATCTGCCCAGAAAAAAATACCCTTCTAATAAATGTGGCTGGTAAAAACTCACGCACATGATAGTTAACCACACCGGCAAAAGTTGGCAAAAGTTAAATGGTTGGCCCCTAACAAACATTGCTTTGCTTTTCATGCTAGACTAATGTTAATCCTAATAACCTACACTTCGGAGCAGAGGTTTATAACAACAGATAATTATTTATTGTTTATTATTTAAAATAACTTATCATTTACACAACTCTTTGGTCAAAATAACTTTAGCTTTAATTTTTCAAAATACCGGTTGTTTATTCCCGTTGCTGTTGAGAAGGATTACAGTTGAATTTAGAGGGAAAGGTGACCAGAATTAAGGATGGAATAAAAGAGGAAAAAAAGGAATTAATGAGGCACCAAAATCTCGAAGAGTACGAAAGAGTAGGAATTTACCCCCTTAAAAGTAAACAAGTCCCGCGGCAGCAACTAAAACTCAAAAAGTAGTAGGGATTGACGCGACGTGACAAGCATTTGGTTTGGTTTCCGGCCGGAATCAGTGAAATCATTGCCAAACCTTAAACTACGAGCTAAATTTTAAAACAGACCATATCACGCGGATCACATTTGCCGACGTTTAGTCAGCTGGTTTGACAAAAGTTAGCTTTTATAAACCTTTTTAACAAAATTGACTTGGAAGTGAGTTTAAATCAGTTCAATGTTTGGAGCCTCCCTCTCGAAAAAACAACAGCCCACGCACCCAAAATCCTACGGTATGATTTCGTGCCAACGCTATGTCAACTTATATTTAATCACCGGAAAGAAAAACTACGACAAGTTTCTACGTCCTTGACTCCCCTCTCTATTACAAACCGAGGGGAACCCATTATCTCAAAATACTTGATGTTTTGGTTTCGATAACACGGGCAGCAGCAGCGAAAGCAAACTGGCGCCTCGCTGTTCAGGTTCCACTGTAAATGTACAAAAGATAGTTTTTTTCTTTCTCAATTGGACTTCTTTCCCCCACCTTGTGATAGTGAATAGTCAGGAGCCTGAAATAGTAGAGTAGTTAACGTACTCTGCCCCTAACTCTTTTTCTCGCGTTTACCGACGTGCAGACTGTCATTTGGTAATTCGTTTGCATCACCGGTCAGTGCATACCCATCGACGAAGTCCCTCTCGATGAAGCCAGGCCAGGGTTATCATGACTACCGCAAGTTAATTTCCCATGGTCACAGATCAAAATTGTATCCCCGGTCGATCATGGTTAACGTCAAAGTCCTACCGGTTCGTGTTATCCAGCACTGATTTTGGCCTGTACTATTTCCGGATCATTTATTCATTCGAAAGTCCACATTTTACCCTCAACTCCATTCTATAAAAATAACGGACTAGAAGGAACTTGCTTGATACATGAAGTATTTCACTAGAAATAATTGTTTTAGTATATACCACACAGGTGAATTATAATAGCCAGCACCAAATAGTTATTTAATTTTCTGTCAAATGGACAAAAACTCGCGCGAGGTGATCGCTGCTTCGCTCAGAGGTGAATATGAAATCATATTCACTGTTTGAGTAGCCAATCAGAGCGCGCGAAAAGTGATATTCATTGGTGTTGTATATACTAATATGTTTTAACTCGCCACGTGATCAAGACAGAGGTCCGTGTTATCTGCCGAAGCCGAAGGCTGAAGCTGATAACACAGACCGAGGTCTTGATAATTTTCGCTATCATGCGAAAACCGAATTCAATAATTGTCAGTTTAATATTAGACATTTTTAAGCTCAAGTTTTAGCAAAACAAATAGACAGTTCACGATTTCCCCCCGACATTAAGAAAACATACTCTCACATTCAGTGAGTATTCAACACAAGAGCATAAGAGCATAAAATTTTCAGAAATATCAATAACATTTCAAACAAACAATTGTTAGTTTCCATACAATGATTTCATCCAAAATGTCGGGGGGAAAACGCTAACTGGTCTATATCTAACAGACTGTCTTCTAAGACAGTCTGATAACATCGGAACATCAGTTTAGTTGGGTTCCTGCTAATCCCTAAATAGTCATTAGTCGGCTCAGAAGGATTTCTGTTGACGAAACATCCTATATGTTGAAGGGGGGGTTAGAATAACGTTTAAACGAGAGTGTATTCTATTCATTTCGAATAAAAAGATTACTCGTCAGTCGTTGTACTGAAGAAATGTCTGATTAATTTGGATCCCCTCCCGGCTCCCCTACTTTACCAAGTCCCCAGTCATGGTGTTGGTCACCCTCAAAACACTCAGTCATCCGATCCTGACGTCACTTAAAAGTTGATCAGGTTACCGCCCACCGTTCAGAAGCCTTGTCAAGTGTTAGTTTAATAAAACCCAGTCACTCAGTTTTCACCGATCAAATCCCCCTCCTCGGTCACACCCCGGGCATTTGACTCGCCCCGGTGCCTGCTAACCTGGGCGTTGGGAATTTTACTCCGGATGGGAGGGGTGGGGAGGGAATTTGAACAAGTCTCGATTTCATGTTACGTTTTGCGAGGAATCATGCGGAATAGCGATGTTTCGTGTGTCGTCATCCATTGTCATTAATGTGCCAACCAGAGATCCATTGGTTCCTAACACAAAGCGGGCTTTAGAAATTATGGTTGGTACATTAGCATAACAATTGCAATGTTTATCAACACGAAACATCGCTATTAAGCGACTTCGAAGGACAAAACTCTGCATTTGTAAGCGACTGGCTTAAAACTGAAAGGGACTCCAAAAGCTTTACGCTGTATTTGAAGGTATTAAAATATAAATTGCTTATGGATATTTAACTGTCTGTTAAAAACCGAAAATGCGGTGTCACAACTAATGTAAATACGAAATGGCCAGAGCTACGAAAGCAAAAGCACAACTAATGCTATTTCCCGGGGATAGGGGCATTTGATCGCCTAATGTACTGATTTGAACAACCTTTATGGCCGGCTGTGGCCGAAGGGAATTTGAACACCAACTTCAAAAGTTCAAATGCCCGAGGGTTGCCCGAGGGTTGCCCGAAGGGGTTGGGGGGGGGGGGGGGGGGGGGGGGGGGGGGTGTTGATGTTTCGATTTGATCAGTACATTTCGCGTTAACGCAGACCTCCAGGGTATTTAATAGTTTAGCGCTGATATTATCCCGAGTACTGATGATTAACATAATACCACCATGCGAGCAGAGCCTTCTTCAACTCCACGAAAATTAAAACTATATCTTTCATTTGCCTCAGCCAAACAAACTGACAAACTGTCCCGACCGGCGTAGTTTTGTTTATGATGGAGATATTGGAAGATATTGAAAGCATGTTGGGGTCTGAGAGTTTGACTTCGTTCAAAGGCCATTCGAGATCGGTTACAACAAACTGGTACATAGTGTATTACCGGGGGGGGGGGGAGATTTTTGTGTAGGGGTGTGCCGCGGAGACTTCAAAACCCTGACCCTATCCCAGACCTAAAAATGCCGTTTACCATGCCCTATCCCAGACTTGAAGCAAACAATCTATACCCTATCCCAGACGTGATCTTGTGGTGTTTACACAGCATGACATTAGATATGAAAGAGTCCAGATACCGAACAGTTTTTAATTAAAATTACACAACGAAAGCAGTTGTTTTGTTTTAATATGGTATTTTAAACTGGAGTGTGGTCGGTAGAGCGCTAAGCATGGCGTCAACGACAATTGTATAAATATCCATACCCTTTCCCAGACCAAAACCGTAAAAAGGATACCCTACCCAAACCTCGGCAGCTCAAAAACGATACCCTATCCCGCGGCACATACCCGTATCGGCCAAATAAGGGTGTTACCGATGCTGAACTCCGATGTTGAAACCTTTGACCCGGTTGCAATTTTTGTCACGGCTTTCCTGAGAACACTGTGTGAATACATAAGGATCCTTAAATACTGAATTTGACTGGGCAAAACACAGACGTATTTTTTCACTCAGAAAGATTGAGACTTTGAGGTTGAAAAAGCAGGCTGGGCAAAACTAGTCCTGACCGCTCCTTGATAGCCTAGCTAGTGTGGAGTACAGTACTAGGCCAAAACATGAAGATAAATTCGATTTAAAAACCGTTGCTTGAACGCAAGTGATAGTATTGAACATAAAAAGACCCGCTAAAGCGTAGTTGTCTTTCCGATCAAAACTATTTAAATGAAGAGAAAGCTGATACCTACTCAATGTGTAATCTGTATCGGTTTCGAACTCTATTTTCCGGCCATACCCACTCAAAAAAATATTCCCCCAATTAAATCGGTTTACATATTCAAAGCAATGTCGTCAATGCATTATTTGAGCTATCGATTCCTTACTACCGGCCAGTATTTAATGAGCGATTCATTGTAATCGATTGATAAAACTCGGTATATTATTTAATTTCAGTATCTTAGTTCTTATAAACTATTACACAGCATGCAGTATGTGATTATTGGATGGAGAGTGCGTCGTTTCTAAATTATATTTCCTTTTTATACTTGTGTAAATTACCTGTTTCACTGCATGTTATCCAGGTGAATGTGGCCCTGTTTTGCTGCTGTCGGTCTGTAGCCTGTTTATAGCCTCGCGCGCTCGGGTTACGGTGTGATCTGGATCGAGAAAAAATGTCTGATGAGCCTGGATAATTTCCCCGAAAAAAAATGCCTGTTTACCACTGCACGGCTATAAAAAGTAACGTTGCGATCAACAAATGACTCAAATCTTACTTTTGTGTGTTATAATTAGATTCCTCTTGTGCGGGCGGCAAATGTAAAGTATCCCAGTGGAATAACACCCCGAATAACACGTGCTCGAAACATACTGCAAACACCATAAAATGGTTCAGAGCTATCCAGTATTAAACGTGAATAAAAGGTAGAGCAAAGAACTAGACTGGTAGTCGTATTTGTAGCTAGAGATGTGAATTTACAGAGAGCTTGTGCTAATCTCAGGGTAATAAAGGGCCGCAGGGGGCATTTTAACGGTGATTTTGCACAACATAAGACGGATTTTACCGCCAAAATATTGGGTATGTGTGAAAAGCTTTTTAATTTTTTTCAGGCCATTTCCTGTTTTATTATAGCTTTTCTGGGTCTAACACCGCTCTCATGAACATTTCCTATCCGGCCCCTGCGGGCTGATTAGAATGATTTCATGTTTGAACGCTCTAGTTGGCTAGAAAAAAAGAGATTTCGAAACGGTACTTGGGCGTTCTGTCAAAACTCACTTCAACTCCACGTGGCTGGTTGTTCTAAAACCATATGGCATGCATTTTCTCTCTATCATATCACTCAACCATCTGCGCAAGAAACTCGAAGCTCAGGTTCCCGTATAAAAGGATATTTTATCCGTTGTGATGGCGGAAAATACCTTTTGGCGTACAGTTTTATCACTCTCTCTTCCCTTACGTAGCACTATAAACACTAGACTGATGTTGTTTGTGAGAAAAAATAAACCAGAGAACTGTCACAGAATTCATAGAGAACATTTATCGCGTAGGATCAATCTGTCAACATCTAAACACGACCTTAACTCACTTCTCGCTGTCATCGGTATCGTTGTGCAGAGTTAAATATAGATTAACTTACGAGATTTGAATAAAGGACAATGCTTTCGAAAACACAGCGTGGGCCACCGTGCTGTACCTTGTCACTTGAAAGCAAAGTTATGAGTATCCTTTGAAAAAGAAAGTGATTTGCTATTGTTTTGGATGGAGCTTTGTGTAATCTCACCGCGTCACGATTGGCGGAGAGTGTGTACAGTATATTACCATAACAGACTTCATTGAAATGCTAGCAATTTGATTGGCCAAAGAACAATAAATATAAGAAGGTGAGGCGCCCATTAGTCTATAAACTGACAAAGTAACCCATTCAATTGCATACAAAACCATAGCTGTCAAACTAATTGGCTTCGGTGAGAAAAGTTTTGTGTGGGGAGGTGTAAAAGATAAAATTAAAAAGCTAAAAACTCCAAACAGACGGTAAATACAACCTAAGATAAACACATTGTTATACCATTTGATTCTATCTAAGAGGAAAAAAGTCTCAGTAAAGCTTCGAAATTGCGTAACGATAGGAATTTTTCTATAGAAGGAAACTGTATCTTACCCCTCTCCCGGGTAAGTAGACTTTTGACACAACGTTGGCAGCACTGCGCAGGCGTACTAGAGAATGATTTTGACGTTTGAGCGCATAAAAAGGTCACGCCTCCTCCTTCCTGGAGTCGAAAAATATCCTGCTGTTTCACATGCGAGTGGTGCGTTGCGTTTTGACAAACAACCGCAACTGCCCTCCGGCGGGATTAGACTGTAATTTTTACGCCTTTGAGCACGTCTGGAGTGAAAACAGAAACATCAGCTCGTATTATCACATCGGTTGGATAGAAAACGGAGTCCGAGATGTCTTTGAGTGAAGTGATGCTGAAAACGCTGATTCCCAGCAACTTTTTAGACTCAGACGACGAAGAGATAAAGTCATTAACCTGCCCCACAGAGAGCGACGATTTGCAGAAAAACCAGTACACCAACTACAACATGTTCAATGACTACTTCGGCCTGAGTAACTTGGTGCAAAAAGTGAGGCTTGCCAACAGTGATTTCCCGTATTTGACCAACGACGGCTACGGAGTCAGCAAAATGCATCAACGACGCGACCGATATGACAGCATTGATTCGGAGAATTCGTCTTCTGGAAGCTGTGATTCTTTTACGGATCACGGACTGACGTTCGGCGAGGGATCATTTCAGCCATTTAGTACATCCTCGATTTTGCAGAGTGTAGGGAAGAGAAAAGAAACTGCATTGCCGCCAAGTCGACGTGTGAAGCCGACCACAAGGAGTTCGGCTCCTGGTGCAAATCGTCAAGTGTGCGTATTTTGCAGAAACAACGGCGAAAGTGAAGAAGTCTACGCATCTCATGTGTTGAAAAGTGCAGATGGGAAAACTACTTGCCCGATTCTGAGAGCCTACACCTGTCCAATTTGCAAAGCAAGCGGCGATGATTCGCATACGATCAAATACTGCCCACAAAATCAGCAAACGCAGGGAAATGGCCAGCTTCCCCCACCAAAAGGACCAACCACCACCAGGTCAACGCGTGGAGTTTTGCCGCCGAAAAGACGCTAAATAATCCACCACGAACATAAATATGAATTAGTAATGCCTTATCCGAGGGTGATGTAAAGAGTTTGTAGGAAATTCATAGTTTATATTCAAGTTTTTTTTGGATTTGTCATGGACTGCTGACTGGTTGTGTTATTTGTTTACCGCCACGGTATCGTTGATCGAGTCGCCGACCATCGTTCGTGGTGCTAATTTATTAGTAGGTTCTTTTTATAAAATATGACTACTACATATTAATTGTAGAAGAGAAATTACTATTAGTTTTATTCACCATAAGCTTTCTTCCATCGCATCGTTTTAATTGTTCAAGATTTGGATTTCTCCCTTTCGGCTTCGGTTACGTCGAGCGTACGAATCGAAAGTGCAAGCTTTCGATTTTGGAGCTCGTAATATTTTCATGAATGGGATGCCGCGTTTCTCGTACGTGTTCTGCATAAGAAAAGAAATTTAAAAGAGAATTTACTCATAAATACAGTATTCAGACGATCTTTCGCTGGGACGTTGTGTAAATGTTTCCAAACAATTAACAGATTGAATCTTTTGCTCCCATATAGAGGCTTAATTTATCGAATATGTATGTATACCATGTAAAATTTTTGAATTATAGCAGAATGTTCAGACGATATTGAATTTTCACCCTTTAAGTGTAAAGTATTTTAATACCATATCAAAGTGTTGATTGAGAATTTTCTCCATAAGATTCAAAGGAATGATTTAAATAATGGTTTTAATGCCCTGTTCTTAGTTCGGGGACGTTCTTTTATGCCGTTTGTAAAAATAATTGAAGTAATAGAGATTGAAATTCCCACTACTTTGAAAGTAGTTGATATGACAGTTCAGTAGACAAAGATTTTTCAATGAAATTTATTATAATCTACCACAGCAATTGCTGTTAAGTTACAAATGAAAGTTAAGGTTTAATATTTCTAAGAGTTTTTAATATTATGACTGAGTATATTCCTTCGTATATTCTAACTTTTAGGAGTTTGAAAAGCATGTAAGCTTATTTATATATAATTCTTAATGAGAAAGCAAAAAAATTTGTACGGTTCATCATAAAGAAGGAATTAAAACTTGGTTTGACGTTTCTATGCCGTTGTGTCTTGTTCTCTGTAAACCGATCTTTCTTTCAGCTTTTTCGTCAAAAGAATTTTGAAGCTTGTCAACTTGATGAATGCCTCTGTCGCTACGAAACTTGACGCAGCCAAATCTCGTCGTAAAAAAACGATTGCACATCGTATTATGATGTTGTTTTGGCTAATGCTCCCCATAGCGCAAATTTTCTGATGTAAATGGCTGCAGCAAGTTTCTTTTCGTGTGAAATTCGTTTGCAAGCGAGCAATGTGTGCTTAGATGAATGTCAACAAACCCAAAGGTTTGCGAGAGAGCGCCTTCCTAAATGCGTTTGTTGTGAGCTCGGTTGCATGAAAGCGGAAAAAGGAGCTCTTGCTATATTCAACCAAATTTGGGTAGAGAAAGTTGCTACTTCGCCTTCAATGGGGTTAGAGAAACATTTAATTCATCACACGAGCGATTTTTGGCGGAAAAATTCGCACGAGAGAACAAAAGCCAAATCACTGCTTTGTTCGGCTGTTTACGTCAATGTGAATCGCTAAGTAAGCCAGCTGCAATTACGGTATTGCTTCAAACCAAAAGACTAAAACAACATTCATTGCATTATACTGAGTTACAGAAAGGAGAAAGGTTTAACTAGTGAGTTTTAAAAGCGAAGAATGATCAGGGGTTTTAGGAGGGGGAAAATCATAAACAACACGCCACTGACAAGAACTAAACAAAGGATCCAATGCTTTGAACGCGTGCTATGTAAATGGCCGACGCCATAATTAAAGAAAGTCAACTTGAATTGAAGACTTGTCAAACGTAGAACACAAGGGAATATTATCCCAAATCACTCATGCAAACAGAATGGTAAATTATGTCCAATTATAAAGCTCGTAATTCTAGGCGCGGCAATCGTTTTCAAACCTTGGGACATGTGGCCTTTATGATGCAAATTGCTCGATAATTACACCCCTGTGAACTGTGTATTTTAGTACAATGGTACTTTACGAATCCTTCATGGTCAACAGTTTGGATCCTAAAAAACTGCTCGATTTAACTCGATTGGAATGTAGCCCTTTTTCATCGGTGCAAAGGCAAACGAACGGAAACTGACACGGCCTTTTATAATAAGGTGACGAACAGGATAGGAAAATGAGCATTAGTGTCACGCCAGCCGACCCCAATGTGTCGTGACCCAAAACGGCAAGTAATGAAAATTATGCCGAGCAGCTAAACTTCAATATTTTATAGGAGACATCAATCATTAAGAGGTTATTATTGTTATTACGCTCCTACAAACTGTGTCTTTAATACTACTGTTTCCTTGATTCATTGGCCAGATTAATTTTTCAGAGGCTTCCCGTCAATCAAACAGCTGTTTATCGGCTTTCTTGTAAAAATTGCTGTGACTGGGTACAAAAACTACGTTCAAGCAATAGAAGTTGGTGTCGAGTTATAGTCAAGAAAACTAGATGATACAACAGGTCACAGGGAACCACACCATTTTCGCGCCTTTATTTGACAGCTCTAACAATGGAAAGTAAGAAGCACGTGGAATTTTGATATCAGTATGTCTTTGTTAGACGCGGGAAATGAGTTTATTATACTAGACCGTAAGCAGGAGTCTGACCGTAGTAAATACTCAGATAAATTGCATCATATAAACTTCACTTACAGTTTATTTACGAGTCGTATTCAAACCACTTCATAATTACATTAATTAATTCATCATGATTTATGGTATCTTGGGTCATTTTGTATCATGTCTTTCCTCAAAGTGAATTCTAAAAACACGACAATCGTTTAATAAAGCGACGCGAGATTTAGATGAGCACGCATGGCGGCATGGCCATGGTATATTTATAACACGACTCAAACTCGCGCTGATTGGCTAATGAAGTGTTTAATATTTCGAGGAATATTTTGATTATCGCGAACAGAGAAAATCATGTTAAACTTCCAAACAAGGATATTCACAACTGGTTAACAGTAGTCAATGAACGTGAAAATTATCTATCTTCTTTTCCGTTTTTCACGAGAAATGATATGCTTTGGCGCTGTCCGACTCCGGCCGAGGAATCGACAACAACATTTTGATTTTGAATGGAAAGGTTTGCTGATTTAATTCATGTAGTATTCACACACAGAAACTAAAATGACTGCCTTCAAAGAACACGGCTACAAAACGCTACTAAAATCGTGGTACAACTACAATATTTTTTTTGGAAACGAGTTAACTGAACACAACATTGAACAATATAAAAACAAGCTTATTTACTGTGAGACTGAGAAATTCAGAATTCAAATTTGGTAATTTGCTTATAAAGTAATTATAAGGAACACTTAATACTATAATACAAGTTAGTTCGTATACCTGTACAGCTCTTTTTGTTAGGTTTTACATTTCTAAGTCTTTCACAAACATTCACAATTTTGTCTCCAGTTAATGGACTTTCGCTTCCTTGGTAAAGATTAGATTGAAATTAAGTGTATCTAAATAAAATACAGCATTTTCATGCACAACAATGCAGTTTTGATGTCGGAAAACCAAATGTTGTGAGTTGAAGTTGAACCTCGTGTGATTTAGCCTCCTTTGTATCCTTTCTTAGTGTCAGTCCATTCCCTCTCCTCCCCACTTAGGGAGGTAGGGAAGGGACCGACACTAAGAAAGCATGCAAAGGAGGCTACGTGTGAATCAGCTCGATTCCTATTCGCTCTTCAGTTTACCGCGCAATGGGTTCCTGGCGCGTGGCGGTAATTTCGGCAAGACTTTCAAATCATAATATATATCCATTCTGTTCAAACTGATTATAAGTTTTACTATTTTCATAAATGCTATGGGATTCAAGGAAAATCATTATCGAGTAATCGCTCGCTTGGTGGCTGTTAATTGGATATTCAATATTTTCCCTAGGGTTTATATACACTGTTTGTTAGTCATTTTTGCATATTTGCTTTGATTTAAAGCATCCCACATGGCCGAGAGGTTCGTTAGTTCATATCAAACTCCGTGGAAATAACTGCTTCTGGCCCGGAACGCAAATGTAGAGTCTATTACCGTGACACAGCCCCTTTAATTGGCGGGCCACCAGATGTTTGACAATGGTGGCCCGCCGACTTGAACAACGGCGCATGAACCGTGAACATCAAAGTTCAATAGACCCTTTCAGCTTGCCTGTTTGTTGCCCCATTTCAGACCACGTGACAGTTCTCCAGAGGATTCAGTGCTTTGTTTTCCAATTAGAGAAATTTGTACATGTCTGAAATGGGGCAACAAATAGGCAAGCTGAAAGGGTCTATTGCGCTCGTCAAAATTAAATCGAAGTAATTTCCCGAGCCGCTTAAATTTATCCCTAATTTCACGAGTCACTATTTGATTACCATTAATATTATGGAGGGCAAATTACGATGCAGAAAAAAAATATTTTAAGCGCGCGTTAGCCTGCATCTCATAAATTCGAAGAAAAAAGTAACGTCTGTTTCCAATATTCAAGAATGACGTCAGTACGTTTGTTTTATTTTTCTGCCCAATCAAAGCTATTGTTAGAATTTTAGTGAATTGGCGCGCCAGTGAACTCTCTCCTATGATTGGTCAATGGCAAATGTATTGTCTGAATTCATGTAACATTATGTCACTTTCCAGGATATGGAAGGTAAAATCTAATTGGTCCATAACACAACGAGGTCTGCATATTGGAAACTAATTAAGCGCTTGGGTAAGCAGACGTTACTTTTTCTTCGAATTTATGAGAGTAAAAAAATACGTCTGCATAGCAGGTTAAGCGCGCGTAGGCGGCGTTTGAAATTACAAATTAGTGAAATTTCAAGTTAAAATTAGGGAGTAATTTGTCCTCTATGGTATTAATAGCGAAACATGAATAACAAAGAGAATTTTATGACGTAGTTGGTTAAACGGTACATGACGATACTACCCTAGCCTATTCCTATTCTGATGACTTCAGCCTAAAGTACATGTAACATTTATGCTTTACTTATATATGTGCATCTGCGACATCCAACAGACCGTATATGGATAAAACAACAACTTGCAACAAACGTTAATGAACTAAACAACTTTCGGAATTCACAGAGATCACCTGTCACTCGAAAGTAGACAACGCTTAAGCTTTTTATCCTAAAATCTTCATTTGTCCACTGAACGCTTACTAGACGCAACGGTTGTTTACTGAGATAAAACACTCTTCGACAATTAATGCTTCAAGTAGCTTTGTTGTGAAATGCGCTTTTTATGCATCAGCTTTTCGAAATCTGAAAGTGAACGGTCGTCAACCCCCTGCGACTGATCAAATGTGCATGTTCGTTGGCTACCGATGATAGTTAGAAGTATTAGATAATTTTTCGTTGCCACGCTTTTATTTTGTACAGCAGTTATTAAAAAACATTGACTTTCGAAATGCGCGGGTAAGCCGGACTGGTATTAAAGTATAAGGGGGGGGGGGGGGGGGGGGGGGCTGGGAAAATCAAATATTCCTAAAACCCGTTTTCTATGGCCCACCCCCTGATTCATGTAAACCCCTTGTTTTCCTCTAATTACCTCTTATTCATCCGAAAATTTTGGAAATCTAAAGGCCCGTTTATACACAGGCGATTTTTGATGCAATTTTTGTCGCGTCCCACTGCAATTTTTCTCGCCGCAAATTTGCATCAAGTTTCGAACATGCTGGAAACCAGTGCGATTTGGTGGCGACAAAAATTGCATCAAAATCGGCGCCGCTAGTTTACACGCGCGATTTGAAAGTGCAACTTCGCTGGCGAGCAAACTTGCAGTATAGAAATCTTGACAAAATTGCACAAAAAATCGCCTGTGCAAACGGACTTTAAGGCCTCTGAAATGACATTTCCTGCATTTTGGGACCACTTTGAAGCAAATTTGGGCATGACCCACCCCTGATGTAGTGCATGATTTTTCTTGGCCCTCACCCCTTTTTTTTTCAGCCCACCCCTCCTATGCTTTATGACCAGTCCCTAAACAGTTACTATAGTTACTTTATTTTCTGTCAAATGGACAAAAACTCGCGCGAGATGATCGCTGCTTTGCTCGGAGGTGAATATGAAATCATATTCACTGTTTGAGTAGCCAGTCAGAGCGCGCGAAAAGTGATATTCACTGGTGTGGTATATACTAATTATATTTATTTACTACCGTTACTTTTGTCTCGTCCCATTCTCTCGCACGAAACGCATGTTGCACAGGCTAGCCCGGCATAGATAGATATTAGATAGATAGAACTTTGACCATCATTTACATGCTCTTACGTGCTCAACGACTAATATTACACTACATAACAATTGAATAACTACCTATTAATTAAACTACGAAAACTATCCTAAAACGTAAAATACTTTACTAGTTTAAAAAGCGTATTATTAAGGAACGATAATCTAAGCTGAATTTAAGACGAAGGCAATGTATGATCTAGAACTATTATCAGAAAGTATAATCCTCCAGCTTTCGTCGAAATTGTGCCGTGGGAGAAAACACTGGAGACACATCAAATTACTGGTTTAAAAAAATATCGTTGTTTGAGTGTAACTAGATTAAAGGAGCAGTGTCACGATTCTAATTGGTTGTTATAGACAATGGCAATGTCACGCGCCGCTGCAAATTTACCTTTCGATTGAAATAAATAAAATGCTGCTTTATAAAATATAACATCAAACCCAACCATATAATACTGAAGTATAGTTTTAAAGCAATTTCGGCTCGAGATATTGTGCAAATACGCCGATGCAAGCGGATTACTCACGGACTTCTACTTCTGTCACATCTTTTGATTTCTTGTCCGCCTGACACATTTTCAAAACTTTGGGCATGAATACTAATCGTGCTCCTTTATTGTCTGCGTTTCTTAATTGATAGTTCTGTTCAGATTAGATGTTTTAGAAAACATATCCGCCTCTGTGCATAGCCAGATTCTGTTACTTCTCAGATGTGGTTATGTTCTTGATTTTGACGCATGCAATGCCGCCGCTTGTCGCTCTTTTACTAAAATCCTTATAGGTTTAGAGAATATATCTCCTCTTCGTCTGTCTAAAAAACAGGGGGTTCGGATACGGTAATATAAATTGATAGTAAATTGAAGGGCTAAACAGTACTTTTTTGATACAGATAATTCAATTAATGTTGTCTGGAAGATAGCTATAGGAACTATAGGGTATTAGGCAATAGGGCATTATAGTATTCCAAGATCTAAATTAATTACGGTTACGAGTTATACGACCTGTACTACCTATTCCCTAATGCCATATTCCCTAATACCCATTCCCAAGAGGTACTACTTCATGTAGCTGTAACTCAATAGCCTAAATTAGCCTAATTAGTGATTAGCTCTAAAATACCCAAAATTAATCACCACCTCTAAACACCCTAAATTAGTGAGCACCCGTTGTTGACGGTTAGGGTGTTTTTACTCGGGCTGCCTGTGGCAGGCACGAGTCTTTGTTCTGTGCAGCAAATTATGCATTAATTATTGCCGCTAATAGATGTCGCCATCTTAAGATTCTGCGGACGCTATCAGCTTGTTTGGGGTACGTTTCGTAGGTTTTATGCCACATTTTACTCTCGGTCATAATACATACTCGGAACCTGCAGTATAACAGAACAGCAGACTAAATTGTAAACGTGTGTTACATGAATAAGTATAGTGTTTAAATAAAAAGGTCAACATACGAGAAAAACAAAAATATTAAATTACATATATGCTTGGGGAGCAAGAGAATGAAAGTCACCGCGCTACGCTATACCGGCCACTCCTAAAGACTGCTAAATTCAGCTAATAATTCTTCTCTTTGGTTAATATTACTAAGAGGATTTCAAATGAAAGTGTATTTCATCTTCAATCTCATGTGGCCCGAGTGAAAGCCCAGATGGGCTCTTGTTTTAAATGTGTCAGGGTTTTATAAGGCTACATGAAGTACTTGCCTTCCCAAGAGAGCATAAGTAAGAGAGGGAATATCGCGATGATAATGTCGAATAAAATATATTTTTAGTAACCGGAAGTAGTTGAAGCAGTGGGCGCGTGCGCAACAACTAAAAATATGGCGCGAAAATATTTTGCCGGCTTTTGACGGCCAATATTTTCGCGCCATTTTGTTAGTGTTTCGCTCACTTGCTTCAAATGGTTCCGGTTAATAAAAATTGATTTTATTCGACATTATTCGACCATCATCATCGCACGCCACACATTTTCTCTTACTTATGCTCTCTTGCAATATTCCCTAATGCCATATTCCCTAATACCTATTCCCTAATACCTATTCCCTAATGCCCTATTCCCTAATACCTATTCCCTAATGCCCTATTCCCTAATACCTATTCCCTATTCCCTAATGCCCTATTCCCTATTCCCTAATGCCCTATTCCCTATTCCCTAATGCCCTATTCCCTATTCCCTAATGCCCTATTCCCTAATGCCATATTCCCTAAGGCCAAGTAAAAAGAACATGTTTATAGTCCGGATTTCCAAAAAAACAAAGAGCGTGCGGCCCTTTTTATTAGTCAGTATTTTTCCACCATCAAATTCTCCGCAGGCAAAGGTGCTAAATAGGTCCCGTAGTCAGTTGCTTATCTATTACGGACCAGGCATACCATGGTTGTATAAGTTATGCGCACTGCTTATCAAAAACGGTTTGAACTGGTAATAATATAGCCACTCTACTTTACGAATATGAGAAAAAATTTATATGTCAAAATTTGATCGTAGGGGCACTTTAAGATTTGCTCAGTTATCCCCCGAGCAATCCTGAATGTTTATTTATTCGACTGGAATAAGTTACGTTACTCGAGAGAAGTACTGGGTACGACTTGCCAGGAACGCCTGTGACTTTATTTCTCGAGAGAGATTCTATTAGAGGACCCGATAGGCGTTTCAAGTAATTTTCCCCAATTTTTCAGGGACGTTTTCCGCTCGCGAACGAATTTCAGACGAGTAGGAATGAGGCGAGGACAAAAGCGAGAGAAGGGGAAGGGAAGAGGGGGAAAGAAAAGAAGGGGGGAGGGGGAAGAGGGGAGGGGGAAGAGGGAAGGGGGAAGGAGAAGAAAGAAACGCCTGCCCGTAAGGCCTGTCATTTTGAAAAACTCGTTCTCAAACTTTCCCCCCAATCAGAAGCCTTCGTTCGTGGACAAACGAGTTTTTCAAAATGACAGGCCTTACGGGTAGGCGTTACTTTCTTCTCCTTCCCCCTCCCCCCTTCTTTTCTTTTCCCCTCTTCCCTTGCAGGCTATATTAAATACCATATTCCCTAATATCCTATTCCCTAATACCATAGTCCCTAATGCCCTATTCCCTAATACCTATTCCCTGTCTCCCAGACAACATTGATGAAATAGCTGTATATGCGGGTTCGATCATGGCAACTTCTGTTTTTCTTTATAAAAGGGAGTGAGAGAAAGTGGGTTCGAATTCGATTGAAAAAGTTAGGTTCGATGGAGAGAAGCGAGGTTCAATGGAGAGAAAGAGAGTATATTTTTTCATTTGTTGTTACATAATGTTCCCTTTCGGTCTGATCGGCATAAGCCGTGATACTATCTAGTTCTGTTCTAGTTGACAACCTTTTTGATTTTGAAGCCTTTTATGACGATAAGCCCAGATTTTGCATTAAAAAGCTGATATTAAAAGCGTTAAATCCCGATTTCTATCACCGCCAAACAGAATTGAATACATTGATCATTATGGGTGACTGTTTCTAAACTTAAGTCTTATCATATCCGGATATTAATCGGTTGAATCTATTATTTCTCGAATCCGGATTAGTAATGCTATACACACTAGTCTTAGTACGTGGCAATTGGGTAACTGTTAACTGTGTTTGCCCGATCTTAGCGAGTAGTGCCAATTAGTTTATTACTCTGTTATTAGAGTGTAGATGGGATTATCCGGCTTAATGTTGCTTATAAATTTCTTACACGCCTAGAGTCGACAGCCGCCTTTTCCAGTGCTTTGCCGTAAACAATACGCGGAAAAATTATGAACAATGCTCTTTTTTGGATATTTTCCAGGGAATTAGATAGGTATAATTGAAGTCTGGCATACACGACACACGCATTCTATGACAGATCTAATCAGTGTACAGTAAATAATAACGACGTCCGCTGAAGGGACACCACACTCTTTGAGTTGCCTCAGGGCATACAGCCTCCGATTGGCGTTTAGGACTACCTAATTGCAGTGGGAAACCCACGGGAGGTACTCCGAGATAAATACCCCGAGAAGTATAGGTCGAAGGTATTTGAGGCCTTATTCTTTTTTCTTAACCTAACAAGTGGCTCTTTAACAATACAAAGTCTGGACAGCAGAGAAACACTCAAAAACAGCGCCAGATCTGCTTTGTTTGTGCCTCCGGCTTAGATCTTCATTCAGGAAAGGGCGAGGCTCGTCAGACCGGAAAAGCAGTTCTACGTACATACAACTTAATATGTTCCAACGTAGCGATGTTCGCTGCCACGTCACATTGTCATTAATGTGCCAACCAGAGATCCATTGGTTCCTGACACAAAGCGGCCTTTCGAAATCGTGGTTGGTACATTAGCATAACAATTGTAATGTTTATCAACACGAAACATCGCTATATTTATACCTCTAAGCAGGTTTCCTTCTTCTTTCGTCTCTGCTTATACTTCCGTCGCTTCCGTTCCAGTGAAAACTAGTCAAACGTAAACAGAAGCGGAAGCAGAATAATTTAGCCAATCAGAATGCTCATTCTCAGGCCCTTAGCAATGTAGATATAGCATGCAAGCGAGGTTTTCGCTTCTGAACGAGGCTTATGCTTCCATCGTGTTGTTTTTCACTGAACACGAGTTTCTCATGCTTACGCTTCCGTTTCTGCTTCCGTCGCTACTGAGTGAATACCAGGCTTTATGCTTCCGTCGAACTTCCACTTAAGTCTCCGTTTCTTGGTTTTCACCAGAATGTAAGGCTCCTTGTGCTTCCGTTTCTGCTTCCGTCGCTAGTGAAAACCAGGCTTAACCGAGTGCAAGGTCCGTACCATAAGTTATGGACCACGCGCGTGGACCAATAAAAAAACGAGGGTCCATACCGAGCAAACGAAATGGCTTCTTCGTTTTCTTTGCGACCGGAAGTGGGCGAAGGTACGAACGGGAAGTTATGGACCGCAAATTGACCAATCACAGCTCGCGAAATTACTTAGTACTTATTCTCCTTCCTATTTTTCCTTGGGACGTGAACTATATATGAAATGTTTTCTTTCTCTTGTGTGTTACTAACCTAAGCTTAGCGCTTTATACGTTTGCAGTTTAGTTCCGTGATTGCAACTGTACTTTCCCACGCTCCCACTAACTAAACCAGCAGGGTTCTTATGCTCGAAGACGCAATAAACAAGACGTTATATATACATCTAAAAAACGTTTACTTGACCGGGAGCTGTATACGTCTACGGAGAAAAAGAAAATAAACTTGGAAAATCAAGCGGCAATGATACAATTGATGATATTTTAGTTGACAAGTAGACCTTGTATTAATTGGTACATGAATTCAGTTACTTTTTGTTTCTTTGTTTTTTATTAGTTGATATTCTTAAGTCGATTATTACAGACATATCACTTGCAAATCTAATCTCAAAACACTGAGACAGCTTACACACAACAGTTCGATCTGGGATTGATCTAAGCCCAGTATGCGTGGCAGGTGAGATGAATAGTCTGACAGGAAGCGATATCATACACTAATCCAAACTATAACTGTGCTATCAGTTCCATTTATTGCTGTATTTCTAACTTCAACTGAAGGATGGTTCCCAACAGTAGGTACTGGCACCCCTGCCTGGCACCCACACAGCGGTCAAACGTCTGCGCATGCGTCAAAAGTCTTCAACAACAACGTTTCCAAAACAAATTCAAAGCGAGCCGGCGGCCGTCACTGCTCACACACGCGTTTGAAAACCTTGAGAACTTTTTTGGTAAATTACGAAAAAGTTGGGTAAACTCACAGTTTAAAGTTTGTTCAATTTCCCGTCGACTGTGAAAATAAAAAGCTTAACTTTCACGTATTTTTCTTAACTTTTGGGGGTAGAAGTTCACTGTAATACGTTTTTAGGTCAATTTTGCGCGGGAAAGCCCACCAGACTGACCGTAATACGCACGCGCAGACGTTTGACCGCTGTGTGCCTGGCACCCTATAGGAAATAATCGCTGACCAAAACTGGCTCTTGTTGTAATTCTCTTTCTGTTTGACTCACAAGAAAGCAAGACATTAATGAAACCCAATAATATTAGAAGAAATCTAAAAAAAGACGTTTTAACGAATAACTAAATAACAACGTATATTTTCACTAATATATTTACATTAGTCACCGAGATGAACTCCTTTACTTTTAAACATACTCATTAGTATTTTAATCACACTAGTTTCGTGTTCTTTGTAACCAGTTTCAGTGTTTACTTGGATCCCTGCACAGAGAAAATGGACCAGGCTAATTATGAATTTTAAGAAAACGAAATGACAAACCAGCAGGGGCATCCATCGGCCACTTTCAGCTAAATATCTGTTCGGATGAAAAAGGTTGTCTATACTTTTCTGTAATTGGAAAACGTAGGCTAAAATTTTCGGAATTTTCTTAAATTTGAAAGTACAGTTATTTTGGGCTACAACTTTCCGAACATCCGAATAAATAATACATTGAATATGCTCGTCTAAAATTTTCGTAAAAATCGGTAAATTTCTACGCTTTTCGATTTCTCGAATATCGCAAAACATCAAAACATTTTCAAGTCACATGTTATTGAATGCGGAGTATTTCGAAACACCTGGTTAACACCCGAGATTTTCGGATGCATTTCCCCTGTCAGATTCGACAACCAATTGACAGTTCCTAGAAGTTTCGGTGTAATCAGTGAAAGCTAAGATTCTGAGAAAAAGGTTGCCTAAAATTTTCTGTCACTGATCGACAAAATGTCAGAATCGTATGTTTTCGTCAAGGCCTCTGTCCCACCTAAGAATTTCGGAATGACAATGAAAGCGCCCTAAAATATTCAAGACTGTCTCAGTTCCCCTAGGTTCACCGAACAGATAAAATTTTACCAGCGCAGTCTGAAATTAATTTAGTTAGCGTTAAAAGTGCTTTAGAACTGAGTAATTTAATGGTATATTAAAGCATTTTAGCGAAAACTCCCCGGCGTTGGGTGCCCCTGAACCAGGGCCATAGCTACAGTTCCTTGGCAGATGATGTAACGTTTCTAGGGGGGATTCTCCAGCGGGTTCCAGGAGCAGCAATCCAGGGACGTACCTCATACTTCAGCAATTTGGAGTTTAAAAGTAGCACTGCTCGAGATTAAACAAAATTAAAACCAAATATTGTAATCAACAATATTGGGGGGAGGGGGGTCTAGATGAGTCTTACCCATTGTTAGCTACGGCTATGCATACATTGGCACAGTCTGCTGACAACACTGAGGCCATGTTAGGGTTTTAGGATTATGGATTATTAGTGTTTTCAGAGAAGGGATACGGATTATTGGCAACTAAATAAAAGGATTACGGATTATTTGGGTTGGATTTTAGGATTAAGGATTATTATCACATCGATGACTTACGGATATTTGCGTTTACAAAATACGGATATGGATTATTTCCAAAATTTACCCAGGATTACGGATTATTCAGACCCCCCCCCCCCCCCCCCCCCCCCCCCCCATATGACCCATAACCCTCAACCCACTAAATCCTACAATCAGAAGCAGCATACAGTTGTGGCGACTGAAAGGCCTTTAGTTGGTGCTAATCACATTGGGTCTGTACAGTTATCAGTAGATAAACAGTGTACACAGGCAACGAAAAATAACTGTTTCTGTCTTTACAACATAAAAATCACTAAAGGAGTCAGGGATAATGTCAGCAAAATATTGATGAATGAATAAACTGCAGTGCAGATAACATGAGTGATGTTCATCGTCTTCAGCCAAACCGGTTCTGAAGACCTCGGCAGACATAATTCCAATATTCTCTTCTGATGTAATCAACATCGGTGGACAATTTCTGACAAAGCTGTAAAGAGACACCAAAATATGTGTTCTCAATTTGGGTTTATATTTGTTAGAAGGTCAAACAACTCAAGCTGTGGATCTGGATAAGTTTTGATATTCTATCACTGCTTATCAACAAAGCAACCTTTTACAGTGCGACAACTGAAACCACTTAGACAATGAGAACTAAACACATTGCAAAACGAAAATAGAGCATTTCCAAAGTATAAATCCTAGCATATCCAGGCGATTTTCTTCATTGGAAAGAACTAGGCAACCAAAATTACCTATTATCAGATCGATGCTCGAGCAAGTCGAAATGCTATTGTCTTGTACTCATCACTGACTGGCTCAAGTGACCATAAGTTTGCATGCTTTGTTCTCGTTCTGCAATGTGATTGGTTCTCATTGTCTAAGTGACTCCGGTTTCGGTAGTCGCACAGTAAAAAGCTTTTTAAACCTCTCAAAATAAACAGGTAATAGACTAGACTGTAAATCAGTCCCTTTCATATCACGAAAATCAGCTGAGAAACAAGGCTACGAGTGGTCAGAAGAACAGCAAGAGGCCACATGACCAGAGAAAGAGGATGCCTTGTTTCTCCACTGATTTTTGCGATATGAAAGGCACTATTTTACAGTCTAGTAATAGACTAGAGCAATTTTTCGATTGCAAAAAGGACCGAATAGTAGTCCCTGTAATGGCCCGGGGGTGGTTGGGGGGGGTTGGGGAATAAAACAGCTCGAAAACCATACCCTTTGGGGTGGCACAAACCCATATAGCTTATATATGGGAGTATCCCCCCCCCCCTTAATCAGAAGCACCCACCCTAAAGGGGTAGAGAAAATCAACAGGAGTGAGTCAAATAGGGGACAAATTATGTAACAGGGTTGGTGGATATTTTATTGGTCTTTTAAAGTGTTGTTCAAAATAATATTATTAGCAGAGTTTATTACTGTGTTGCTTTTAAGAAAGATCACGAAAACTCCTAACTTCTGAGGATAGAAGGATTTCTAACTAACCTCCACAGCTTTGTCGAGTGTCCTGGGTTCTGCACTGCTCTCCTCCAGCTCCTCTTCATAAATATCAATAAGGGTGGCCATGAGATAGGGCGAGTCTACTCCTCGTGTGTACATCTCAACAAGAGTATTCTTCAAGCCAGGGTACTTACTCAGTCCAGTCTTACTGAGTACTCTGAGGACAAAATACCTGGTTACATATCATGTCAACTACTGATCATTTACTAATATCTGTTGACAGAGTACCATGTTTGGTATGCTGTATATTCAGACTTCACTTAGCTTGTGTTTCTGAGAATATCGGGAGGTGATCAGGCATACAGAAGGGCAAGCCACTGATAGACTTTTCAGTCTTTATCTAACTTCCTTCTAATTCGGTTCTGTGTGTCCACAATGCAAATATTGCATCCCAGAACCCAATAAATAATTACACTCTGGATACACCTGGTAGTGACATTCACTTGGGCTTTTAAATTTATGTTCCTTTATTTAACGATAATTGAAGGGCTGTGTGCAAAAAGTGATCAAGTGACGATTTGAAAACTCTAGATAGCCAACTTCGGTTTCTGATTAAGAAAACCCGTAATTTCTAATCTAGAATGTTAGGATATCACTTGAAATCTCAAATAAATGAAAGAATAAACAAATTAAGCAAGCCATCGAGTCATTTCTGCAGCGAAAAGAGTTGTTATTGTGTTGCTATAATTGTAATAGGTGGGGGGGTATATTGTAGTTGTATATTGGGCGGGAAATTGCTAACAATTCGAACAGACTTTCGCTAGCCGCCAAGCTGGAGAGATGGTTGAAACCGGTGGATTGGAGGTTCTTGTTGGAAAGTGTGACTCTGTGTAAAGTGTCGTTGGACATCATTAAGTCGCCGGCTTAAAGTGTCCCTACGATCAAATTTTGACATATCAATGTTTTTGCATATTCATAAAGTATAGTTCATATATTATTACCAGTTCAAATTGTTTTTCGATACAACGACAGGAAGTCTTATTTTTTTAGCTCCGAATATTGAATCTACACGTCCGCCATTACTGGAAGCCGTGCCCTTTGTTCAGCTTTAAACAAAGGTTTATTCACCGGAAATGATGTCATACACTTAACGCTCGCCTGCAGAACACAACGCCTGGAGGCATATTTCTACTAAAAACGTCTTCACGTACATAAGAAGAAAGTTATATTTATCTTTGCGAGGTTGGCTACTTTTTTATGCACGCTATTTCGCGCCACGAGGTTGTCGTGTTAAGTGTATGACATCACTTCCGGTGAATAAACCTTTGTTTAAAGCTGAACAAAGGGCACGGCTTCCAGCAATGGCGGACAGGATTTTACCGGTAAACTCTCCTAAAATTTGTGGTTTAAGATGCCCATTTGGGAATATTTTTTACTATTTCGGATATTTCTAATACTGATTGACCTATAGACACTGAAAAAGTGGCAAATCGAAATGGTAAATTTTCGTCGTAGTGGCACTTTAACTCATGCTTGAACGAAGAACTGTTTGACTAAAAGGCGGTTTGTTATCGCTGGAGATTTACATAGAGTCGCGTCTTCAGGTGAAGCAAACTGTGAATATTTTGGAGCTAATAAGGCCATTTCGGTAAGTTTCCAAAGATAGTCGTGTTGGGCCTGGTCTGTGCTTCGCCTGGGGACTTCTAAAAGATTGTTAAGATGAAACCGTATAGAGTTTCCCTGTCAAAATTTTTGCTGTGTACCCATAATTCCTTTCGCCCCGTGTTAAGTCTAAAGGGGAGCCAACATATCTCAGGTCTAATCCTTGTCATGCCCGAAAAAAAAAATCAAATCTTTTTTTACTATGATCGGCATTTTCACATACATGAACTTCGTAAAATTCGACTTCATTCTGCGTGAAAAAACGTAAACACGACCATAACAGTAAAAACGAAATCGAGCGTCTCAAATCGTCACTTGATCAGTTTTGCATACAGCCCTTCAATTGTTGTAATTATTCAAAGTACTGTCTTCAAGACTAAGCAGAGCAGTGTAACACCACAGAACACACTCTGGAGAGAATAGTCTGTAGTGATGGTAAGGTATCATTGATTTTAAAAATTACAACAGACAAACATTTGTTACATGGAGGGCAATTCATTGTAAAATTAATGCTAATTAAAAATTCTTTGGAATATTTCTTTCAGGTAGGGAAAGGAAAGGCTGTTAAACTGGACAAATTAAATCAGACAGTCAAAATAAGTCACTGACTTACCCCTTGAGATAATTCCATGCACTTTCATTATTAGGAACCTTTTCTATCAGGTCTAATGTAAATCTGAAAATAAACAGAATGCTTGCTGAATACTACTACTATGGTATTTAAGAGGTACATCACAACAAGTCTAGTAACAAAAACTGCTCTGTACATAAGTATATATCTGACATTATGATTATGGTTATGATGTAAAATGTTTGGAATCTCGTGGCTTGCTTCGACTTTTGAACACTTTATTTCGTTCATTCGTGAAAAGCTTTCAGGTAAACCACAAATAAAACTTACAAACATGTGAAAGTATTAAAACTACCGGGTGGCCAATTGGCATGCGTAAAACTAGCCTGAGAAAACAGCCGACTCATATCGCCCAAGTTGGCAGTTTTCTCAGGCTTACATAAAACCGGAAGTCAAAATTGCATCTGCTCCTGCAAGCATAGCAATGGTGTTGCATAGCAATGGAATATGTCAATGGGCCCTTAAAATCTGTTTGCTTATAGCATTTTGGAGGAAATGTATTACAGAACTGTATTACCAAACACACCACTCTACCACATTTTCCTGCTCCCACCTCCAATTGTATGCTGGGTAATCAACAAAAAATTCAAAAGGGCTCCTCCCTCTGGCACTCCTTTTTAATAAGGCTTTTGCCCCTACAACCACAAGCAGTGATTTGGACCCAAGCTGTTGCTTTAAAGTGACAAAAACACATCCTAATAAGCTCACCAACTGCAGAATTTCAAGGATTTCATTGATTATTTTTTTCATGTGTCTCAAAGCAGAAACACAACAGAAAAACCCTGTGAAATCCCCTCACAAAGCCTACTACATGTAAAAGCAAGCCAAGTACTTTTCAGCCATCATCAGACATGATGCAGGTTGGCGCAGTGGTAAAACACTCGCCTCTCACCGCTGTGGTCCTGGGTTCGATTCCCAGCTCAGGCACCATATGTGAGTTAGGTTTGTCGTTGATTCCTTATCTGCATTCGAGAATTTTTCTCCGGGTTCTCCGGTTTTCCTCCCTCCATAAAAATCAACCGTGAGTTGAGTGTAGTGTGTCCAAAAACAGTTAATGTAGTGGGGAGTGTGAGAGGAGTAAAAGCAGGCCCCCACCAGCTTTAAGCTGTAATACTCAGCCTGCTATAACAAATAAAAGATTATTTTTTTATTTATTTATCTATTTAATGATGTCCTCTAGCTCTCTTACAGTGGCTCTTTGGTCTAAAATTAGAGCAGATTTCATTGGAAACCCAGCTACAGAAGAAGCCATACTTTATACCGTTGATGAGTCTGCAGAATTCTCCCAAATGGCATTGTGGGAAAAGTTTGAGCCCTTGGCTTAAAAAGTCAGCAGTATTTAACTACCCCAGGCTACCAAACGTGAACTGAGGGGGGAGGATTGAGTTAGCACTCTGGATTTCACCAATTGTGCCAAAACATGTCCAGTAGTGTCATTTAAAAACCAGTTCGTTCATCCCAGATTCTGGATGATGCCAAACATGAATACGGCAGTCTCATTTTCTTTGTTCTCTGTGGAAGGATATTAGAAAACCAAAGACAATAATGCTCTGCTAGCAGGGTACACACCCTGAAGGTATCCGGCAACCTTAACTAGAGTATAAAATTTGTTGTTCTAAAAGATTTGCTTTAGGGGGATGTCATTACAAAGAGAAACAATTCATACATGTACCACAGCCTTTAGATGTATATTTCATTCCTTACTTGACTTCCTTCTTTATGACTTCATCAGTAAATCCTGTATGTGATAACACAAAATATCTCTGGTTCCAAGCAGAGTTGTTCCTAAGGTCTTCATTCAAAAGCTTGTCCACATAATCCAATTCACTATCCCACAGGTCAAATGTTTTTATCACCCACTGTCGATGCTGCCATGCATGGTAGTTTTTGGCATCTGGTCGTAGTATGGATGTTGTGAAGTCCAGCTCTCGACTTGGTAACCCAAGCCAGTCAATAAGCATTCGTCTATGATACCTACAATAATCCCAAGTAAACGATGGTATGGAATGTATTCAAAAAATAATAAGCAAAACACATAAATAAAAAATAAATTTAATAACTTTATTTATTTGCCTAGTCTTCTAGCTACATACACTACATATCCATGTTACAAAGCATATCCCAGGTCAAAAACACTCAACAAAACATAATCAACATATGGATATGAGTTTGCCTGCTAGTTGCTAATTTGTTTTCGGATTGGGCTACCTGTGGTGCACAGTCAAAATGGGGCTAGCAGAAAAGGGAAGCAGGGGGGGGAAGGGAGATAACGAAACAAGAGCCTGCACACAAGGCATACCTTTTAGAGTTCCCCACGTTCGTTCACGAACACAGCTCTCCTATTGGCTAAAAGTGACAAGTGTCAATTAAGTGATCAATCTTGCATGGATCAGGCAACCGATATGGCTGAAATTGGGATTTTGAGCAGCAGATTTTTCAGGCTAGAAGTGCATGAGCTGTTATAAAGTGTACACTATGTTTTTCATATCAGCTTGAAATCAGAAGTAGAAGTGGTGAACTGTTTAGTTAATCATAAAATAATATATTTTTGCCATTACATCTTGTAATTCTTTACATCTTGATCCTGGTTGAGTTACTTTTGAGAACAGAATCCAATCGGCCATTTGCTTCGAGTCGCAGCTGGACTAGCACAATTTTGGTGGTCTTCTTCGCTCAGCAAGTTCCTCACAGAAAGAAACAGTTCATGCAATTAAATTAAGTTTCTGATTTTTTGTCCACAAGGATTATGAACTGAACAAACCAGATGATATTGTGACATTGAAGCCATCAACTTCACACAACGAAACCAGCATTCATCCCACGATTCCCCTCACAATTCAATGCTTTAAATATTTTTTTTGTAGAAGGATGGCTAGAATTACTTGTACAATACTTGAAACAAGACTTACACAGGTAATAAAATCGTTTGCAGTGCAACAGTTTGGCTTCAAGACTTCTTTCTACTCTTATTTTGGTCCATACATGTGATTTTGAACAGGCACATTTATTTGCTACTATTGGTTCAAATGACTGTCTAACTGTTGATGTGTCACCAACATGTGACAACCTTTCATCTCATCAGGGGTGTGCAGCCTCTTATGTCATTATTTCCCCTCCCCCCTGTTTCCCTTTTCTCCTCGCCCCATTTTGACTGCACACCACAGGTAGCCCGATCCAAAAACAAATTAGCAAAAAAAAGGAGCTGCTAGCAGGCTAGATATGAGTATGTTAAGGACTGTTAAATATTGGCAGAAGGCTCAAAAGAGTTCTTCAATATTTTGAATTATTGAGATCTACCTACATTAAATATTTTAATAATTGTTCAGAATTCAACAACAACCATCTGAAAAATACAAAGGTAGCATAGGACAATATTATTCTGAAATATTGCTTCTTTTTCCTTGCACAGCTCAGAATACTGCCTTTTTACAAAACAAAGCTTGCTTTAAAGAAGTTACATAGGTGATTTTTACACTCAATTAAGTCAAAATATGAAACACGGGAAGCAATACTTACACATACAAAGAATGTAACACGCACAAAGCAACCACTAAACTTACCACACTTGGTAATTCTTAGGCTGTTCTTCAATCACTCTGCTTACATATTCAAGCTCTTCTTTCAAATCTTTATTAAGTGTCCGCAGCAGCAATCTGCGATAATGCCTGAAAGAATTATTAACAACCATCATTTGAAGGGCTGTGTGCAAATTATAGGCGTAAGTGACAATATTATTGGACTCTTTGCTCTTATTTACAATCACTTTTGTTTTATGAAGTTAAATTTTATGTAGATCATGACAATTCTTGTGTGGGAAAATGCTGATAATAGAAAAAACCCTCAAGATTTGAAAAGAAAAATTCAGTGGTTATCATGGCGATCTTTTGCTCTGACAAAGGGCTAGCGCTCCAAACGTCAGCTGCTACTCACTTCCCACGGTGGTTAGCATACGTTAATCGACTTTAGTTGATTATACCGCTGTTTATCTTTCCCACCAATGTAGACTAACACTAGGTTATCATGGCACCAAGCCGTTGACCCAGGTTCAATTCCAAAACTTATTACCGGTAGCTTGGCAAAATTCGTCTGAAGATGCGACTCTGTGTAAATATCCACGAATAACAAATTGCATTTTAGCCAAACAGTTCTTCATTCAACCATGAGCTAAGCTGGCAACTTAATGATGTCCAACGGCACTTTACACAAAGTCACTCTTTTGAAATGTTAGTCTGTTATTCCGACAATAATCTCTGCTCTTCAATGCATCAGTGTCATCTCTCCTGCTTGTTTTCCGAGGTGAAAGAGAAAGAATCCTTCTTCAAGTCTTATTTTATCTACGGAAAACATTTTCCCGCCGAAACTTAAAATGCAACAGCACATGCATGTTCTTTGAAATAGCCTTCTTCCACCCCCCACAAAATAAGTAGAGGAAATTGCATGAATGCAAGTGCTATGTGGGATTTATAGGCACTGAGTGATATTTTGAAAGTTCTAATAATTGCACTAGCCAAGTGCAATTTGAGAGCTTTCAAAATATCACTCAGTGCCTATAAATCAAGTATAGCATGAGCAGTTCATGCAACTTTTTGTTTATAATAAAATTATACTGAGCAAACATTATTATGCTGAGAGCGTGCAACTGTGCACTCTATAACCTTTTTATGCACTCGTCATTGACCAATCAGAATCCAGATATTTTGTTGAGTATGTTACAACAAACAATAACAAATGTTTTCCATAGAAACGGATCGATTACTTGTGTGTTTTGAGCTGTCATAAATTTGTCTTTCATCTGCAGGCTCACTTAACTAGTGAGAAGAGAAAATGTGGGGTTTCCTATTCCTAAGACAGTTATTTTTTGAGTTTTTGAAATAATGTCACTGATATCACTTTTGCACACAGCCCTTCATTTGCTTCTGTAGTAAAGAGCCCTCATATTGTGGTGTCAAAATAGGAAAATATAAACTACAATGTACATGGCCATGTATAAATGAAATTACTGAAATGCTACGTTTTTCTATTTATTGACCTACAGCAAGTCATAGTTTGTTCATCATAACATTTACCTACCAGAGGGTTTAATTACCTACCAGATGGCATGATTACCTACCAGAGGGTACGATTGCCTACCAGACGGAATGATTACCTACCAGATCGACGGTACGATTACCTACCAGAGGGTACGATTACCTACCAGATGGTATGTCGATTACCTACCAGAGGGTATATATAATTACCTACCAGACGGTATGATTACCTACCAGACAGTATAATTAGCAGCATTAAGGATGATTGCATCTGAGGTGAGGGCCAAAGCTCTTTCACTCATTTCTCCTGATTTAATAATGGCTCTAAAGTAGTCATACACATCCTTGACTGAAAAAAAAAAAAAAGGAGAAGAATTGAATTCACATAGACCTGATGCAACAACAACAAAAAGTTTGAAGTGAGTGGGATGTCCCCGGGGGTCCTCAAGAAAGTTTTATACGGGGAGGCTCTGCCCCAAGGTTCAAACCCTTACCCTTTTATATACCATTTTTGACAGGTAAACTTTTCACTTGAGTGACCCCTTAGAATACTTGGATGAATCAGCCGTTAGGTACGTCTGTTAGAGATATTTTGAAATGCCCTTTTAAATACCCAAATGACAGTTTTTCCTACCCTTTTATATACCTCCAGCCTGAAAAGGCACCTCTTCTGGGTGGAGCCTCCCCGTATAGTCCATTATAGGGAGTACCCCCCGGGGGGATGTCCTGAGCCATCTATTGACCCAGGTGGGAGGCCCAGGGTACTCCCATATTAAAAGCTACACAGCTCTGTGCCACCTTATAGGAGGCCCTTCTAGGGAGGTTTGCATGTCCTCTGTCCGAGTTTCAAAACTAGTTGTGTCACAGTTTTCTCTCTCTGTCACTCTCACAACTTCAAACATTCCTCATTATTTCATGTCCTTCATGTCGCTGTTTCAACACTGTGTTGCTTAGTCAGAATTTACCCTAAAAGGGCTTCTTCTAGGGTATGGTTTTAGAGCTGTTTTAGTCGACTGAAATAGTCTTCAACTACTAGCTATCCATACTCTAATAATTTCTACACTACAAGAAGAATATTATTCTTTAAATTTTGACAGGGAAGTATGACACTGTTCATGTTCATTTATTTCTCGTTATTTCGACATTGACCTTCAACATAATTTGAAAGAGTATCAAACTCATTAATAATTCATGAAGCAAAAACAAAGGAAATCACCGACTGATAAGTGATCTTTAAATCTGATACAGATTTCGTCCTGATTTACATAAACTTTGGGTTCGATTTTCTTGGCCCAAACTATTTGTGATCGCCAAAATAAATGAAAACTAGATGTTTGATAAGTACCGGTAAGATAAAGAATTTGTGTCCGATCTTTATCCGTTTTACAAACTCTCGCTTTCAGCTCGAGTTTGTAAATTGGATAAAGATCAGCCACTCATTCTTTATCTATTAGAAATCACAGCAAAATACATAACACAATTAACCACTTTAAGTGGTGCACTGTGCAAATGAAAACAAGTCCCAGGAAGCCAGCATGATTGAATAGTTGTAATTGAATGGTGCTGTACTTGTAATTATTGTATTTTGTGTAGGTCTGGACAAGGGTTTGAAAAATCATATATCTGGTCCTCAAACCCAAAAGCAGCACAACTCCACCAGAAAACTTTATAGGCCAACCTTTATCTTGTGAATATACTTTATCGCACCATGTGGTGGTTTTCCACTGCTAAGAGAATACATTCTCAATATAACTCCATATACCTACTATCTGCCACCTTTCAAATGAAACATGACAAACTGGCATGCATGTAGCCTCCTAAACAGCTGTGTCCAGTGTCCAGACTGAACACAGCTGTTTAGGAGGCTAGCGTGCATGTGGCAGTGACGGAAATTCCTTTTGATAAGTATTAACTTGCCCAGAGTTGTTAAACAAGGACTCGCACTATAAAAGTAAATGTTCCTCCCCCTTTTTCTCCTTTTGGGATTCAAATTCAGAACAGTAAAGCAAGTAAGCAGGCTTTCATTTTTCTCCTGTTACAATACTAAATTAAAATAAGCCAAATAAAGTAAACAGCAGGAAGCTAGTTGCTCAGTTATGCCTGTTAGAAGCATTTACAAACTCTTTAGTGTTATTTTAGACATTACCATATTTTATCACGTATAAGCCACACCTGTTTTGACTTTCAGATTTTGAAAGTAACAAAAAATTGCCACAATGTTGGGGGTGCGGCTTATATGCGAGTGTTTTTAGAAAACTTTTTTGCAATGACCGTAAACAAAGCCATATGAACAATAGAAATGGCACATTCAATTCACAGAACATGAGTGTCGGCAAGATTTCTACTCAAACTCCTCTCCTTCGCTTTCCAAAGAAAACTAGCTGTCCAGTTGCCTGTCATCTTCTCTGCTAACTCCTCAAATGGTTCCTAGTGTTGTTAAAGGCCATAATTGGTCTTGGAAGCCTTCAAATTTTCAAATAAAGTATAATTCTCATCGAGTTCATGTTCAACTTTGGAGCTCATGCTCAATCGAACGTTCGAGGAAACTCTCGCCCCTTGAAAATCCAAGATGGCGGACCACGGACCACAGACTCAGACACATGCTCATATAGTTTTGCCAGAAAATCTTACTTTCTTGTGCGCTTAAAGGAATGAAGTTCCTTAAATATGTTGTTGGTTAATGGGGAAACAACAGCAGAATAATTCTGAAGTGATTTAAAGAAAGCAGGTTGAAATATACACAAGAAAGGACAAGGAGAGTTGTAACCAATTCAGTGTTGTGATATGACGATCTCTTATGATCAGAAGAAGTTTTGCTTCAATTACGGGCATTTATGAACTCAAACACAAGACTACTCTTATTGAATTTTGTGGTGCGGCTTATACATGAGGTTTTTCCTTAAACCTTTCGGGAAAAACAAGCTTCTGTTTATCAGGCTGAAGTTAGGGGTGCAGCTTATACGTGAGGTGCGGCTTGTATGTGATAAAATACGGTAAACATAATCAAGTGTTTGATTTGAATTTTGCACGACAACAAAAGTTGGGGATTGCTGAAGCAGAGCATCACATGTTGTATGTAGAGCTTTGAATAGAGATGATGAATTTGCTACGGCTAAGTGGCAACTGAAGGTGTGAGCATGCCTGGCAGAGACACTTTTATAGTGCGCGTCCTTCTTAAAGTGCCACTACAACAAAAAAATACCATTTCTATTTGCCACTTTTTCAGTGTCAATAGGTAAACCAGTGTTAGAAATATCTGAAATAGTAAACAATATTGCCAAATGGGCAAGTTAAAACAATTTTTTTTAGTAGAGTTTACTGGTAGAATCCTGTCCGCCATTACTGGAAGCCATTCCATTATTCAGCGGAAGTGATGTTACCAGTATACACTTTTAAAACACAACAACCACGTCATGCGAAATAGTGTGCATAAAAAAGTAGCCAACCTTGCAAAGATAAATATCACTTTCTTCTTGTGTACGTGAAGACATTTTTAGTAAAAATATGCCTCCAAGGTGTTGTGTTGTGCAGGCAAGCATTGGGTGTATGACATCACTTCTGCTGAATAACCCTTTGTATAAAGCTGAACACAGGGAACAGCCTCCAGTAATGGCGGATGTTTAAATTCAATATTTGGAGTTCAAAAAATAAGACTTGGAACCTGTCGTCGTATCGAAAAACGATTTGAACTGGTAATAATATATCAACTCTACTTTATGAATATGCAAAAACATTGATATGTCAAAATTTTATCGTAGTGGCACTTTAAGCAATCACATTTATAGTGAAAAAAGGAAAGGTAAATTATTGCAAATTAAGAAACAGTTTATTATAAGAATGTGAAAACTCAGGGCACAATTTATAGCAGTGTAGAAGCTATAAAACAACTAAATGCAACAAGGCAAACAACAACGCTTATTTCATGATCGGCTCGGTTTTCTTTGTTATTCATAGCCTGGGCTTTATCTGTGATAAAGACCGGTTGAACAACAGAGAATTTCTCATTATAAATACAAGGGCTTTATCTATGGCCCTTGGGCTGTATATGACTTAATGCCTCGATTCTCAGTATTTAACTCTTACTTATTCCTGCCAACCCTTGCCCAAATGAAGTATGTTTTACAGGCCCATTGACTGAGTTAGGTCAGGCCGGACGGGAAAATATTTGGCTCTCGGTCATTTATGCTACATTTCCTGTCCGGCCCAACATAATGCACCTATCAATGTTAAGCCCGGGGGGACCCGGGGCAGAGGTGGGGACTTTGACACACTTTGCTTGCTCGAGGGTAGGGATTACGACCAAGTTTGAGCGAAAGACTCGGCCCGAGGGTGGGGTAAGTTTGAACAGGCCGAAAAAAACCTGGGACCAAGTTCTCGACACACGTGCAGTGAACGGCAGAGCCGAGGCGATTGTTTTGTGTCTTTGGTGAGTGATTTCTCCTTGTTTTATAGTCCTTTGAATGACTCATTATTCTACTGTATGCAAATATACATTATGTTAATGTTTTGTCACATTCAGTGTGTTTATATTTTTTACTTTTTCTATCATGAAACAACATTTGTCACGTTTGATCTGCGAGATCGACACTATAAAATAAAGTAAATTCTCGATCTGAGAGTAATTTCAAGTTTCCCAAGTTTGATCCGGTGTTTAGTCCTTTTAGTTTTTAGGATTGTTTTTCCCACACATTTAGCGGTTCTTTTATGTTTAATATAGCGTGATTTTGAGTTTTGACAGGAAGTACGAGTTTCTGGGAATTTTGAATTTTGTACTCACTGTGCCTATTTGTGGTCACGTACATCTTTGCTGGTTTAAGGTAAAGATGTGGCTAGAGCACTTAGAACAGATTAAAGAAAATAGGAGAAAAGGCACAGAGAAGACAGCTAAAACTAGGAAAGACAAGAAATCAGCGAACAAGCTGCAGGGTACCTCCAGAAAAAACAATTCCAGAAAGAAGAATGCTGATAAGGAGAAGTCGACAGATGATGGAATCTGTTCAACCTGTTCAATGGCTGATCGACCCACCAGACAACAATGCAGAATAAGTTTCGTGGATAGCTTGTGATGGATGCCTGTCATGGCATCACTGTGCATGCGTTGGCCTAAATAACATGCAGGACATGTTTTTGTGTATTAAGTGCGTAGAGCGGTGGTAACAAGTATTTTTTTTTATATCTCCACTAGTCAGTCGATCTTGTCCATATCACAACCATCACTTTGTCAAAAATATAATAATTGATGAAAATGGTTAGGAATTGATACATGGTACCAGAGAAACAGTTATTGTTTAATGCGCTAAGCAATATTTAATTTGTTAAATTGTTACCAGAACGTTTGTTATAATAGTTAAGTGATTAGAGCCATTTTCAGAGTGTGTCTGCATGTATGTTACCCTGGATGCCAGAGGCTCGAGGTGAGATGTCTTAGCCATTGAGCAAAGCGAGACCTCTCTTAATTGAGCTAAGGTCGAGCGCCAGCGAGATGTCAGCCCGAGTCACGAAGCGACAAGCCTCTGGGAGACTCAAGTACTGTTTACGGTTCCTTTGAACATAATCCAATTAGATTGGCATGCGTAAAATGTGCTAAAAATATAAACCTGACCAAATCGGTTTTGTTCATGAACGTGGTAATGTGAGCTGTCAAAAGCGACTTTCCCATGCCCATTGGAAGAACAGCAAATACATCTTTCTTCAGTATGAATGACAGGATTTTGATTTCGGCGAACCAAGAACGTAAAGTTTCCGCCAAAGCAAGAGAAGCAACAAATCGGAAGCCATTTCTATTTTTAAAAACAGATTTTGACCAAAATAGACAACAACAGCTCACGTTACTGAGCTTGACAAACCGGGTCAAGTCACATGATCATGTGTGAAAGGGTCAACGAATCACAATCCTTGTTAGAAGTTTAGCCAATTAGCGTGCCAGGGTCAAGATCAGACTGATGATATAACACGTTCTCTGATTGGCTAATTCAAACTCTTGATTGGATTAGAAAAACAATCACTTACAACGGGCGGCCAAAGGTTGCAGCCGCGTTGTAAATATATAACTTGTGAGCTACGTTGTCGATATTGTGAGCTAGGAGAAGCGGATTTCCAACCTCTGATCCAGGGTACATGTATGTAAAGTAGATTTGTAGTTTTCTGATGTGCAAACACTTGAGGGAGAGGTAGACAAATGTTAATATTCAATATTTAATTAACATTGATAGGTCCATAACTTAGTCAATAAGTACCTTGACTTACCTAGATTCTCAGATGAACATTAATATAGCGTTCCAAGTCAAGCTTATCATTTAACCGCGGAGCCAGCTCTGTCAAACAACTAAAAAATTGGCGTTGTATTCTGAACTTTAGGCTTTGGCATAGGTATTTTGAAAAATATGTACTATGCGGTATGCCTACAACTACAATGACAATGTACAAGGCCTCCTTCGTTGCGAGCACCACAAAACACTTACTTACTGCTCAAATACTACTCACATCTATCGGAGTAAGCTATAGCTACAACAAGATTTGATCCGTCGTCCTGTTCAACAGCAGTCACATCTTTCCAATCATCTCGGTCGCGATAAAACACGAATGAGTCGGCCGCAGAGTCGGTATCTTCTTCTGAACTGTCGACCATCTTGGAAGATACGACTTGTGACCAAGCCTTGTTGACTTTAAACCACGCCTTGGCCTCGTTTTCGCGCTGGTTGGGTTATAGTCGTAACTCGTCGGATAGGACCCTTAGCATTGAGAGCTACTACATTATCCCCAGGTTTTATTTTTTATTAGCAGTGCTGGTGTGGACTATATCTTAATTACTGATAGAGGCTTCGAGCAACAACAACAATATTTATTTGTACCAGCACGGATAAGATTACTACAATAGGGAAAGATACTAAAATTATGGTACAGGTTAACGGAAACAGCTTACGCCAAACGAGTCCGATAACCATTCAAATATATAGTAAATAATAATGGTTCATAAAGATTTTGGGCGCACACATACAAAAACGAAACACAAAAAAAGGGGTCAGTGAAATACACACAATTACATTTACACAAGGCTCAGCTGTCTGAAAAAAAAACTAATAAGGGGGAAAACGTTAGAAACAGTCTCATAGTACGGTGGCTTATAGGGGCCATAAAAAGTTCATTTCTTTTATAACTGGTCATAGACACTTATAACTGTCCGTCGACACTTATAACTGTCCGTCGAAACTTATAACTGTCCGTCGACACTTATAACTGTCCGTCGACACTTATAACTGGCCGTCGACACTTATAACTGGCCGTCGACACTTATAACTGGCCGTCGACACTTATAACTGGCCATCGAAGGCGGCTGTCGGTATCACGTGGTTCCAGTGTCGTCATGTTTATAAAAGTAATCACTCCATGGTTATAGAAAAATGGGTCTTCGTTTATTAGTGGCTGCTTTTCTAATTGTTTCTAGTTTGTCACGTTGCAATGGCGTCGGTTGTCTTCATATATTTCTGCTCAAAATCACAGAAACATATGGCACCCAAGATAAGTTAATTGAAAATTACTTTCGTTTGGGATTGGAATACTCGGAGATTTTACTCTTTCTTCTCTGTTGTCATGGAATAAGTCTGATCATGAGGCAGCTGAAAAGGATTTTACAAGCAAAAGGCCTTTCAAGAATAAAAACATTCTCTGGTGCATCTGTCGATAACTGATTAGATTTCCACTACCCTGTAGTTCCTCATCTATAGCAACAAGTACTTCTGTCACAGGACTTCGCTGTTTTTTCTTCTTCTTGAAAGCCTTTTGCTACTAAACACTGGTATATAATCAACTAAAGACGATTGAGGTATGCTAACCGCCGTGGAAAGCGAGTAGCAGCTATTGCTTGTCAAATCCTTTTCAACTGCCTCGCGCTCAGGCTTATTCCACGACAACAGAGAGGAAACAGTAAAATCTCCGAGTATTCCAATCCCAAACGAAAGTAATTTTCAATTAACTCATCTCAGGTGCCATATTTTTCTGTATTTTAAGAGCAGGAATGTAAGAAGACAACACGCCATTGCAACGTGACAAACTAGAAACAATTAGAAAAGCAGCCACTAATAAACGAAGACCCATTTTTCTATAACCATGGAGTGATTACTTTTATAAACATGACGACACTGAAACCACGTGATACCGACAGCCGCCTTCGATGGCCAGTTATAAGTGTCGACGGACAGTTATAAGTGTCGACGGACAGTTATAAGTGTCGACGGCCACTTATAAGTGTCGACGGACAGTTATAAGTGTCGACGGACAGTTATAAGTGTCGACGGACAGTTATAAGTGTCGACGGCCAATTATAAAAGAAATGAACTTTTTATGGCCCCTATAAGCCACCGTATAATAGTCATTAATTGTACTTATTTTGATTTTGTTTTTGAAGATTAATTTGCTCTGATTTTTTAGGACATCATCAATAGAGTTCCAGGTCTTAGGGCCTTGAAACCGAAGGCCAAATTTACCATAGTTTGTTCTAACTGAATTAATGTAATAGGTGTTTCTGGAGGCTAGCCTAGTGTTGTAATTGTGTACGTTTCTTATATGTTTGAAAAACTATCAAAAGAAGAAGGAAGTTTATTAAAAAAAAATCATGCATGAACAGTGCATTGTATAGAAAAATGAGATCATTAAGTTTTAAAATATCTAATTGTTTTTGAAAAAGTTATAATTCGCACCACTCTTTTCTGTAGGATTGTTAAAGGATTCAGGGTAGAAGGATAGGTGTTGCCCCACACAGATAATCCGTAAGTTAAATGAGGATATATCAAGGAATAATATAATTGAATGATAACTTGGGGGGTAACATAATGGCGAATCTTACATAGAACACCTATACTTTTGATTTTTTTGGAAACATGTTTGATTTGGCTCTTCCAATTGCATGAGGTTGGAGTCTATAAAAATCCCTAGATATCTAATATCAGAGTTTACTTGTGAGAAGACGTTGCCATGTCATTATAGCCATAACCTCAATCACTAAGATAAATTGATATGGTGAGATTGGATCCCCTTGCTTTATACCTCTGGTTACTTCAAAATGTTTGGTGGCACTTCCATTATTAAGAACACAACTTGTATTATCCTTTAGCGAAACTCGTATCCAGTTTATAAATTGGTTACCAAATCGCCTCAGTACTGCAAAGATGAAATTATGCTCAATACTGCCAAAGGAGTTTTCAAAATCCGCTGCAAACATAAATGCAGACTTAATAAATAACATTATAAATTCATTTGAAAGCAAAACAATATCCATAATAGTATTCTTAGACTTTGCAAAAGCCTTTGATACCGTAAATTTAGACATACTAACCGATAAATTAGAACACTACGGCATCAGAGGTACTCCTCTAAATTGGTTCAAATCATATCAAAATAACAGAAAGGAACTCGTATATATTAATGGCACCCTTTCCGAAAAACTAAATGTTGAATGTGGTGTACCACAGATCAGTCCTTGGCCCTTTACTGTTTCTTCTTTACATAAATGATATCCCGAACTCTATCAGATCTCTTAAATGTTTTACGTTTTTTTATGTTTTTTGTTCTCTATTTTACGATAGTGACAATATAAATGACATCGAAACATCAGTAAATAATGATCTAAGCTCAATTGATGAATGGCTTCTTTGTAATAAATTATCCTTGAATGTATCTAAATCCAATTTCGTTACTTTTCATCCTAAACAAAAAAAAATTCCTAACTCTCCACTCATAAAAAATAATAATGAATTCATTGAGGAAAGAAATCACACTAAATAATTAGGAATTCTACTCGACAAACACTTAACCTGGAAAGAACAAATGGCCTGAAACTTGCAAAATCATTAGGTATTTTATATCTGAGTAAAGCCAAACATCATGCACACCCAATAGTTTTAAAACAAATATACTATTCCTTTTTTACCCACATATGAATTATGGTATTTCACTCTGGGGAAATTCTTATCCCACTTTGAGGAAACCTTCGTGCACTCTTCAAAAAAGAGCAATTAGAGTAATTTCAAATGAAAAGTGGAATGCCCATACACCTCCTTTATTCTTCAAACTAGAATTACTGACTATTAATGATTTATATAAATTGCATGCGAGCTTGTTTATGTACGATGTCTATTATAAAACAGTTGGTTCTACTTTCACTGATCTATTTGTCCCTCTATCTCATGTACACCAATACCAAACAAGACAAGTTTCAAAACAAACATATTTTATTAATCGTTCTAGAACAAATTACAGTTTGCGCTTCATTACAAGTGAAGGTATTAAAATTTGGAAAGAAATCCCCCAAGACTTAAAAGATCTCAATAATAAATCCTTCAAAAAAAACTAATAGCTCATTTCTTGGAAAATTATCAGTTTCAATAATGTTATCATATTCCTTATGTCCATATTTCATAAATTAACCAAATGCAGATTTTACATCTTACCGGTACCTTATGTTTTGTAAAAAAGTGTCGTAACATTGAAAGTTGTGTTCCTGTGTTCCGCCAATTAGAGTGCATGTTCCTGACTAGATAGGTTCTCGTTTTTTTTCAGGTCCAGCTCACTCTCTTTTTTCATTGTTAAATTTATATTACATTCTACATCTAGAGTGAAATAAATGTTGTCGTTTTTGTCGTCGTTTATGCCGACTTATTGTTCGAATAGTAGTAATGCAACAAGTCGTCAATGAATCGAATGAGGTATTCTATGTTTCTCCCTTTTACAAACGCAGACTGTTCGTTATGGATTACCTTTGGTAACAGATGAACTGAATTCTGGAAGAAATAGAGAATAATACGTGGCCATGAGCGCGCGGAGATAAGGAATTTATCTTAGAACTCAACGCTGATTGGCCGAGGGGCGATATCCCGACACACGTAAAATTATCGTATTTTTACGTGCGTTCTGATACGATATTTCTCAGTGCTGGAAATCCTTGTAAAACACTGTAGTTTATAGAATAATGGGTCTTAATGAAAATGTTAACATCCTGATTGGTCTCCACGAATTTAGGAATCTAACATCTTTACCTGTTTTTTTCAATTAGTTATTACGTACCGCTTGCTTTTGTGAGTGAGCCCATTTCAAAACACTCATTCAAGCATAGCCTCCTCCGCAGGCAACTCCTAATTATAACCGAAGAAAAAAAGATGTGAAACCGGGCATCCTGTGGGAAGAGGTCGCGGCTTCCTCGGATCTTGCCGGCTTCGGAGGAGGCTAATTCAAGCACTTTACGCAAGATTATTGAACAGCATTTTACGATATAAGTTTATCCTAGACTGTTTCCTATTCTGTACTAACCCTTTATGCGTTCCATCATCTTCTACGTGTATGTCCTTCGGTGTATTTCGTTTTATTAGTAATTTTCCTAGTGTTTAGGCCATCCCAATAAATGTTTCGTTTACCATCGCGCTCTGGCTCGTGATAGTGGGTTGGTCAATCAATTTAAAAAAAAGTTGTCAAATAATTGGAGAGTCGGAGGAAGCACACATTTTCCTAGCCTGCAGGCGTTTCTAGTGGTTTTTCCCGCTTTCGTGGACGTTTTCCGCTCGCGAATGAATTTCAGACGAGTACAAATATATTTCGGTTTCTCAGATAAAATCGCGCACTTGCTGCAGCTGCTTCCAGTTACTAAAAATAGATTTTATTATATGGACAATAGTGTTTTACTGAGAAATAAACCACTCAAAGAACTCATACGAAACTGCATCCGGGTACTGAGTAGCGTATTTTCCAAATCACACTAGTGAAAATATCGATGACGTCACATTTGCCGCCTTTTGAACTACAACGCGGCAGGTTTGTGAAAATCACAGAGGAAGATGTAAACAGCTTTTAAAATTGAGTTGCACGACAATGAATATTCCGAGCACAAAAAGCCAAATACGATCTAAAACTCTCTAAAGATTTTCTCGACTGCAACGAAGCCAAGAAAACCCGATGAAACGCCCCAAAACAGCTTAGAAAGATCACGAAGACTAAGTTTGTACTGACAGTGAGTAAAATGAATAGGTAAGAGTTCTTAGAGCAGTATATTGTCCATATAATAAAAAGAAAATTACACGGTGGTTTGAAGACGAAGTTTATCCTCTAGAGTCGAAAACATTTCACGAGTGAGCGCACATTTCACTCGTTCGCTGCGCTCACTCGTGAAATGTTTTCGACTCTCCATGGTAGAAATGCTGGGCGTATTTCTTCCATGGATAAACATATTTAGTATATACCACACCAGTGAATAACACTTTTCACGCGCTCTGATTGGCTACTCAAACAGTGACTATGATTTCATATTCACCTCCGAGTGAAACAGCGATCACCTACCGCGAGTTTTTGTCCATTTGACAGAAAATTAAATAACTATTCGGTGCTGGTTATTCACCTGCAGTGTGGTATATACTAAAACTAGTATACCTAACAGGTAGTGAATGCTGCTCCGCTCAGTTAAGGAAGTGTATTAGAACAGAACCTACAGTAGCACTTTGGCAGGAAAAATAGATTACTGGGTGATAAAAATGCCAAGGTGTTGGATGAATATATTTTGTAGTTTTGGGGCCATCGTGCGACTGAATCCTGTTTGAGCTGTGGTGTGTAACTCAAAAGTTATCGCGATTTATTTTCATTTTGTCCCGACATATCAACGATCTCCCGGTAAGTTCCCTGAGCCTACCAATTCCCAACATTTTCTTAAGATTCCTGGCACAACAAACTGCTGTTCTCCCCGGTGTCTTCTCGGCTGATAATTATAGAATATGAACCAATCAAAGATCACTACCAGGTTTTCTGGTAGTGACGTCACTGGACGACATTATCGGCTATTGGATTCAGACGCCTCTCTCGCGAGGAACGAACCAGAGGAGACGGCTGAAATTCAGGCTAGGTTGAACGTAGTTAGCTCCAACAATGCAGATTCCACCTCGTGTAATGTCACGTGACAATCAGATCCGTGCAAAGCAGTGTGGTAAAAAAAAGAGAATAGAAGTGATGCATTGTGGTAACAAAAAATAAATCGAGATTTGGACCCGCTTATAGACTAGTATACCTAACAGGTAGTGAATGCTGCTCCGCTTAGTTAAGGAAGTGTATTAGAAGAGAACCTACAGTAGCACTTTGGCAGGAAAAATATATTACTGGGTGATAAAAACGCCAAGGTGTTAGATGAATATATAGTTTGTAGTTTTGGGGCTATTGTACGACTGAATACTGTTTAAGCTGAGGTGTGTATCTCAAAAGTTGTACCGATTTATTTTCATTTTGTCCCGACATATCAACGATCTCCCAGTAAATCCCCTGAGCCGGAAATAAACTGTAATTGAGAATGTAATTGTAACACAGAGTTCGTCTACACGTCAACAAATTCATGATTACACAAGGATCGCATACACAGAAATGCATTAAAGAACGGTTGAACGTAGTTAGCTTCCACCTCGTGTAATGTCACGTGACGATCAGATCCGTGCAAAGCATTGTGGTAAAAAAAGACAATAGAAGTGATGCATTGTGGTAAAAAAAAGAAATCGAGATTTGGACAAGCTTACAGATTAGAACTGCTGCCTTGCTCGCTCGCTTCAGGCTCGCTCGCTGCGGCAGCAAGCGGCTCGCCGAAGCGGCTCGGCAAATATCCACTACTATTCACCTGTAATATCCTCTATTTATTAGACATTTATATCATTGCAGAGGCGCGCGTATTGGAGATTTCCCCTCTTACTTATACTCGATACTTATAAGCTTGGGTTCTTGCGATGTTTGAAGCTTATTTTAATTATTTCAGTCACAGTGATAAAGAAGTGACACTATTTCTGGCTTGATTCGTCGAATATGTTAGTGATATCACAGGGCACGACATTTACTTTTCGAGGTATAATAAAAAAAACTCTGAATTTCTAACGAGACCTGAAACAACCATGGGGGCTGATCAAAGCCAGGACCCGGCTAATCCAAGATCGAATTGGAATTTAGCGTGATGGTTAGCGTCATGTCTGTTCCAGTTGATAAGCGCTTCGCCTCTCCCCTCTGTGGCCCAAGTTCGATCCCCGGACGCGGCGCCATATGCGAGCTGAGTTTGTTAGTATCTCGCCCTCCCTCCACACGCTAAATTCCAATTCGATCTGTGGTTTACCCGGGTCCTGACTTTGATCAGCCCCTATGGTTGTTTCAGGTCTCGTTAGAAATTCAGAGATCCGTACTAGACAGTACTGTTCTTGCTAGCCAAACCTTTATTTTCACTAGGCAATTTCAGAATAACTTTGGCGCTATTAGAGCCAAAGTGGCTAGTGAAATACACAATAAAAACATTGTACTAGTCTTTAGCTAGCAGAGTGTAGTTAGTATCGAACCTTGTATCATCATCAGTACACCGCTTAACAATTTAACGCATAAAATGTTGATCAAATCTGCTTCAGACCACAGCGTGATATTTTCGGCCCGGGGGGGGGGGTCTCCCTTATGCGAGGGGTACATGGGTGCTCGTCGTACCTTTTAGGGGTCAAAATCAGGAGTTTGGTACCACTTAGGGTATCCACGATCAAACACAGACATTTCTATGTAAAGCGGTATCTTTTAGGGGTCGGGTGTCAATATTAATAAAAGGCATCGAAAGTTTAAAATGTTGGCATGTTTTTATCAGTACCTTTTAGGGGTCAAAATAAGCTTGAGCCGCGCCCATTTTAGTACCACTTAGGGGGCAAATCGAAAATGTCCGACGAGCATCCCTACCCCTTTTATATGGGAGTCCCCCCCCCCCCCCCCCCCCCCCCCCCCGGGATTTTCGGGTACTTCATGTCAGTCAATTCGTGAAATTAAAACGATAAAATTAAAATTAAATGTATAAAATGCCTAGCTCTGAGCTGTCTCTTATTTCCCCCCGTTGATAGTGAACTCCGAGCGGGTTACGAGCGGAGCGAGCGAAACATCAGATGCGAGCGCGGTTGAGGAAAAGGAGCTGGCAGTCTAAAAAAGCCAGGTTCCAAGTGCCTCAGTATCTAGTGTTGCTGTTTCTTCTCTCTCTCCCCTGGTAATCACCAGTAGAGTCGCCCCTATCATCCCGCCTATCATAGTAGTAACTCCTCGTTCGTGGTGCATGTCCAGATGTCGAAGCACTCCAGTGATAATCACCCCTATTGTCCGTGTTATAACAATTATAATGACCAGTACTGTGCCAATTCATCATGTTTGAGTGATAATCACCGTGGAATCTTCTCTCGTCGTAGTAATCATTCCTCTCAGTTTGCCGATACGGAGTACGCCAGTCTCTGACATGATCCTCTCGAGCATCGTATCTTGATCTGCGAGGGGTGTGATGTTGGGTTGATCGACCAATGTCCCTGGCTTGTCTGACTGGTTGGTTCCACCGCCTGCCATCGTGTGCAGGCACTCTTGTTCGTTCATCCCTCCATTGCCTAATAATAGTAGTAGTAATAATAATTAAGTCTTTATTCAAACAATAAATAACATATCGTACGTTACAAATAAGCATAATGTATGTACCTGTATATAACTATAAAAGAAAAGAAAAAAAGAAGATCAGATTACTAGGTTATAATTAAATAAGAGCTTGTCAACGTATGACGACTTAAATCTCTAAACTGCCTGTCATCTCGCGCCTTGTTTGCCCTTTCTCTTGCAGCTATGAAGCCATAGTCCTTTCGTCATCATTTTAATAATTATTATCGGAACAAGGTTCTTGATGCCGTCTAGTTAAAACATAAAATTAGTTATATTTAGACCTTAATTAGTACATTTAAATGTGTGATAGACTTTTAATATCAATTCCATTGCCTTATCTTGTTCGATACATAAATTAGTATTTCCCGGGCGCTTATTTCAAATCTTGGCTAAAAGGGTGGGCGCTTATTCGAGGGGGGCACTTATCGACTTGGAAGAAAAGAAACTGGTTTACTACTTTGACAATCGCATAGTTTAGGTTAAACAGTAAAAAGAACGAGACAAGCACTGATGTTGGTCGGCTTGAATTGTCGTGTAATCTCTTTACTGTATTAACCCCAGCTTGAATCCCTTAATAGCCCGACTGGAAAAGTGACGGGTAGGGGAGGGGGCGCTTATTCGAGAGGGGGCGCTTATTTCAAATTTTGACTAAAAGGGTGGGCACTTATTCGAGTGGGACGCTTATTCGAGGAAATACGATTCAACATAGTAATAGTTTTATACCATTTTTATTTCATTTTCCTTGTTTCCAAATATTGTATCATAATTTTTCATTTCGGTTTTTGCATTTTTCTTCTTTTGTTTCGAGGACCACTAGGGAGAATGCATTTAATAAAGTTTCTCATCATCATAATCACCACCATCATCATCTACATCATTATTATCATTATTATTAACAAAACGTAACAACTGAACATGAAGTAAGCCATCAAGAGAGGTCATCGTGAAAACTCAAAACATTTCGACTTATGATAATTACTGCAAGGTGAACATCTAATGCAAAATATCAACTTACTTATTGTGTGCAGAAATTTTAAGATCCTCCAAGTAATTCACTCTTTCTAGTGGATGCCCTCTGGCTTTGTTGAATGCTTGTATTGCCTCTTCTGGTTCATAGCCACAACAATCTATCAAGTACCTATGATGAGACGTTATGCACCTATCAATGTTAAGCCTGAGGAGGGAGGGGGCAGGCAAGGGGTGGGGATTTGACATTTCCTCCCAAAAAAATGCTAAAATCCCTGCCCTTCGGACTGATAACTTTGGTCAATAATATCAAAATTCCCCACCCCACTGCCCTACCTTCCCTGCAAATAACCATGCCCAGTGGACACAGTATGTCAAAACCCAAACCGTCAGGGTAACCAAGCTTGTCAAATCCCTGCAGCAGATCCTGGATTCAATTAGGGGTATACTACTGATAGCCAATCTGTAGCTGCAATTACATGTACTTGAAAGGAATAAAATAAAACATTACATGTACCAATACAAAATCGCCAAACACTGGACACCAAAAACAACATTATATCATAAATTTTGAAAAACGTTTTCTCAAAGTTTGTTTATTCAACAAATGAGTCTTCTCTCTGTCGTGCTGCTTACCTGCAAACCATGTAACCTGTTCTATTAACACCATGTGTACAGTGAACACCAACTAGAGCCCCTGTGATTAAACAACAGATACTACAGATAAAGCCACATGTTTAGGATTAGTGTTTGCAAAAGTAATGACATGTGATCAAACCGAAGGTCTAAAACGTGGAAGAGGGGTACGTAGCATATTAAATATTTCAGTTGTAAATTTCTTGGAGAAGTCTACCGTATAAAGGTGAAATACATTGGAGAAATAAAAAGTTTATAACTGAAACCACAAGTTCTCTTACATGTACTGCTCACTAGTTCTAGTTCTGGCTAATACCGCTCACACGGGAAGCCGGGGTAGCACAGTGGTTAAGTAATTCACCTCTCACCTCTGTGGCCCAGGTTCGATCCCCGGACGTGGTGCCATATGTGAGTTGAGTTTGTTGGTATCTCGCTCTTGCTCCAGATGAGGGGTTTTCTCCGGGTTCTCCGGTTTTCCTCCCTCCACAAAAACCAACATGCTAAATTCCAATTCGATCTGTGAATTAGCTGGGTCCTGGCTTTGATCAGCCTCTGATGGTACACAGTGTGTTACTGTAGTTTGGTTTATTGCTATTTCTGAGTACCTAATAGTAAGGACTAGTAGGTGTTTTGATCTTGCCAAGAACTTATCTTAAAAAAATCTTACCAAGATCTTGCTTATATTGTGGCAAGATCTTGGTAAGATTCTCAACCTTGGCTCCTATCAAAATTTCGGTGGAATTAGGTTCAACATATATTAAGTTGGCTAGCTTTATCAAAACTGGTATGAGTTTTCCAAACAACCAAGTATGGTGCAGCTGACATTTCATTAGAGCAAAAGAGCTCTCAATGCTGGACAGATGCTCAATCTATAAAAAAATATTTTAATGTGACTGCTACCTACTACCCATTACCCATGTCTTACACCCACCATGATCAAACACATGACACTTTCTCATTAACATTGGCAATAATACTAAATGAGCAATATTATTATTGTTAAATTGATTACCAGTTCTGTCATTCTGAAGAAAGCTTTTCACTTCCTCTTGAAACCTAAACATAAAAGCTACAACTTAGTACTTGCTAAATACAACTTGATCATTCTCAAGGTTGCAATAAAATAACACGTCCCAGCTTGCCAGGAAATCAAACTTGTAAAAAGTTATTTTCTTGATATATAGTACGGTGGTACATGTAGGTTACCTCTTGACATCTTGGGAGTTTGGTATAACATGACCGGGACACATCATTTTTTTGTAGATGACTCCTTGATCTGTAAATTCCTACGGAAATCAGTATTACCAAATAACTTTATATACTTAAAATAATTTAATTTTGATAAACGATTACAACTTAAAACTATAATGTATGAAAATCATTATTTAAAGTGCCTATAAACTATTTTTTACCATTAATATTGATTCAACGTCAATAGTAAAAATTTTTGATTATTTGAGTGTTGTGTCTATGAGTTATAGAGGTTTCTATTTCCAATATGGTAATTATGTGACGTCACAGGAGGCCAATAAAAGGTCATTTCTTTCTCCTTGTGAATAAACTATTTCTGATTTATACAAAATATTTGGTAAAATCACTGATATAAGGCCCAAATATAACATGGATGTGTAGAAAAAATGTTTTCTACACATTTTTGAAAAATAAATGAGGCCTCCTGTGGCATCAAATACTTAGCATAAAATTTGGAAATAGAAACCTCTAATTCATAGATGCAATAATAATAATAATGGCCATATTTATGTAGCGCCATATCAACCACAGTTTCATGGCGCTTTACATATGACTGACATATCCCATCAGTGAATTATTTTGGACTGCTTCATGGCGCTAATAGCTGCCATGCAGTTTACAATGTTGAGTGTGGTTAGTGCAATGGCCAAGCTACTGTACCGGGTGACAATCCCCTGCTCTTTTTCGACTAGTACAACAGGTTCTTTCACGTCCCCTTCAAATACTGATTAGAAGTAGAAGGAGACAAGGCCAAAGGCTTATAAACGTCCCTGCCCAAGGACGCGGCCGGGATTCGAACCCCCGACCTCCCGCACTCTAGACCGTGCTCTACCAACTGAGCTAACCAGTGAGGTGATGCAATACTCATATCAAGAAATATGTTACTATTCACCTATTTACTTGATGCAGTCGATTTTAATGTTAAACAATTTGGGATTATAGGCACTTTAAGTTAAAATACGGGCTGAAGCTCACCTTTGGATTGTAATACCTGGTAGTAAATGTAAAATCCAGAACTATTCCAATGTGCATTTTCCTTTCTGCTAATTGGTTGATCAAGTCACTAGGTGTAAACCTAAGAACCAATAAAGTTGTAAAACATTCTTGACACTAATGTACCAGTCAATCAATTCCAGCAATGCCCATCCCCCAACTCCTGGGCGTTAGACAGTTTTGAAAAACAAATGAAAATGCCACACCACCAGGCATATCCATACACCTTCCCTGAGTACAAGTATGTTGAATCAGAGTGAAATGAATACGAGTCGGTATTGACTTTATAGAATAGTTCAAACAAGCAATTCAAAACTAGAATGGGCATTGCTGGAATTGACTGATGCACAACCATTATCATATAAGGTATTCAAACTTTAAATAGCCTTCTTGTAACACTACAATGTATGTTAGATATTCATGACACATTGGCCAATGTCTGTCAGAAGCATTCATTATGGTCATGTGTTGATACATTCAAACTAAGCAAAGATAATATTGTTAATATTATTAATGTTATGTATAGAGCAACTATCACATTGTTAATAATTATTATGCAAGGGGTCAGACAAAAAAACTGATTTGCATATTGTACCTCTAGAGAAGCAATTTCAAAGTACAAAAAACTGTACTTTGAAATTGCTTCATACAATGTGAAAATTAGTTCTTCTGAGGACTGGAACTTTGAAATCTCCAGCCAGTCCGAATTAGAGGCTTTTAAATAATTTGATATATTCCTCTAGTACATATAATTTTATTATTATAATATATAATATATAATATAATACTGTTTTACAACCAGGCACTCCCCATGAGGGGCTCTTCCGTACCGGTTCACTCCACACGCGCTCACACTACACTCATATATTCTCTACTCACTATATTCAAGCTCACATGTTGATTTTTGAGGAGGGAGGAAAACGGGAGAACCCGGAGAAAATCCCTTGTGGCAAGGGAGAGAACAACACAACAAACAAACTCAACTCACATATGACCCGAGCTGGGATAGAACCCGAACGGTGAGCACTTATGCATTGTGCCACCCATGTAACCGCTTACGCACTGTGCCACCCATACCACCATAATTTTGGTTTCTTACATGCTGAATTAATAGCAAAATTCCACAAATATTGCCTGATGCATGAGGACTGCTATAGACAAACCTTTCAAATTCTTGTATGCCTTCATCTGATGGATCACAAGTGTCAAATTTCTATGGAAATTCACAACATTATCATTACTAAGTTTCTTCTTCAAACTTACATGTACATACTTTCAATTTCATCAATATACCAGAATTTTAATAGGCCTGAAATTTTAATAATTAAGTGCCTCCTTAGTTGTTAATTACATTAAAACTTACCCGAGACAAGGGTGTCTTAAATGAAATTATTCTCTGATTTTCAACTGGCATCCAATTACATGCCTTATATTCCCTCCACCTACAATACAATACAAAGCATAAGTAATGGTAATATTATTGTTCTTGCATAGTGCTGTAATTTGGATATGCCTGGAATATATGTATACCAATCTTCCACTTGGCTCATTTATAAACTTGCTGTTAAACTACTACAGTAAGTACATTTGCCTCCTAGTAAATATATAGGTGCATGCACATCTGGGGCAACTACAGAATGCTGGGCTACAAAACAGATTCTCCTTCAAAGTCTTTGCTTTCTAAGGGAGAATTTAGAACATGAACAGGTGTCACTTAGGCCCTTTGGCACACAGCCATTCAAATGTAATGCCAATTGTAATTTAGAAGAGTAAGATTTTCGTTGGGATATTGTAATGGATCCAACATACATGTACCAACAGGGTATCACTTATTAAATTAACATACTCTTCATTTTGGGTAAGCAAACAGAGTAAAAATTAACGAACAAGGCCAACAAGGCAAACAATAATCCAGCAACCCCGACAGGTCCAATGAATCCAAGAGACAAAACATACATGTACTTACAGAGTACATATTGTTGGATGTGCCCAACAACAAACCCAATGTAAAAGTGATATTTCCAAAATGTGACCCATATACTTCCAGGTTCCGGAAAATTGATACCCTGTTCCATACCAAACTAAAATGCTCAAAAACCATGTCCTGTGGCACATATCTGTATAGCCGTTCAAACCCTGTACTGCAACATACATTATAATAATACTACATAAACATTACACCCCAGCAGGAGCCCATTACCAGGAGCGTCCATATATACTATACCTGTGAGTCAGCGTATGACTGGTTTGAGCCATTTTTAGAACATGTTTCCCGGGTAACTGCCTTCCGACTCTGCTGCGATCGTGCATATGCTTGCCATAATTATCGAGATTAAGAATGATCTATTGTTCTTTGAGGTTATTTTACTAACGCTGCATTGTCCTGACTATGGTTTGATCGGATTCCCAAAGTGTGGGCACGTGAACCCCTGTGAGATCTGTTCTAAATATAGCTCAATCTGGTCATATGCTGACTCACAGACCTAGTATGGGAGATGGATGCTCCTGGTAATGGGCTCCTGATCACAGGGTGTACAGTACTGCGTAGAGAACATGATTTTATTACTGCTACATGTCCCAGCTGCTATACAACTCCTAGTGTGAGCCCACCTTAAAGAACAAAGTAACATTTATGATGGTGCACTGTATGTGAGTATGTAATGTTAGTGTCCTGGGGGCTTGCCAGTCTTTTATTTTACAAATAACTAAGACTACCAAGGTGCCTAGGCCAAACAAGCCAGCTCGGTAGTATAATTTGAAAAGTGGCCCAGTATTCTGGGTCTGGTTGTTCGAAGCAACAGGGACCGCAAAGCGAGGGGGGGCGCCATATTTAATTAATTACCGTAAACACCGGCAGATAAGCCGCACTCACAGATAAGCCGCACCCCGAGTTTAGAAGCTCAAATTTTGGAAAAAAAGTTTTGAAAGGAAAAGCAAGATTAGAAATCTTCATCACCTTCCTTGCCCGGTCGAATTTTCAACGAGATTATTCAGTATTTTTACCCATAATTTTAAATCTGAAAGTGTTTAAACTTCATGTCTACTTGCCTACGCATATACAATAAAACTTTCCATAGCATTTGCTTGACGGTACTTTTTCGTTCAAGGTTGATTGTTAGCTAAATACTGTCCTGAATTTCCTAATAAAAACATGCTCGCAGTCGCGTTCATCAAAGCTTAGTAACCACACATTTTATTGGAAGAGAGAAAACTGGACACAAGAATGCTGAGAAGTTTGCCTTTTCATCTGCCGTATGTGGTTGTCACATCAACAAGGACTGATTGCTCATAGAGAGATGGAAAATCAGTTTCACAAATTTACTGTTAAAGTACTAAACAGCAGCAAAACAGTTGGTCATCTACCACATGAGTACTCCAGAATAGCGTGGTATTTTCTCGCTCGCGGAGGAATGTAATTAACTATAACTGTTGAAGTCACTGGGAAATGCAAACACTGCAAAAACCTTTGCGGTAGAATGGAGATTCCGTGTCTGGTGACAATTAGTTGTTTGAGAAAAGTGACTGTTGACTGCTTAAAAGATCTTTTAACGAAGAAGATTTAATGGAAGGATCCAGAACAAGTAACAAACAAGAAATAGACAACACAAACGGCTCTTTTAGGAGCCACCAAGCTTGTGAAAGTGATGATTAGTGCTTCCTTTCTTTTTGTTTTGTGTAGTTTTAATCAATCTGACTTTGTTTTTTAATAACGTTAATTAATGGCAATTTTTTGAACTTTTATAGATGCTCTCGCAGATAAGCTGCACCCCCGATTTACAACAAAGATTTTAGGTAAAAAGGTACGGCTTATCTGCCACTGTTTACAGTAGTTAATTAATTAGTCTATCATTGTCCACCTCCATTCGGAAAGTGCTCTCTGAAATTTTAGCCCCCAATCCAAAATTCGCTCCACGGTCCCTGAGCAAGGGTAAGTTTATCCCAAGGATTAAGCATCAAATCTGTTATTGTAATCTGTACCTTGGGTTAGCAATTTAACTCAGGGGGCAGAGCCCTAGGCCTAGACCGGGAGATATGGATCAGAAAATAAATACCAGAAGCCCACAAAGCTGTACCATTGCAAAATACAACCTTCCACATTTTTTTGAACTTTTGATATATACATATAACAGCAAAACCGTCGATACTGCTGAAAAGAGCACCTCGAAGTTAGTCAAGATCTGCAAACTCAGAAAAGTTTACAGGCGTTTGTATGGAAATTTTGGTTGGGGGGCAAGTTTGTGCCCAAAATCAAAATTTCCATACAGACGTCTGTAAAATGTTCCGAGTTTGTGGGCCTATAACTTTGCTCCTATTCAAGATATAACTCTCAAATTTGAGATTTTGACTAACTTGTCTTCGAGGTGCTCTTTTCAGTAGTATCGACGGTTTTGCTGTTATATGTATATGTTGTGGTTCAATTTGATCTTTGGTTCAAAATTTTTGAACCAGTACAAAATTTTTGAACCAGTGCCATTTTTTTGAACCAGTACCATTTTTTTGAACCAGTTCAAATTTTATTTACAAGTGTGAACTTGTAGTTTGGGGTAAGGTTTATGATAGGCTTTCCATGTAAGAAAATAGCATAGTAATGTAAGTTCTACAGAAGTACTTTGGAATAAAAATACCTTTATACCTTGTTTGTGTAGTTCATCTTTTATTTTATAGCTGAAATGTACTGGAAACACAGTTACTTTGCGCAGTGATATATTTTAATAGGAATATAAACAGCAAACTATGCAACTAACACCCTAAATTAGTGACCACCTATTGTTGACGGTTAGGGTGTTTTTAAATGCAGGGTAAGGGTTTGGATTATTTCTCTGGACCATTGAAGAAGCATTATAAGTGACTTAGCCCTAATTTAGTGACTATAGCTCTAAAACCCTAAATCAGTGAGCACCTGTTGTTGATGGTTAGGGTGTTTTTAAAGGTAGGGGTAGGGTTTGGATTAGCTCATATGACCATTGAAGAAGCATAATTTTTGTGTTGTTCAGTGATCTAGCCCTAAATCCCTAGACATCAAACCCCAATCCGAGCACCATCTATGTTGATACACATCCATACTTTTACATGTACATGTATGTACGTATATATCTTCACGTTCAGGTATACACTTTTTCTCTATGTGTGTTTATATATTTGTATTTACGTTTAATTTTGCTGGTTTAACATAATTCACATGTCAGTGTGACTGTACATGTTTGCATCCGTATGTATACACAGATACACGCATCAGACCCTAGTCTGTTTTTTTATTACTAATACCCACAAATATCCCTACAACCATTTACCAGATCCTACCGAATCCTATTTGTGATATTTTCACACACCCCCATCCCTTCACCCACCCCCTTGACACCCAAACTATACCGGCGACACTTAAACACAAAAACAACAACTGACACAATTTTACCCTCTCTACCCCTTCTCTCTCATCCCTATTCCTTCACCCCCACCCTTCCTGTGCGAATACCCACACTGACACAAAAACAAAACTACATGTACAACTGTGATAATTTTTACCCCCTCTCTCATCACTACTCCCTCACCCTCCCTATTTGATGTCTGGGTGCGAATACCCGCTCGAACACAAAAACGTATACACAGATACACACATCAGACCCTAGTCTGTTTTTTTATTACTAATACCCACAAATATCCCTACAACCATTTACCAGATCCTACCGAATCCTATTTGTGATATTTTCACACACCCCCCATCCCTTCACCCACCCCCTTGACACCCAAACTATACCGACACTTAAACACAAAAACAACAACTGACACAATTTTTCCCTATCTACCCCTTCTCTCTCATCCCTATTCTTTCACCCCCACCCTCCCTGTGCGAATACCCACACTGACACAAAAACAAAACTACATGTACAACTGTGATAATTTTTACCCCCTCTCCCATCCCTACTCCCTCCCTATTTGATGTCTGGGTGCGAATACCCGCTTCAACACAAAAACTTAATCACAATACGGGGAAAGCTATCCAAGATCTCCTAGATCCCTAGACATCAAACCCCAATCCGAGCACCATTTATGTTTATACACATCCATACTTTTACATGTACGTATATGTATGTATATATCTTCACGTTCAGGTATGCGCTTTTTGTCTGTGTATTTATATATTTGTATTTGCGTTTGTTTTTGCTGGCTTGACATGGTTCGCGTGTCAGTGTGACTGTACATGTTTGCATCCGTGTATATACACAGATACACACATCAGACCCTAATCTGTTTTTTTATTACTAATACCCACAAATATCCCTACAACCATTTACCAGATCCTGCCGGGTCCTGTTTGTGATATTCTCACACACCCCCCATCCCTTCACCCACCCCCTTGACACCCAAACTATACCGACACTTAAACACCAAAACAACAACTGACACAATTTTATCCTATCTACCCCTTCTCTCTCATCCTTATTCCTTCACCCCCACCCTCCCTGTGCGAATACCCACACTGACACAAAAACAAAACTACATGTACAACTGTGATAATTTTACCCCCTCTCCCATCCCTACTCCCTCACCCTCCCTATTTGATGTCTGGGTGTGAATACCTGCTCCAACACAAAAACTTGCATCCGTATGTATACACAGATACACACATCAGACCCTAGTCTGTTTTTTTATTACTAATACCCACAAATATCCCTACAACCACTCACCAGATCCTACCGAATCCTATTTGTGATATTTTCACACACCCCCCATCCCTTCACCCACCCCCTTGACACCCAAACTATACCGACACTCAAACACAAAAACAACAACTGATACAATTTTACCCTATCTACCCTTCTCTCTCATCCCTATTCCTTCACCCGCACACTCCCTGTGCGAATACCCACACTGACACAAAAACAAAACTACATCTACAACTGTGATAATTTTTACCCCCTCTCCCATCCCTACTCCCTCACCCTCCCTATTTGATGTCTGGGTGCGAATACCCGCTTCAACACAAAAACCCTAAATTGGTGAGCACTTGGGTTTACTGAAATTATTTTTTTAATGTTCGGTTTATATAGGTATTGGATTGTGTTAGGAATGAGTTTGCTTGGAGTGGAGTGCTAACTGACTTTAATAAATCTGCTTGTTATTGGCCCTTGTGAACTCTACTTGGAACGGCAAAGAGAAACAGAAATGTTGGATTTTTTTGCGTTATTTCTGTGTCTATAGTTCTTGATCATTTATCCATTTTTGCGTCTTTTCACATTCTCTGTGGGTGGTTCTTTGATGAGAGAACAAGAGAATAGTTACAGCATTTCTTTGAGTCATGGTGGCGCATGGTGCCATATTATCTCGCCCTTGCTCTGAGGGTTTTTCTCCGGCTTCCTTCCATCCACAACAGCTAACATGCTAAATTCCAATTCGATCTGTGGATTAGCCAGGTCGTGACTTTCATCAGCCGCTATGGTTGTTTCAGATCCCGTTTAGAAATTTAGAGTTTTTTGAGCCACTTCGATTCTTTGTTGTCAGGATTTAGTTAGAAGTTTGTTGTTTGCGTACTCATATTTTTTTCTACTTCTAGTCAGTGTTTTATTCCATTTGGTAAGCTAAGTCTAACAAGTACGAGGGGTTACTTCGAGATCATTTGCACTTGTTTAATACTTTAATATACTCTTTATTAGCTCTTTTGTAGAAGTCTTCTTCCAGATACAATGTTAGTCAGGTGATTCCCTTTTCTTTTGCTTTCTTTTAGCTCAGCCTCAGCTGTGATTGCTCGGTTGACACAGTTTTGTCCATGTTGTCGTCCATGTAATTTTATTTCCAAGTGCGATTTTGTTAGCAGTGCGCATGTACGAATAAAATTAAGAGACTGGAAACAAATTAGCATAAGGAGAGGGACTGCACGCCGGGCACAAATGATCGTAAAAACGTCGGGTTTTATATATATTTAAAAGTTTTATATATATTTAAAAGTTTTTCGGTGTATAAAGGAGTGCAAACAAAACATAGTCTGATAAGTTAAGCTAATATAGCCATCATTATGATGTCACAATGACGTCATATATCCTTTTCTAATAGGTTTCTTATAAATTTTTATTACCTCTAAAAACGTTTTATTATATCTTTTTAAAATCTCTTGTTCGTGAGAATGAAATTATCGAAAACCCGTTATCGATCGGTTGAAGTAAACGAAAGTTATTAAAGTTTGAATTTTTGTAATTTTCCCGCCAAAAATTGCCGGGAAATAAATAGCATAAAACCATTTATGAAAATGTCACTTGTTTTAACTTTTACAGTTCGAAATACTGGTGCATCATATTTTGCACAATAATAGAGCTCTTTAGTAGTAACAACGTGTTCTTTTTAGAATTTTGATTTTTTGAGTATAACAGCTTAGAATTGAAGCCCCATTTTTTGTATACGTCATTATGCTAACACTCACAAGTCATAGTATTCTCTTTAATAATATTTTTATAGTCGGCAATCTGATTTAACCTTGAAGTATGACGTCACTAATAATGACGTCATAAAAACAGTAAATCGTCCATAACTTTGAATATGTTTATCGTAGAAAGTTCAAATTTTCGGCAAATTAATATATTTCATAAAAGCTTTCTGACGTAATATTTTTGAAACGTGTTTTAAAGGTTAATTTTCACCAAAAAAGGAGGCATCCCTTATGACGTCACAACAACGTCACAATACAGAAACAATTGTCCCGAAAAATGTAGTCTTACTTTGTTACCAACCTGCCAACATTAAATTTTCGTCAAATTTAGAGTAGAAGTAAGGAAATGGCGTTACTTTTACGTTTTATGTTACACTCAACCCCGCCGTTTTTACGGTTATTCGTACCCGGCGTGCTGGGTTCGACGATTAGTCACTTATAGAATAAACAGTGGTGTAAAAATCAACAAGCGCTTCTGTGGCGCAGTGCGTTGATCGACTGGATCATCATCTACCAGGCGTTTCTCGTGATCCTGTCTCAAGTTAAGCCCGACCGGGCGAGGTTAGTAAGTGGATGGGTGACCGTCAAGGTAAGTGGTACAGTAAGGTGTGTCAGGGGGAACAAGGGAAAAAGGGGATGGGACTGGGGAAGGGAGGGTAGAAAGTAGAGGGGAGGGGAGTGTTAACAAAAATGTTTTGTAGGGGAGGGGTGGATGGAATTTTTTTTCTTTTTAAATTCCCCCGCAAAAAACTAAACTCCTTTGTTTTTATGAATCCCAAAAAAATTAAAAATTCCTTTTTAGAATCTTGAAAAAATGAACCAGTTCAAAAAAATGGTACTGGTTCAAAAAAATTGTACTGGTTCAAATATATTTGTACCACAGGTAATAATTGAACCACAACATATATATCAAAAGTTCAAAAAAACCGTGGAAGGGTCTATTGTGAATGTTTAGTGCAGTCAGAAGTCCATAACTTCTGGTGCAGTGCAATACTTTAGACACATACTGTCTAAATCTAAATACCGTATTCACTCACGGATAAGCCGCACCTTTATGCCGGAATTCTTCATTTAAAATTGGGGGTGCTGCTTATCTGCAAGAACATCTACCGAACAAAAGGTCTGGAAATTTCCATAAATTAACATTTAAAAGAAATACTAAGCTACAATAATACATACTATACCAAACCAAAAGAAAGTAAGCGCTGGCCATTGCTTTTGCAAGTTTGGTGGCTCCAAACAGATCCGTTTATGTTGTGAATATTTCTTCCTCTGCAAGCGATTAAATACCACACTAAATGGCACAATGTTTCTTTGCAGCTTTGCACTTTAACAGCAAATTTGTCGAACAGATATTCCACCTCTCTTTGAGTAACAAGTTTTTCTCCAATAGATGGCTTCTGGATATCTTTTTAGGCATGATGGCAACAGACAGCTGATGAAAAAGCAAACTACTCCATGTTGTTTCGACTTCGTTCAGCGAAAACAAAACTTCTAGTGTCCAGCTCTCTCTCTTCCACAGGTGTCTGGTTACTAAGCTACGGACGAACGTGAGCACGTTGTTGGCTTCGTTGACATGTAAAATTCGATCTAAAAAGTGACCTGAATGAAAAGATATCGGTAAACAAACACTATGGAAAGATAAATCATATATCTAAGTATGTAGACATGAAGTTTATACTATTTCAGAGCTGAAATTACAGGTACAACTTGAGTTTTCTCCAGTTTGAAAGTCCGATGAAGGTTTATACAAATATGTACATGTATGTTTGATATTCTTCCAAAAAACTTTTTTTCTCTGAATCAAACTTCTAAACTCGGGGTGCGGCTTATCCGCGAGTGCGGCTTATCCGTGAGTGAATACGGTAGTTAAATGTGCAAACTCTCCTTTGGGAATAGTAAAAGTGATCGGGACACCTTTATCACGTGGCATCTAAAAAAAGAGGCCTTTTCATGGTTATTCCGACAAGCGACACGTCGTTGAAACAGCGACATGAAGAACATTATCACGACGAACGTCTGAAATTGCGAGAGCGACAGAGAGAAATAAGACAACAATAGACGAAATTGCAATAGCGACATGCCCACCTTCCGTGACTGCAACACGACTAGCTGGGACATGCATACCCCCCTAACAGGGCCGTACTTCTAAATTACAAATATGTCTGGCAGTATATAAAACTACGTTTAATCTCATAACACATACCTATCTGGTATTCTGGGCATCTTTCGTAGTCGACGAAAGTAGTAATATCTCCTTATATATCTTGCCAAAGCCGTTTTGATGAAAACGAAAGCTGAAATTATGTCAAGAAAGGAAGAGCGAAACAAGAAATAATCAGGCGTTCCTCGCTGGCTATTTGTTTTGTCGAGTCTAGTTCCAGACTCCCATTGGTGCAAGTCCGCGATCCGTGTACAGCGGTTATGCCCATTTGGTAAAAAGCGTGCTCTTGCACTCAAGGGGACTAATATAATATAGAGAAACTAAGCTTTCAATTGTGATTTATCTGGGATATTGGCTGAAAAGGGAAGCACCAGGTAGAAGAAATCATCATGCAGCGAGCGCCACAACCGAGTTGTTTTGACCGAGTCAAAATTGGCTTCATGATTGGGTTCGCTGTAGGAATGAGTTCTGCGGGACTATTTGGAACGTATTCTGCCCTAAGGTATGAGAGAAGTTTGCTGCTCCTTTTAGGGATTAATTTTGGAAATAATTAGTCAAATGAGAGGTGAAAGTGTGAGGGTGAAAGTGTGAGGGTGAAAGTGTACAGAATCAGATACAGAAGTGTGTTGAGCACAAATCCCCCCCCCCTCTCAAAAAACGAATGTGCCAGGCCCTCTGAAACACTAGCCGAATTTCTGTTGGAGTCCAATAGGGATCCATATTAGGGCCACTGTTGTTTTTGGCATACATCAATAACATTCAGAGATGTTTGGAGAATATTTCTATAGCACTGTTCACTGATTATTCAGCTCTTAACTATTCATCCTCATCCCTCACTGCCCTGCCATTTAAACTGACTTTTAGATAACAATTACTGTATTTCCTCACATATACTATACTATATGATATAGGCCGCATCTCACATATAAGCTGCACTCCTAACTTTGGCCTGATAAACAGGAACTGGGCTTGCAAAAAAAGTCCAAAGAAAAAAAATCACATATAAGCTACACCCAAACTCGGGAATACATTTTTTTTTTCAAGTTCGTAAATGCTCATACTTGAAGCAAAACTTCAGAAGAGATTGTGAGCTTTAACAACACTAGGAACCATTTGAGGAGTTAAGCAGAGAAGATGACAAGCAAATGGATGGCTATTTTTTTGGAAAGCATAGGAGAGGAGCTTGAGTTTATGGTCATTGCAAAAAAAGTTTTTTGAAAACACTCATGTATAAGCCACACCCCCAACTTTGAGCCAGTTTTTTGTTAAAATCTGAAAGGTCAAAAATGGTGCTCCTTATGCATGAGGAAATACTCTGCATAATTAAAACACATGTCATGCCAATGATGTTAGACTTACAAGATCTAAGTCTACTAGAGGCCAGTTTCACTGCTCATACTTGTACTTAAGGAGTAGAATGATGGTATTCCTGCTGCTATTAGAAACAGTAACTCTATCAACAGTTTTAGGCGCTCACTTCATTGTTATTCACAGTCCTTTTAGTCTGTTTGCGTGTTGGTGAGCCTAAAACAACGATTTGAGTTACGTACTGTTTCTTATAATAATTTATTATTATTTCTACTATATATATGTTATACTACATGGTTTTTCTACTCTATACATTTTTGGTTTTTATTCTTCCCTTATGATTGCGTTTTTTATTTTGTTATATCTATATTTAAAGGGCTGTGTATGAAGTGTACATAAGTGGACTGAGTGGAACTCTTTGCTCTTATTTACATTCGCTTTTCGTTTTATGAAGTTCATTTTACGTAGATCGTGACGATTCTTTCAGGGGTTATCATGGTGCCCCGGCCAATGACCCTGGGTTCGATTCCTGGCTGTTGCATCACACATTTGTTTTATTCATTTCTCTGCTCGAAATAGCCGTAATATCATTCAATTTGTCTATGTCATGCCAATATCCTTTGAAAACAACAACAAAAAAAATCATAAATATTACCTTAATAGCGAAATATCTACCCCTTATCCAGTTCCCTATTGCGTGAAACGCCTCCCCCACTGTTCTTTAATCATATATAATTTCCAGTATAGCGTGGCTAATGTTTACATAAATAAGAAATAGTATGAAAGTAAACACATAAACAATGAAAGAATTAGAGATCAATAAATAAATAAGTACAATGGATCATTACAATATACACCAATGTTAAATTCTCTCTAATTTCTCCCAAAGGTTGACTGCAAAAAAAATAACAAAAATAATATGAAATTATGTGTAAGAAACAAACCAAAGCTTCACTCAGTTTCAAACCTGCCTTTTCAGCACAAACTCCGTTGGATATGCATACGGAATGCTGAGGTTTTAGAACTACGAGCTTGTTTACCGGAGAGTCGAGTCCAACATGCATGAGTTAACGATGTTCGTGTTCATTCTGTTTTGGATTCTTTTGGGTTTTCAAATTTTTTCTTCTTCAAAATTTGAAGACATTAGCCCTTTCTAATAAAAAAATCGCTTCTGGCTACTGTTCAAATCTTTACAAACAGTACACAATTTATCGATACAACTGATGATGTCAAAATATTGACCCGATCATATATACCGCGAAAGACGTAATCGTGACGTAAGTCAACCACACTTTTTTGACATATTGTGCCATTACTAGAAATATAGTAGAACAATTTTTTTAAAGAACTGGAAACTGTTCAAACTTGTAAGAGACGTACACAGTGCAAATTTTATAAAAATCCCTTGGGTGGAAGTTAGAGAAAATTTGGGCTCTGAATTTTTAACCTTACTAACATTGTCAAAGTTGAAAGGATCGTAGCTTTCTGTCAATAGAAGTGATTAGAATCCAATGTGGTTAAAAGTATTTCCCAAAGCTGATGGGATGCTGATGATAATGACCAGGGGGTACAAGGGATGTTTAATTTCTATAACATTGACGTCCTGGTCATTATGATAATTTCTCGACTTTTGAATGCACGTACATGCCTATTCCGGTAGTCAGCCATGGGTTGCTCTAGATGTAGACAAAGCACAATCCTAAACCTTGGCTCTGCTTTGCTCATCTTTGAAAAGTCATATCTCCAATTGTATACAGCGATAGGATTTGGTGTATTCTTATGAAAGATTGAGATTTTACCGTTCGGAGGTCCGTAGCAGAGATAAGGGAACCGCCAAATGTTGCCAAAGCCAACGCAATAGCCCAGGGAAGAGAGCATGAATTCGGTTTTGCTTGCCCATTTTTCTCGGGTTTCGGTCTGTGCTTGTGCGCCTTCTTCCCTGCTGCTGGAAGTTGAACCAAACAGCGGCTTTTTGGTGTCGCTGGTATCGTTTGAGAGAGCTTCCAGTTCCTTTTCCTCAGTCATTTTGAAAAGCGATGTTGTCGAAAGTTTAAACAATTCTCTGGAGCGGTTTTTTAGAAAACCTGAAATTTGTAGATTTTGTGGTTTTGCCATTTTTCAACTTTTTTACTCTCTCGAAACAAATATTCACAACTTTTTTCTGTCTTTGCTTGCATAATCGTAGTTGGCATCAAGATTCAGTAAACGTTGGGGAATACTTTTAACCAGTTTTGATTCTAATCACTTCTATTCTTGGGTTGCACATGACGTCACGGCGGCCATGTTGGAGGACATTAACAAAAGATTCCTCATTGGTGTCTTGTTCCGTCCTCCAACATGGCTGCCGCATCTTTGTCTTTTGAATCTCCAGGGATAGATTGTACCCAAGAATTGACAGAAAGCTACGGTCATTTCAACTTTGACAACGTTAGTAGGGGTGAGAAATTTGGCAGAGCCCAAATTATTCAGGGAGCCAGGGTGGCGCAGTGGTTATTAGCGCTTCGCCTCTCACCTCTGTGGCCCAGGTTCGATTCCCGGACAGGGCGCCATATGTGAGTTGAGTTAGTTGGTACCTCGCCCTTGCTCCGAGGGTTTTTCTCCAGGTTCTCCGGTTTTCCTCCCTCCGCAAAAACCAATACGCTAAATTCCAATTCGAACTGTGGATTAGCCGGGACCTGGCTTTGATCAGCCCCCATGGTTGTTTCAGGTCTCGTTAGAAATTCAGAGGTTTTTTTTCACCAACTTCCGCCCAAGAAATGCTGATAAAATTTGCACAGTGTATGTGTGTTATAAGTTTCGACAGTCTCCAGGTGTTTCAAGTTATTACGCAGACGACCGAACTTCAGTCGATCACTATCTTTCCTAGCCTGTACACAGACCTCCGTAAACAGGCTATATCTTTCCGAAATCCTCGCATGTCTCGAGCTTTTCACGTAGCTAATACGGATACAACGCGATTCGCCTCGGATTCCTTTCGGACTCAACACAGCCCAAAAAGAATTATGGGTACAGAACAGATTTCACAGAGAGCATCCATGGAGTTCCTCTCAAGATATTTTTAGAAGTCTTCAGGCAAAACAGAAACAAGGCCCGACACGACTGACTATCTTTGGAAAGCTCAGACCATGAAACTTACCGAAATCAACTTCTTAGCTCGACAAAATTACCAGTTCGGTTCGCCTGAAGAACGAACGTTCGCCTGAAGAAGCGACTCTGTAAATCTCCAGCGATAACAAATCGCCTTTCAAGGCAAACATTTCTTCGTTCAACCATGTGTTAATGTACCGATCAAATCGAAACACGGTCATATTAGGCGATCAAATGCCCCTCCCCCGGGACACTTTAAATAATCGTAAGCAATTTACATTTATATTTTAATACCTTCAAATACAGCACAAAGCATTTAGAGTCACTTTTTTAAGCCATGCAGTTGGCTTACAGTTGTGTCCTTTGAAGTCGTCTAAAGTGGCCTCCCGCTCCAATTCCAATTCCGCCATGATTTCGATCGGAGAAACACGAAGCACGTAACATGAAATCGAGACAACTCGTTCAAATCTCTCCCCCTCCCCCCCCCCCCCCCCCAATCTCCCCCCCCCCCCCCCCTTTACTCCCGGGCAGAGAAACGAATCAAATGCCAGGGGTATGCCCGGGGAGATGTTGATGTTTCGATTTGACTTTTTAAATTCTTAATCACCCTCCCCACCCTCCCCCTAACAACAACTAAGCCTAAGAACCCTTATATAGATTTTGTTAAAGTGCCTATGAAGTGAAAAAATCAAGCCTGTTTTTATTTTATTTTATTAAATTTTAGTCTTCCCTTAGACCCAGTTCAAACGTCGATCTTCTCACGAGCCGAACCTAATACGTGAATTAAGTTCATGAGAAGTACGACGTTTGAATCAATTAAGTTCAACAAATTGTATTAAGATCGACACAGTCGTACAGTTCGACAAGGGCAGTCGGGGATTACACTTTGGAGCGACTCTGATTCAAACGTCGAACTTTTCATGAGCCGTACCAGGAGCTCCATTACCCAGATCAGGCTATTTTTAGAACAGCTGAGGTAAATAAATACCTAACCCCCGAACGGTAGGCCGATAAAATGCTTAGTTTTTCACAATGGCGAGGTTCTCTTCATATCTCTTCATAAATCATTAGGAAGCATTGTTTGCCTAGTACATTATTTGTTGCATGAAATTACTGTTCACAAGGCTTCTCGTTGTTTTTCGCGACTAAAAATAGCCTGATCTGGGAACACGCTGTCTCACGAATGCATAACAGATAGACGCTCCTGGTAATGGGCTCCTGGCCGTACCTAATGCATACATTATTATAATGTCGTATAAATTATTATTATAGCTTTTTCATTCCCACAATCCCTTTCCACCCCTGAAAGGCATGCGCAGAAGATGTGGGAAAAAAACATGGCTGCCTGGAGAAGACAAATAGGCCATGAAGACATGTGGAGTTCATGTTTTGCGACTATTAAATACTACTGCATGAATTGTATACGTTGCCCATATGCAACACGAACTATTGTAGATTGGCGTTTCATTGCTCTCCGAAAACCTTAAAGTGCCTATGAAGCTTATTTTTTTATTTTAGATATCAATTCTACATCAAGTGAATAGTAGAATGGTACAATATATCTTGCTTTGAATGCTGTGCCGCTGAGTTAAGGTTGTTTTAATATCTAAAATGCTAATTACATGACGTCAGGGGAGGCATCAATTATTATACAATTTTTTTTGTTACAATTAAACCATTTTTTTTAATTATCAGTGTTATACCCATGGTTGAAATAAAATGATATTAGAAATTTGTTTTTTTATATCAGTAGAAACGCCCATTCACAACCACTAAGAAGTGATTGCAGATGCCTCCCCTGACGTCATGTAATTAGCATTTTGGATATTAAAACCTCCTTAACTCAGTGGCACAGCATTCAAAGCAAAATATATTTTACCATTCTACTATTCACTTGATTTAGAATTGATATCTAAAATAAAAAAATAAGCTTCATAGGCACTTTAAGAGCGCAGTGATGAAACACATTTAGCAGCAATCTCACCTTCTTTTAACAACATAATTTAATGCAGTTTGCATCAGCCTTCTTCTTCTATTTCGTTCATTCATTCCCAGAAGAAAAGCCCTTGTTCTAGTTGTGTTTGAGTTGGCCATTCGGTCCGCTATTGTTTCACTGTCTGTTTACCACTGACCTCTATGCTTCACATCTAAATCATATCATTCGGAGCACGGACTGAATTAGGTTCGACGTCTGAATCAACAGTCGAACTTATGTCGATCTTATGCATATGTCTACCTGGTTCGGCTCATGAGAAGATCGACGTTTGAACTGAACATTACTTTTCTCGTGTTGAAGTCAGGAATAATTGTGAAAATCATGTGACAATTGTTTATACCGTCAAAGATATGTTAATCACAAGCATGACGTCGAGTGTTTTGCACATCCATTTTTACAAAAGTAAAAAGATGGCCGACGGCAAGGCTTCTCGAGAAAAAATATGACAGTTGGCAAGGCCCCTCAAGTAAGACGACAGCACTGTACTTTGTGTTATTTACGAAAACAAATGTAGATGTGTAAACTACTTCACGTCACGCATGTAATTAGCCTAAAGACTAAAATTTAATAATAATAATAAAACGGGGTCGATTTTTCCACTTCATAGACATAGGTACTTTGTTAAGTCTCAGGTAACTTGTTCATTTATTGCAGAGGCAGCCCAGTGTTCCCATACCAATACGTGTTACTTTCTTCTTTTTAAGATACGGACTTAGAGGGAGAGAGCTTATGTCTAGTGTTGGTAAACTAATGTTGCAAGGTGGTGGAACATTTGGAGTGTTCATGTCCGTTGGTACAGCCATCAGATGTTGAAAAGAAGTAATTTAGCAAGAACAAGCAGTCATCAAAGTTCGGCTGTGCTTTTAGGAGTGAGACATTGGATTTCAGACATTGACTAATCTGAGAGGCTGTGAAATGTTTTATTACTGGCCCTCTTGTTTTTAAACCTCGAATAAGCCTCAATGAAGATATGGCATCGCAATTCGGGCGGTGTGCAGTTCAGACGATTGTGGAAAGCTCCATATTGGAGGAACAGGAGATGGTTTAAGCTTGCGATGGCCGCAGACAAGGACCAGCTAATAATATTATTAATGTGTATCCTTTCTCGGCTTAAAAATAATAAAGAAACATAAATATACTAGATATGCTACTCATACATCTTACTAACATTAGAACATGGTTACACCCACTAAACCAATCAGCGTTCTCCATTTCAGCTGTCTAAATCTATTCTATATATAGAGAATGCTAATAAGGCTATAAAACAATAGAAAACAATAGCCTTATTAGTATTCTCTATATATTAGAGAATACTAATTACTCCCCTAGTCTAGACCCTGTATATTATTTCGAAATGTTCAGAGTTTCTTACAGTAGTTACCAATAATTTCAGAAAAAAATGTCTCGTGGATGTGATCAAATTCTAAGACAGTTAGAGTGCCTCGCGTTTTAGATAGAAAACCAATCGCGCTAGCGCGCTCGTGGTTTTTTATCTAAATGCTCGGCACTCTAAATAAGATAGAACTCTCGTGCCATTATCTAACCCTTACATAGTAAATAGTAAATCCCGTCAGTTCTCTTGGTATGTAATCTAGCTTTATAATATAACCCAGATAGTACGAGCGCTCTGATTGGCTTATATAGACTCAAACATCTATGGTCTATTGTGCCGGTAAACACATAGAAATCGGCACGCTTGATTGCGTTGTGTCGTAGTTAAATCATAAAAGCAATAGACTACACATTTCAATGTGTTACTGGCAAAATAAAGCACGCGGGATGTTGGGAGAACACAAGAAATGCTTGGAAATCACAAGCCGAATGCGCGTGATATTCAAGCATTTCTTGTGGTCTCCCAACATCCCGCGTGCTTTATTTTGCCAGTAACACATTGAAATGTGTGGTCTATTGCTTAAATAAAATACGTGCCTATGAACTACAGGGAACAAGTAGTTATCAGGCCTGCGAAGTTTCAATAACAACGATGCCCCATCCTCCGATACCCAGGGGCAGTTTTTCTGTCCGTTGTTCAGTAACTACCCCTGGGTATCCCAGGATGACGATGCGCGTGTGAGTTGGTATTTTATTCTAGTTTTTGGGAGACTTTCCATGCTCTCTCGCTACTCATTGAACGGCTTCATTTCCTTTGATAGTTTCACGAAATGCAGGTCACTTCAGGTTTATTTTCACGGTTTTCTAGGTCACATCCGTAGTTCTTACCGGTCTGATTTCAAACAGCCCACAGTTTTCCAGTCAAATCCATACGACAATATTTCAGTTGACGGGTTCAGTGTTCAAGTTACTGTCACTCTATCTCAACAGTTTGTACGGCTTATGAATTAAGGCAGTGGTAAGCTTATAATATTAAATTTCAAAGTTCATTTTCACGCGTCTTCAAGTCGGCAAATCAGATCAGATCCGTCCTTGTAGTAAGTTTAGGGAGCAACGCCCAGGGGGTACACCCGTATATAGGCTATACGGGTACGTGCCGCAGGCAGGGTATGGTTTTTGACAATTGTTAGCCTGAAACAGGGTATATAAATCACTGTTTTGGTCTTGAACAGGGTCGTATTTTTTGGGAAGTGCCTCAGGACGGTTTGAGTTATTCACGGTCCCTTGCCGCTGCAAACGCAGAGTCCGTTTATCTGTTTATGATTCGCGTGACGAGTGGAGCGCAGCGTCTCGCGCGTATAATATCGGACGCAGCCTGGTCTAGAACAGGATATCTTTTTGCCTGGAACAGGGTATGTTTTCGTTGTTCCTAGCCTGGAACAGGGTACCTTTTTGCCATTTTGTCTGGAACAAGATAGCCCGTCGCGTCTTCTTGAATTCAACAACGGAGATGGAGCAAGTAAAATCTGTGAGGAGCTGGAACCGAATCTGAAAATAGCATCGACGTCCACTGAGCCAAAAATAGATTGGCGCAGACTATCATAGGGTACGGAGTTCAGTTCTCTTAGGTGATGATCTCTTGGTAGTATGTAATAGATTAGCGCAGACTATCATTGGGTACGGAGATCAGTTCTCTTAGGTGATGGTCTCTTGGTGGTATGTAATAGATTGGCGCAGACTATCATAGGGTACGGAGATCAGTTCTCTTAGGTGATGGTCTCTTGGTGGTATGTAATAGATTATCGCAGACTATCATGGGGTACGGAGATCAGTTCTCCTAGGTCATGGTCTCTTGGTGGTATGTAATAGATTATCGCAGACTATCATGGGGTACGGAGATCAGTTCTCTTAGGTGATGGTCTCTTGGTGGTATGTAATAGATTAGCGCAGACTGTCATATGGTACGGAGATCAGTTCTCTACTTTAACGGTAAAGCAACCTTATTTAATGTCGGTAACTCGTACTGATAAACTTGTAGCCTGCTTGCAGGCTCTGATTGATTTAGGGTTGTTGCACCCTCAAGCTAAGTGTAATAAAGTAATAAAACAAGGGTTTGGCCACATGTGTAATAAGGGTTTCACCAAAAAAAGGTATTACATTGTTACATTGACAATGTGACGAATGAGCGCGGCAATTATTGATCATGTGGCCAATTTGACATTTATTGTGTTTATGCCCATTATTTGTAATTGATACACAGTATGAGCCAGCCAGGTGATCAATTTGAACATTCTTCCGAATGTAGTACCTATATATGTGATGCCATGATTAAGGGAAATTAGTGCAGGCTTCGGCTACAAATCCTCCCCCGGTTCACAGGGAAATTTAACAGGTAATTTAACAGCTATGGTTTCACTGTGGAATGGCACCGAAGTCCGAAGCGTCTTAAGAACATGCCCACTTTCTTTCGTGTTTTTGTGTGCATTCTGTGCCACTAATTAATATGATAACAAAAATTAACCCCAAATCAAAATTAGTAACTTTACCAAATATTACGATGTTTGGGTGAATATGAACTGAATGGAAAGCTTTATTAAGTCGCTAACATAAGAGAGAAATGTATGGAAGGGGGAACAAGTGTCCCCTGTAACCATATACTCTCTTATTTTAGCGATTTTTGAAATCGCGTCACATGCATAATATCAAACCAATCCTCTTCAAACTTGGAAAAGATACTAATTTTGATGTGATCTTCCTTATAACTTTTATTTGGTGAAACCCTTATTACACATGTGGCCAAACCCTTATTACACTTGAGGATAAACCCTTATTACACCTGAGGGTAAATCCTTATTACACTTGAGGGTTTTATGGCACTTGAGGGTAAATCTTTATTACACTTGAGGGTAAATCCTTATTACACTTGAGGGTATTATTACTTTATTACACTTGAGGGTAATTATTACACTTGAGGGTGCGGAAGGGGGAGAAAGAGAAAGGAGAGCCTGCAACCACACCGCGGTAAAACGTTGTGAACGAAGGCTCTGGATTTCGAGATCTTAAGCTTTTTTAGTAAATAATTTTATAACTTAGTAAATCACAGTGAATTACAAATTAATTAAACCTTCAACCTGTTAAAGTCTTAGGCTTAGCTTTTAAGTAGTTTTCTTGTTTTTCGCGAAACATTCACGTAAATACGCGTACGTGCTTAAAATTAGAAACAGGGTGTTTGCCTCTGTTTTCTCTTAGTTTCGGCGCGAAACTGGGGAGACGCGCGCGCGACCGGCTCATCAAAAGCGCATGCGCGTGACGTTTTGCCGCGGTGTGGCCTAGCCTAGCGCCTGCGACCATCTTCAGTTAGTTGAGGAGGCACTGGGAACGAAAATGGCCGGCGACAAAACCCTGTGTTTTTGAAATTCCAGTTCGTCCACGAACGGAAATAGTTCTCCAATCTGATTGGTTGAATCTAGAAGGGGCGCGCGCACTTTGATCGGAAATGGCGTATATTATGGTGTAAGCAGCGCGCGTCATTTTTCTGCTGTTTCCTCTCTTTCAGGCTTTTATTATCAAACATGCAGTAGAAATACAAGCTCAAGATCAATGCTAGGGTACATTTACAACCGAATCGCGGCAAAAAAATTGATTTTAAAATACTTTGTAGAAAGTGTAACTTACTATGGGATGTGACGTCATGGGGGCCAATTTCAAAAACAGGATCCACTTTCTCCCCTTCCCCATCCTCTCTCCCACCACAGTAACCCCAAGGCTAATAAACTTGAGGCGGACGTAGCCCATGATTTTACGTCCTTGTCCAAGGAAAGCGTGGACCCAGAGTGTTGGTCAGTCCGAAGTTTTGAACCCCTGAGCTCATACTTATTACCCCCAAACAAAATTGTTAACCTATCCTCCCAGGGAGGGGGAGGAGGAGCCACTCCATATATACGCCGTACGGGTATGCCCCGCCCCAAAGGGTATTGGTTTTGAGCTGTTTTAGTCTGAAATACGGTCATGAATTTCGCATTTTTAGTCTGGAATAAGCTGGAATAGGGTATGACTTGACAGGGAAGTACGAGTATATAAATAAAACAATAAGCCCATTGTCATTCCTTAAACATTAAATCCTCTTTGTTCAAAGTTCAACATCATTTAGACTGTGATGTCCTGTACTATTAAAGTGTTGATATATGAGGTCATCCTTGCTCTTATCCGCGTGTGCTCGTATGCGGCTCTTGTGATTATTAAACCTAAGCCTAAATTTGGTAACTGTAGAGCCAACATACTGAACATCGCATGTTTTACATGACATAAGATATACAACATTACTAGAATTACAATCTAAATTATAGTTAATGGAGTACTTCTAAAATATTCACAAAGACCGCATCTCTTGTTTCCACATTTGCAACTTCCCCTTGCTTCCTTCTGACCTTTGCTTGACTTGCCAACTTTAGCGTGTACCAAATAGTCCTGCAAACTTTTCGGTCTACGGAATGCAACCATAGGGTGGCTTCTCCAATTGGCATTCTTACATCTGTCTGAGATGTCAAGGATTGGCTGAAGGTCTCGCAGAAACCCACCAATATTGGGGAGTCCTGCATGGATGGTAGGAATTTCTTCGATTCTTCATAGGTGACTTAATTGTTAATGTTTCTTCCCTCGATGTTCTTCTGGCTCTTTTAATTTGTTGTTCCACAAACTTTTTCTTGTAGCCCCTTTGTTCTAGAAAACAACATAGATCTGCCACCGGCGCTCAAAAAAACTAGTCTCTGAGCAAATTCTTCTGAGGCCTTTCTTACACGCTCCTGGATGACACGATGTATGATATAAGTATTGGTGTTTATCCATCTGCTTGACACATAAATCTGTAGCAATGTTGCCATTATCATTAATCACTAGAACATCCAGAAATTATATTTCTTTGTACGACCACTTTGATGTAAATTTGATCGTTCTGTCTGCACTGTTAAGATACTGAAGAAATTATGTAAGTTTATGTTCCCCTTCTGTGCATACGACAAAAATATCATCTATATACCTAAGCCATGTATATATGGAGTTTCACTAAAGCTCCATCAATCAGTTCCTTCTCAACTGATACCGTAAATAAATATGACGGAGCCATCTTAAGGCTGGTTTTCACTAGCGACGGAAGCAACCATATACATCCGCAATTGTAGTTTCCATTTCAAATATCTCCTTGTTGATCTTATCTTTAACATGTTCTGTTTCGGCTATGAGCAACTTTTGCATCTGAAGTGAAGCCCCTTAATTAAAGAATGCTTTTCCAACTGTTCTCAAACTCTTCTGTAATCTTATCAATATTTGCTTTCTTCTTTATCTGTAATCCTTTTGCAATAACAATGTTTCTTTCTTTACATTCTTGAAAATATACATGGTGGTGTTTATAAGTCAACATCTTCTTGTGTAAACTCAACAATTTGAAAAAGTAATGCGATTGATTCCGGTTTATCGAGCGGTAGTCATATAGTCGATGCAGATTTGAATTATATCCTTACACAAGCTATCAATTTTCACAATTGAAATATATAATAACACATATGAAAATAAATATAATAATTATTATTTTTAATAATTTAATAGCTTATATTGCGCAAGTTTCATGTGAATATGACATGATCACCTGCGCATTACATTACAGATAAAATATAAAACTAGCTTAAAACTAACATATTGTGCTCTACATACATTATTCGCATCTATACTAGAAAAAATCCACTTTATAAAAACTAATAAAAAAGACAAAAAATATATATATTTGAAAACTATACTAACGAACATTAATACTAGCAATTTCAGAGCAGATGAAACTAAAATAATAAAATATGTGTCAAGTATAAAAATGTTTTCTTAAATAGATAAGTCTTAATCGAGCGCTTAAAATATTCAAGAGGCTGCTCATTGCGAATATGGCTTGGAAGAGCGTTCCACAGTCTAGGAGCCGCTGATGTAAAGGCTCTGTCACCAAGTGTATGCTTCATGAGGACGTTAGGCGGTTCTAGAAGCAGTTCATTGTTAGAACGCAGGCTATACCTAGACGTCCTGACTGTCTTCTAATCTTAATTAATTCCTGAATATAAATAGGACACATACAGAGTAGTATAGTATACTGTTATTAAATGAAACACCTATATTTCGGCCCTGTACAATGGACTTCATCAGGGTGAATGATAGAGATGTCTGAAAAATATATTTTGACCGCAATGCTATGATAAGACTGAATATATCAAGTATATATATATTTGTCTATTTTAGGGCGGTAATGAACAAATATATATTTAATATATATATCCTGATATGTTATACTGGTTAAAACATATTTTTCAGATCTCTTGGGGGTCAGGCCAATCAGAAAATATATTTTGGACAACATCCCATAGTTATAAGTATTGATATTAGCATTATTCCATGAAAAGGTACTTACAGTATATACTTATATTAGTATGTTTGTCAAGGACAACCTTATGCGCTTATTTAACTGTATATATATTATATATATGTACTATTTACAATATGAGTGTATCATATACAGAATACTAATAGGGGTTATTAGTATTCTGTATCATTGATTCTGTATCATCTGTATCATTGATACAGAATACTGATAGGCTAACTAGAATTTTGTATGGGTTTACAGTTATTGCACGTGACCCGAATGATGTGTCTGGATTGGCTAGTAACCAATAATTATTCTCTATGGCAGTGAAATCTGGGGGGCGCATATAAAGTTCTGTAATATATCCTCTTTCAGTGGAAGCAAAAACAACTAGGAGTTATAAGTTCTGGCTGGAGCTGAATAACCCAGAACAAACACGTTTATCGCAGGACATGTGCATAGATATCAGAAAATGAAAACTATCGTATGTACGATTGCGGTCTCGGGGACATCTGGAATGATCCTCCGGTCAATAGCCTGCGTGCAGACGTTCTCTTCGGGAAAGAGACGTCTGCGAAACGCCGTTGATAATCGTGTTCTGGTCACGTGTTTCTTCACCAGTATTTGAGGACCGCCCGCTGATTGGCTGTTGACGGAGGATTGTCATAAAGTCATATATGATTGGCTAATAACTTCCGAGATGACCCCATGTTTACTTTTCGAAAGTGGTTATTATTTACATAAACGTCTAGTTGTGTTTTATGTTTTGCCAGGAGTCCATTTTTTTGTAGTGTTCTCCTAGTTTTGCTGATATTGTGAAACATAATGGCAAGAATCTAGTATAAAATTAGAGCTTTCTACTCTTAGCTTCGAAGTTCACTTAAATTCGCCATATATTTGTAAACACTGGGTCTTGAAGTTGAAGAAAAGGCGAGATGTGAAATATAATCTTCGAAGGCAGAACTTTACGAGAGTTATCATTCGAAAGCCACAAACGCAGGTCTGGTCGTAAAGAAAAGGGACAGTACATGTGCTAGAGAATTGTTTGAGTCAGACTGACTCCAGCTCTGCCCCGAAACGAACTGCTCTAGATGGAAATGCGATCGAGCCGACGTACTTCCCTCGTAGAAGGTTGCCGACCACAAGAATATAAACTCCTGCAGCGAGAAAATCAAATAAATGTACGTACCTCCATGATATTCCACTTTCTCACATTTGCTCGTCCGTGTTACCAATTCTGGATGATTCAGTTGTCGTAGGTGAAAATATTAAACCAAACAAAACACAGAAGACAGTCGTCCAAGTCCAGCCGGTCGAATGGCCGAGCAAAACAAATGTTATAACACGAATGCCTTGAAATTTTGGGTAAGATGTAACAGTTGTTTCGTGGAACTTATAGCCAGATTGTATGGAAGAATACAGTTTTGAGAGAAAATGTCCAGCAACTCTTTCTCAAAGCAGTAGACCGAGAATGTTGTGTTCGCTAAAATCGCCTAGGAAAAATAATTACGAATTTTAATTATGATAATTTATGACCAGAACACGATTATCAACGGCGTTTCGCAGACGTCTCTTTCCCGAAGAGAACGTCTGCACGCAGGCTACCGGTCAACCCAGTAATTCAAAAGCATTATGAAAAATTATTCAAACAAAGATTTTGATAGAAGATATCGCTAAGCCAAATCAACGACGATGAGAGAAAAGAAGGGCAACGCAGCGCGGCGTTCGACACCATTGATCACGGCATCATGGGAAACATTCTGGAGAATGATTTTGGAATTACCGACAAAGCTCTCTGCTGGCTCACATCTTTTCTGGCTGCCAGAAAACAGCGTGCTTTCATCAACCAGAAACAGTCTAGGGACTTTGATCTCTCTAGTGGAGTTCCTCAAAGAAGCTGTCTTGGTCCTATACTCTTTATAATGTATGCTTCTCGCCTATTTCACATTGTCAAGAGACATTTACCATCTGTTCAGGGCTAAGCTGACGATACGCAGCTGTACATGTCATTTCGCCCTAGTTCCTGTGCGTCACAGGATGGAGCTGTAAGAGCTATGGAGGCTTGTATCACTGACATTCAAGTATGGATGGCCAGTCATCAACTCATGCTAAATGACAACAAGACTGAGTTTCTAATTATTGGATCTCGACAACAATTATGCAAGGTCAACATTGACAACATCCATGTAGGTGCCTCCGAAATCAAGACAGCTAGCTCCGTGCGTAACTTGGGGCCGTGGTTTGATGGCTCTATGACTATGAAAGTACATGTCGGTAAGGTGTGTAGCAAAGCGTTTCGAGGTCTGTATAACATACGGCAAATCAGGATTTTTTTATCTGAGGAATCAACCAAGACTCTGATTCATACGTTTGTGACTTCTCAGTCATCTTGACTATTCCAACTCATTATTGTATGGCATTCCGCAATACCAGATTGATCGATTACAGCGAGTGTTAAATGCAGCTGCGTGTATTACGTGTCACGTGCCTCGGTTTGCGCATATCACGCCATCTCTGATGCTACTACACTGGTTACCAGTGCAATTCCGAATCCAATTCAAGATCGCTCTCTTGGTTTACAAAGCTCTCAAAGGCATGGCTCCGCTTTATCTGACTGAACTGGTGCGAGTTAAGACTCAGGGGCGCTATGCCCTCCGCACTTATGATGATCAGCTCCTCCTAGAGGTCCCCCGGACGAGGTGCAATACTTTTGGTGATCGCGCCTTTGTTTATTCTGCTCCTAAGGTCTGCAATGCTCTTCCGCTGACTGTCCGCGAGAGTGGTTCTGTTGACTCTTTTATGTCCAATCTCAAAACTCATTTTTTCAGAATTGCTTTTAAATGTTAGTCTACATATATATACACTGTTATTAACATTGAAATATTTTATTTTAGATACTTTTAACTCAAGAATGTCTTTTTTATATAAAGCTTAACATTTTTATATTTATTATAATCATAGTTCATGTAAAGCGCTTTAGAATATCTTTTTATAAATTAAGCGGTATATAAATTATTAAATTAAATTAAATTACGTATCGTACTTCTAAAATTAACTATTCGCTTGAGCCATACCTACATCTAATATTAACATGTGGATTATCGAGCAGCTCAACTCGTCTAAGAATAAGTAACCACGCACTCGAAATTGAAGAAAGGTCGACATTCAAGGCCCTATCGAAAGCCAAAGAAAGAATCAGTCCAAAATTTGACAAACAAGAAGTAGAATACGAATTACATTTTGTGTTGAGATGCTACCTGACATGGCGGAGACAAGCCTCGTAGGGGACCTTGAGTCCTATTGTTTGTTTCCTGTGGCGTTACGCCCAAATGTTGTAAATAAATAAATACCTAAGGGACCATTCATTATTTATGCCTGGGGGGGGGCTGGCAAGAATGAGGGGGGGTCATCAAAAATTCAAGAGCATGAGAGGGGGGGTCACAGAAAAAAATAAGCATAGAAGGGGGGGGCTGTCTATATTTTTGGGTGCATTTCCAGGCATCTAAGGGGCCGCAATTTTCAAATTTTCCCCCATGGGAGCATCCCCGGACCCCCCCAGAGAAATACCTTGCTTTATTAAATAGTAATCAGCCAATCCAATGAGAAACATACAGAGCACCTAATGCAACCACCATTCAATTGTCTTGCCTAATATTTTGTTTGCCTCATCTTAATTTTGAAACTCCATTAGTAAAAAAATATCATCTAGATCCATCTGAAATTAATTAAAGGTAGGTTTGGGTGCATTTACAGCGATCTCAGAAACCTTAATTTCAATTTTTTTTACCCTGACCCCCTTAGTAGAGCCGATCCACATAATGTTCAGTCCGTGTTTAATCCTCTGTAAATGTAAAACTGTGAACAGTGTGAGGGAGGGAGGGGGGGCTCTATATTTTTCAGAATTGTGTGCGGGGGGGTTATGAAATTTTGTTTTGTTTGGAGGGGGGTCAAGACATTTTGTTGTTGTTTAGAACGAATCTTGCCAGATCCCCCCCCCCCCCCCCCCCCCAGGCATAAATAATGAATGGTCCCTAATGCTATAAATTTACACAAACAAAAATATATCAAGATGAAAATGTAGTTTTTAATTTACTAATTGATCCGCCTTTAAAATTACAGAAATACATGTAAGTTTGTAAATATATCAGGCATGTTTTCACAAAAGGGGGTCTTAGGTTCTATAAAGGCTCCTTTTGTGAAAACATGCCTGATCTTGTGTGCCTTTAGCTTTATAAAAAAGCCAGTAACTCGTGTTTTTGCCGTTTTCTTGAAAGGGCAAATGACATACAGTTTAAGACTTTTCTGGCCTTTCTATCCCATAATTTACTTGTGTGAGATCTATCCCATAATTTCTTTATTTGAAAGCTAGAGGTTATGGTTAGGTTAGAAAAACGCCATTTTCTGGTATTTCTACTCAAAATACGGCAAAATTCCATCGACTAAACTTAATCTACAGGAAAAGAACGTTGTATTGCCGTGCAGTGCATCGAAATCCATTAAAGGCTCGAGAAATGGCGCCACTTTGAAATTTAAGTTACACAAGAAAGCCAGTAACTCACTTTACAACGTTTTCATAAAAAAATCAGACCTAGTGGGAAATGTACGTCTTCCACTAAGCAAATCGTTGCGCCATACGCCAGACAAATTTGGTTTTTCGCGAAAATGTTTGAACTAGTCCTCCCCACCCCTCACCCCCACATAAAATACCTAGAGATCAATTATGGGATAGAAAGGCCAGAAAAGTCTTAAACTGTCATTTGCCCTTTCAAGAAAACGGCAAAAACACGACTTACTGGCTTTTAAAGCTAAAGGCACATAAGATCAGGCATGTTTTCACAAAAGGGGGTCTTCGGTTCTAAGGCTTCTTTTGTGAAAACATGTCTGCAGATATACATGACTGCTTCAAAAAACGTCGCAGAAATAACAGCTAATAAAACAAGTGCATTGAACACAGATACTTCCGATACATGTACCTTTAAGTTTGTTAGCTTTCTCAGCAGGTCTGAGAAGTTTGTATATGGCGCCAATAAACACTATCTATATCTATCTATCTCCATGATTTATCTATCTATCTATCTATCTCCATGATTTGATTTATCTATCTATCTATCTATCTATAGATTCATCGTTGTTCCCTTTTGTAACATTTTTTAGAAGTTGGCTCTCTACTACGTAGAACACTTTGGAGGAACTGTTTTTGCGGTAAAAGATAGATAGAAATGTTGTCTATCTGCAGTATGAAAAGTTTGAGATAATATGTTTTCTTTCCCTAAAAATGGCCTGCTTGAGTGCAAAAATGTTACAAAAAGGAACACTGTCCCGGTTTCTGTCAGGGAAAACGTTTTAAACTCGCAAATACGCGGAAGCGAGGGGATATATCACCCTAAGCAACGTACATTTTGGCCCTCTAGTTACCGGAAAGCTTTTGATTTCGGTTTGAAAGACGAATTCGAAACATCCAGTGTCGACACATGCAATTCATACTGGAGTAAGGTTTTACAAGATTTCGAAGTATGCAAAAATCGTATGCACTCATAAAAATTAATGTCACTCTTTTATTTTTCAAGCTACGGCAACGTCATTTACAGAGAATGAAAAGCGATAGTTATAGATAATGTTATGCAAATTTGAAAGCTTTTGGACAAATTTTGAAGAATTTACAGTGATTTATGTAGCAAAATGTGTGTTTGAAGTTAATCGGAAAAACACGAGTTTTTGTCCTAATCTATCTAGTCCGTGCGAATTAAAATTCCAGCTCCTGAGTACCAGGGCTGCCAAACATTTGTCGTGCATTACATTGCTACCTTATCGGACAATAACATATAACAGAATGAAAGCAATAACATGAAACGTGTTAGAGTTTTATTTTTTTTCCCGTAACCGACTGTAAAATGCCAAAAAGTTACAAAAAGGAACATTTGCTGGTTGGGTATGGGAAAGTAGTTTTTATATAATTTCGTTAGCTTTGGTCTCTCTTTTTTTTGTATTTTCGGTTGGCATAATGTGTTGTAAGTATTACAAATTCAAGCATTCTCCGAAAGAATATCTGTATTTTTATCAGTATTGATCAATGTGAGGTTACAAAAAGGAACATGGTGCAAAAATACGGCAAAAGTGACACGCGCATATACATTCTACAGCGCTTATCTAGTGCTTGTTTCCGCAAAATATATGCATTTGAGAGGACCGCAGAACCTGTGCGAGGTAGAGGAATGCAGAAAACTCCAGAAAGTCACGAATTTTCTTATGCAATTGGATGTTTGACCAAACACTTAGGTGAGCTAATAGGATAAAGTAGTGATGTTTGAAAGATACTCATGCACATGCGCATCGTGTAGCAAATCAAGAATATTCGACAATACGCACCTAGATTCATAATCCTTAAATTAATGCCTTTTATTATTATTTAATTTTATTTTATTACAATATATCTCTTTCAATGAAACTAACGAGAGCAGATGCTTGTATGCAGCGAATAGAGAAAAGTAACCTAACGGTTGAGTGCATCATTCAAGCGTTCTGCATTTCAATAGAACTATAAAACCTAACGTACAACTAACGTCTGTGAGCTAAAGTTCTGATTAGAAGCGTAAGACCTGATCCCTTAAAAAGACATACTAAACGTTAACGCCTACGCCTACGTATCTTGTCACACAGTTGCTGTAGAATAAAGCAACAATGGTTTCGCGAGCTTCCTCGTCTTCTTTTCTCCGCTGAGATACACACGCTCGCTCGATTCATAGGCAAATGCTTGTATGCAGCGAATAGAGAAAAGTAACCTAACGGTTAAATGCATCATTCAAGTGTTCTGCATTTCAATACTCAAAACGTGAGCATTAATGTTCTATCAATAAAAAAATGCTACAACAATGTAGACTGATGAAACTGTATAAAACCTAACGTTCAACTTATGTTTTTGTACAACGTCTGTGAGCTAAAGTTCTGCAGCGTAAGACCTGATCCCTTAAAAAGACATACTAAAAGTTAACGCTTACGCTTTCCAGCAGCTTCCCTCTGAGCAATGGATCGGGAGATATTTTTTCGTTCGGTACGTATCTTGCTACACAACTGCTGTGGAGTATAGCCAACCATGGTTTCGCGGGCTTCGTCGCACAGCATGAAATGACAACTTTACGCTTCTTTATTGAAAACGTAAAGGTGCGTAAAGTTGGTTGCCATCTTTACGCAGATTTACTTGGAAGCATAAAGTTGCGTAAAGTTGGTTGCCATCTTTACATAGATTTTGCACGTAAGCGTAAAGATGCGTGAAGTTGGTTGCCATCTTTACGCAGATTTACTTGGAAACATAATGTTGCGTAAAGTTGGTTGCCATCTTTACGCAGATTTACTTGGAAGCATAAAGTTGCGTAAAGTTGGTTGCCATCTTTACATAGATTTTGCACGTAAGCGTAAAGATGCGTGAGGTTGGTTGCCATCTTTACGCAGATTTACTTGGAAACATAATGTTGCGTAAAGTTGGTTGCCATCTTTACGCAGATTTACTTGGAAGCATAAAGTTGCGTAAAGTTGGTTGCCATCTTTACGTAGATTTATGTAAGTGTGAAGTTGGTTGCCATCTTTATGCAGATTTACTTGGAAGCGTGAATATAATGCGTAAAGTAGAGTTGTGTGCTATCTTTACGTGGAAGCATGAAGATGCGTAAACACAGGGCCGGGATAAAGTTTCTCAGCCTGTGTAAAACTCCAAAAAGGATCGTTAAGACCCATGCATAATATTTGAAGACGGTTAGTGTCTCAGTACTTTAAAATCAACGGAAAACAACGATGTTGCGCGTATATTGATATCTTTTAATGTTAGCATATCACATTTCCCAATGTGAGCGTGAAGCCGCTGTGGAAAGAACTGTTCTACTTGCCCCTACATCTGTGACGGACAAACAACTTATACGTACTTTCTTCTCTACCGGTGAAACACGCTCTATCAGAACTAATTTGACGTGTAACACAAAAAATCTAATCTACATGATTCAATGCAACCGCTGCAATTTACAATACATAGGTGAGACAAAACGACGCTTGAAAGACAGATTTAACGAACATCGACGGACCGTAGACAAGTCTAATAACATATCTAAACCAACAACAGCTGCTGAACATTTTCTCTCGACACCTAATCACACCGCTAATGACATGCAACTAACTCCTATCGAAAAAAAATATCTAATAGAGACTCAATTCGTAAGGCCAGAGAAGCTACTCTTATTACACAAGCTAGAACACTCGTGCCTTATGGTCTTAACATCCGTGACGAGTCATACTAGCTGGTATGGTAACCGGTCGTTTCGTTACCAGTCGCTTTCGTTACCAACCTCTTCGTTACCAACTCAAGTCGTTTCGTTACCAATTCCTAGTCGTTTCGTTACCAGTCCGAGTCACTTCGTTACCAGACTCTCAATACTTAGAACTTAAGAGCTGTTTATTTCTATAAAAGTAATGTCAACTTTGGAAGTAATTATTTCACACAAGCGTACCAGTCACTTTCATTAGAAATAAACTGTTTGTGCGTAGTTGGCAAGGCTCGTGTAGTGTAGTTTGTTGGGAAGTAATTATTACAAAACACAAGCGAGAAGCTAATTGTGTGAAACCGGAATAAACAACAACATAAGCGAATTCTAAAGCGACTTGCGGTCGTTTCGTTACCAGTCACTTTCATTAGAAATAAACTTCGGTTACATTTTTTACACATGCCCCCGTAAGTGCTTTCTCTATACGCTCATACTAGGCTAACAGACTTTTTCTCCCTAGTCCACAAAGCCCATTCTCTGCTAATCCAACACATTTTGCTTCTATTTTAAGCGAAAACGATCCTTCAACCACGGATCTAATTATTTCGACCTCATTAACATTAGCAACATTGATCCTCGTCGTTTACGCACCGTGAACGCAAACACTGGTTTACCTCGAATAAATTCTCAAACGGATCAAAGTGTTCCCTTTGCGTAATGTCTTTGCTATTATAACGCAATGTTATGCACGCGCTTGACTCCGAATTACAAAGTTACTACCTTTTTTAAAAGATAAATAATTTATTATATATACAAATTCAAATTCAAACTAACTCGATTTACAAAATTTCACTGAACTTATATTAAACTCGTCGATGTGCGGACATGTGAGCGCAAGCTCCCAACAGCTGCCAGGCAGTCTTCGTTTTCGCCGCATACTCACTCCAAAGAGCGAAAAGCTTTGCTTGGATGTTTCGGTACTTCTTACATTGTACTCGCTGTAGTTTCTTTTCCCCCACTAGGCGGATCTGTAGGGAAGCAAGGGCGGCCTCTCTGTGTAGAAGATTGATGAGCATGTACAGGGGGAGCTGGCCTCTTCCACGTCGTTATTCGTTCTGACCGTCTTCTCGTACACGCTCCAGTTGGAAGGGGGAGCGTTCTACCTTCAATCCAATTACGCCTGACGTATTCAACTAGCTGGTCGAGGCCATCTGTTGTTGCTTGGGCCTTGAGCCGGTTGAACATCGGTGTGATCTGTTCTGCGGGGAGGAATGGTAGCGCCATAATCCGCTTCACGTAATGGTATATACCATTATCACTGCTGTAAGCCAAATTCTTGAACCTTAAAGCAAACAAACAAAACGTTGTTTATTAAAGTTGTTTTCAGTGGTTTTTAGATCGCTTTTTTCATTCTTAAACTAACCTTTCTCCATCATTATAGCCTGGTTCTAGTGGAAGGCACAGCCCATCAAGGTCACCCTTGGACTTAGCACAGTCCACATGGCTCTCTCGAAGTCAAGTGTGATCTTGGTGACCTGCAGTTCAGAAGGGAGTTTGCGGAGGATCTTCTTCATGACCTAGGAAATAACATAAATAGGAAACAAGTTTACAATTAAATCAAAGCGTTTTAATTTATAACAGAATCCCAATGCCCGTGTTTAATATCGACGTGTTTGCCTTTTTCTTTTCATTTTACCTTGCGATAGTCTTTCTTTGTTCTGCCTGACATGAGGACAAACAGAAGAGGGACCTGCTTGACATTGTCGTCTTTGCGGACGAAGGCGTTGAAGGTAAGCAGAGCTCTGCTTAAATTGATGACGGCACAACTTGAAAGTTCCATCCACGTACCAAGTCTTTGCCTTGCTTAATTGTACCAACTGTTGTTCTGTTGCAAAGATGAGGTGACGTCTGTTTTTTTACTTTCACATCGGAGACCAGGAACTCTGCGGGGATGTTGTCCTGATCTAGCTCGAAATCTAAAAAAATAAAGCAAGTCGCTTTAGAATTCGTTTATGTTGTTGTTTATTCCGGTTTCACACAATTAGCTTCTCGCTTGTGTTTCGTAATAATTACTTCCCAACAAACTACACTACACGAGCCTTGCCAACTACGCACAAACAGTTTATTACTCGGGCCAGCGTAGGCTGGGCCCGAGTCAAGTTTCGCAAGTGTTTATTATTATTATTTTCTGTGTCGACTTCCGGGCCCATCAACCAATCAGAATCGATTCCCCACGGGATAAACACGCGGGACAGGTATCCAAGATGGCGGCTACAAAGGACTTATGCCTTGTTATGGCAAATCACCTAGTTATTGGGCCATTTGTGCTGAAACCAAAGGCTTCTTGGACTGAAATACCAAGATGTTCAGTTTTTCTAGGGCCGACAGGAGTTTTACGGGCCGTTTGCATGGAAAATTCTCACGTTTTTATATACAAAAGGAGTCTGAGAATGAGATTGCGTCCGCGTCCAAATTTATGTATCCGACATATTTGGTAAGTAAACACAAATGTTTAATTGGCCGGTAACAAAACGAGTAGGGGACTGGGACGAGTTTATCAGAATTACTCTAATTCTAAAATGAAGTTCATCACATGATAGAGCATGTTCAAATTAGCATGTGTGCCAAGTTTGACGTGATTCAAGTGAATCTTGTCTGAATTATAAGCAATTGAAATTTCTTTGTGCCTCCAAATGTATGGTTTGGGAGGGTCCACAATAGGGGTTCTTAAATCCTGCAATCCCGCCATTTTTCTCTCTCAATCCCGCAATCCCGCAATATTTTATCTCGAATCCCGATCCCGAAACATAATTCTCTAAAAATAAGTTGCGATTGCCAGTAGTTGTGATTGTTCCTTTCGTAGTTGTTTTAATTACGCGACGGTTTGTAATCGTGTCTCGTCTGTCCACAGGTAACCCAAGCACTGTAAGTGGCAATATTTACTAGCATTTGTATGGATTTTTTAGTCTTGGATTTTCAAAACTAATATTGAATAAAAAGTGAGAATACTTACAGGATTGTGTTTTTTTGTCCATGGGCTGGGTGTGGTTGCAATGTCAGCGTTTTGGGGCGAGTTTTTACCCCACACAGCCCATGGACAAATACAAACAATCCTGTATTAAGTATTCTTGCTTTTTATTCAATATTAGTTTTGAAAATCCACGAAGCCCCTACTCTGGATGCCAGAGGTTCTAAGATTATAATGCCCTCTCTAAGCAAACGTCAGCGAGAAGACCGAGCAGCGAAGCGATGAGAACTAATTAAGGCGGAATAATCTCTGGCACTATTGGCGGCTTTTTGGCGCTCCAAGTACGAATCTCACTTCCATGCCAGAAGACTAATTCCTTTTGATTGACACCTGAGAAACCAGTGAAATGTTCTTTTGACTAAACCGGTTTTGACCACGTCGGGTTTTATTCTTTTCTCTGATTGACAGATAAAGCGAACTAAAGTAAGACAGATAAGCACATCGCGAAAATCCCGAATCCCGCCTCTCGGTGCCCCTATTTCCCGTATCCCGCAGCGAATATCATCTATATCCCGCGTCCCGTCAAAAGTCGAAATCCCGAAATCCCGTCTCATTTTCTTTCATATCCCGAATCCCGTAAAACCTATTGTGGACCCTCGTTTGGAGGGACAACGTTAAAAAATAAGAGAGTTTGTATGGGAAAATTGACATATTTGATGCCTTCTAGCATCGTCAATATTGAGCCAAAGTTCACCAAACGTTCCAGACTAGCTAAGTTTGATCTGTTCTTTTTGAAAATAATGCTCACTTTGACTAGTTATTAATTGAATTAGTTTTACTGACTCGGTTCCAGTCTCCCGCTCATTTTGTTACCGGCTAATACCAGGTTGCAGTGTTGATATTTATTATTTCCTCTTAAAGTTTAAATGGCTTCTAATAGACTAGAAAATGGGCTCTAGAAATTGGCCCAATTTATCAGTTCTTTCGGTAAAACAGGAATACGGATCCGGAAGATCTACAACTGCAATTAATTATTTGGTGTGAAGACAGATGACTCCAATAATCCAAAAACCGAGTGGAAATCGCATGTTTATTTCTAAAATGGACTCATGCAGTCTATAATTTATTTTAGAACTAATAATTTATCCTAAATTTCAAAGTTACATCATCTATATGTATTTATAATTTCATTACAATTGGATTAATTTTATCTGAACTAAGTTTGGGCCTATAACAGAAAGATGGTAGCCTCCAGTTTGCTTAAACTGCATTCCAGTAACCTCAGTGGTTAAGTGTCAGTCTGTTGTGCAGGAGGGTTCAAATCCTGGTGGGACCTTCAAATAAGTGGGAGAACTGGTACTGCCTTTGCTCTGACATCTGCAAATGGTTAGACCATAGTTAATAGAGTGGAATGGTTATGAAACCCAGCGACCTTCTTTGTTATATGTCTTTGTTAGCTTTTTTCAACCACTACCCTGCACAAAACACAATAGAAATTCCAATGTGTTAATCAATCAGCCAATAGAAACGTGTGAGTTCAGTCGTTCAGGGGATGCTAATGAACTATGACCCTGCACAATCTTTTGTCTTGCCCCTTTCCAACATAAATCTCAGCGCCTTTGTTAGCCCTTTGAAGTTTGCCGGGTTTCATAACCATTCCACTCTATTAACTATGGTTAGACCTTCATGTCTTCTTGGATCAGAATGTTAAATTGTAGGCCGACACTGAGAATGCAACCAAATCTCTGGTAGTGACCACCCTCAAGTGTGGTGGATATAGTTGTATACATAGAGTAAATGAGTTTGTCCCCAAGTAGCAATACCATGATGCTAAATACATTGACATTCTCCTCTGTTAGTAGTAGTTAAGTACTAGTTCCCTTGTTGCCACTATGTACATTTTATATATTAATATACAGGCTAAATATAGTAGATTACATACATAATCATGACTGCTGCCTTAAATTCTTTTGTTGTTGTTGTAAATGGATGGGTAAATAATGCATGTATTAGCAACTTCCCCCAGGGGTGGATCCATGGGAACCTGTCAGAATTAATTGTTTGTTGCCCATCGGTGAGGGAGAAAAGCTCACTTTGGTCCATAGATCAGGAATTTTTACTAATTGCTGTGATCCATACCAGGGGATTTGATTCGAGGTTGATTTTGTATTTGAAAATCTACGTTGTGTCGGCTTTGCTACTTTTAATAAAATTAAACACCGGAAATTTTCTCAAATGCGGAGAACTATTTAAATAGTATCTACTTTGTGAGCAAGTTAGCATGTAAATTGCTTATGCATTAATAAATGAAAAATAATACTATAGTACTAAATAATATTATGAAAATAGTCCTCCGCGAGTACAACCGTGCCTCCTGATCCACAAGTAGAGACTGGTAACTACAGTACTGCAAATCGGTCAGCGGCAACGCTCATGAGCATATAAGGTTTTGGCGGGCGAAAAAAACTTCAATCAATCAATGCCAACGGTTCCACGACGAAGCACTTTCTGAGTGGTCTTTCCCTACAAAAGACGGTTAGCTGCTTAAAGAGCTAAGAACTCATCAAGACGTCGTGTGGACCCTAAATGGCTATTTATGGGCTGGTATCCGTGGAGGAATACGAAACACTAAACAGTTCGAAGATGATACGACGGTAAGCCTTTTCCATCAGTTTTACTTTTAAAGTAGTTCCTAATTTACCTACAAAGTAGATATGTTGATCAGTAGGTCGCTTAATAATGCTAACAAAAAGTAAATGACTATGGACGAATTAACTATACAAAAAAACGTATATACATGTGGCCAGAGACGGCAGAGTCCAACTGCTACAAACCGCTCTCTCACCTTGCTTGCCGAGCAGAGGAGTGAAAACATGAAGTCTCATTACAACTTAAATACACATCGGCGAGTCGAATTAAGGTTACTGGATACCTTCAAAAGTGATTTCCGCAAAAATATATCAATGGAAAGGTTGATAACTGAAGAATACCAGTAAAACGTTATTTTATACGGAATTACTCTAGATTTAAAACTACAGTCACTTTATTTAACCCGATGTCGAAGACGTTTATAAACGCGAATTACCAGCGCCGGGTTTTTATACTTACGAAGTAATTACACTTGTGTCAAGTTAAGCGGTCATTGATCTTCAAAAGCGTGTGTGCGATTTTTTATATCTATTTTCTATGCGAAATTATTGCAGTTTAAAGTCGAGTCATCGATTATTTTTGCCAAGCCATCACGCTTGGACCGATATCTTTAAAACTAAAAACAAATCGGAAAAAAGCACACACGCTTATCGTAGAATCACTGGACGAAATTGAAAAAAATTCCGGTAAATTCTTATATGCAATCAATTCACTTGAAGACTGCAGAAACGTTGAAAAATTGAAGCCGAGAAATCGGCATTAGAAGTTCAGCAACTGATTCACAGTTTTTCACACCTACTTAGAGCGGCTTTCCGGACTCGACACCCATTCTCCAATCAGAAGCGACCTCCTGGAGTCTCCCAAAATTCCGCGGGAATAACTAAAGGTAGAGTTTCAATATGTAAATACCATTAGTTCTCCTTGTACTCTCTTGTTTTAATATCTGGGTTCCAGAGGATATTGTAATCTAGGAATTAGAGAAATATATATATTTGCCGAGATGAATATTGTACCTCTTCCACATGTTTATTTCCGTACGCGCCGCATCTATAGCCGGCTTGTTTGACTTGAAAAAAAAAGACAAAAAGGTGAACCGTCAGACTTTACGTTTCCATCTTAGCTTTCTTGGAAACAAATATTCTCTCGGCTGGCTCCTATCAATTCTTCTTTATGTTCAGATGTGGATCACTCGGCACGCAAGTGAAAATACGAACCCTTGTCGGGTTTTGCGAGAACTTCTGATTTGGCTCGAAGTCGTATGCGTTGTTTGTCCTTGTTTTGCTTTTCGTTTTTCTTTTTTTTTTTCCAAGCTCCTGCTTGCTTTTTGGAAGACATAAGGCCAGCAACCGATGGAATTACGGAATAGTGTGTGGAAAAACGTTTCTCAATAAATGTAAACATTGCTATATGAAATGAATTTATGCGCTAGCTTTCCTCACACTTTCGATACGGGCGAGTGAGCACTTGTCATGTGTTAATTGATCTTCTGTCAAGCAAACAGAACCTTTTACTTCCCTTTAAAAACTTCCTTTTGGTATTTCTCCGTCAACATTAATTTTTTTTGAACGGAGTTTTTAGTATATCAAACACTGCTACTAAAACTACATTTCTGTGCGGAAAAAAAATTCACCCTCTTTTCCGTTTTGAAGGTATCCAGTAACCTTAACCATCTAGTTACAAGCTTAGGACATTGCATTGTGTTTGAGTATATTTCTCAGTTAACAAGGACGTTTCTATAACACTAAGCGAGTAAATAATGATAAGAATAACACAAAATCGTAGTTTGAGTATTTGTTCGTTTTTTTCTTGTTCTTACTTTATTTATATCTTCATAACCGTCTGTACTTCAGTCCTTAATATTAATAACAAGAGGCCCTGAGTGGCCTTAACTTGGGCCATCTATAGCATGTACTGCATGGAGTTCTAGCATAATTTTGTGTCAACATGGTTTGTGCTAGAGTAGCCAGAGAATTGGTTCTCTACTGATGCTCTTGTCTGTCAAATGTCAATGTGCAAATGCCCTGCGTATGCTGGGGGGGATTAGGTTAGGGTTATGGTATGCTATGATAATTATTGTAAAATTATCCTTTTAAATTATGGTAACACTAACGTTATTTGGAACAAACAATCGACGTACAACGTTTGTACACAATCCAAATAAAACCCATGTATGTATGTTGTTGTTGCCGCGATGGGGTGGGGTTAGAGCCATAATACACACAACACACACATACATGCTATGCATGTACATTTCAGCCACAATTTCCTTCAATTCTGTAGTTTAATATTACTTTCTTTTCAATATTATTGTTCCTTGAGGGTCGATAGGAATATAAAAAAACTTGGTATGGGTGTTGTTGATTGAAGTGCAATGGTTATTTGAGTAGTCTGCACGACATTGAGTCACTGAAATTTGATGCATTGTAATTATATCAGGTGCAGTATGACTACGATAAATCAAGCATTTTTTTAAGAACAACAAATTCCACATAATGTTGCTGTTCATTGTGAATAGTTAGGTACATGGCAATGTTGTTCTACGTATGAAATTAAGTCATCTATTTGTAATTCTCATTAACAAACCAGTGGAGACGGCTGAAATTCAGGATAAATTCTCAATACAATATTTTTGATTGGGGTTGTAAACTACAGACCACCATAATTGTTCTAGTATTAGTGAGCTGCCACTGTGCTAGTGCTCATTTTCTACATCTTGAACGAGACTGAAACTTATAATGGCAGGCCACAAAGAAACATGCAATGTCCACTCATTTTTTTCTATCATTGGAGTTGCAGCAAGATTAATTTTCATTCCCAAATAATTCTTAAAAAGTACTCATACTCCTGATCGTGAGTGAAAGTGACGATGCTGACACCAAGAACTGAGGAACAACTCAGTTTATACTCACTTAAACTGCATGCTGGATTTTCGTTCCCGAATTTGTAAACATTTAAATACATATGCACATAATATTTTAAAAAACCCCTGTCGGTCAGAGAACTGAGAAATCGGGTCATTTCTACTATCCTTTCGAGAGGTTAATAACAATAAATAACAACACAACGACGACAGTCCATTGGTATAAAGGTTATCATGTTCAGATTAGCGGCTACTTACATTTCCAAGCTATTGTCTTTATAGTTACGAGTGTATCTTAAAGCATGTCGCATAATATGTGATAAATTCCCGTCCAAAGCCCTTGAAACACCTCTCAGCTTTAGAAAAGACAAAAATCTTGGTATTGCACTTCAAGGAAGCTTTGGTTTACACAAAAAAAAAGCTGATATTAAAGGATTTGCTAAGTCAAAACTCCCACTCGCCGCCATCTTTAAAAACCTGGAAATGTTGTCCTCTATTCACGTGACCAGCACAGTGCAATCTGATTGGTACGGTGGCAAAAAGAACTTCCAAAGAAGGTGCTATCTGATTGGTTAACGGCGAAAAAGTTCGAAGTTTAAAAAAAAAAACATTTGCGATTTAAGACTAGTGCCGGCCAAAGGCCTGGCCCGAGTAATAATCATGGGAGACAAGCACATACCCAACAAGACGCCCGTTGGGCATTATACTTAGGCTTTCAGTTAGGGAGGAGGCAAAATTTTCTAAAACAATTCATGTAAAGAATTGATGACTTTGTGAAAACATTAAAAATGGCACTTGAAATTAGTTTCTAGCATTAAATGCATGTGTTACGTTTCCAAACTTTAAGACAGGAAATCGTCAATACAATGTTCTAATAATTTTTGTACAGCAGAGAATTGTGTTATTAAACATGTAGTAGAAATAAAAAAATTGTGCCATTTGAAGAATTATTCTTAATGTCAAAAGAGCATAACGAATAAATACAACCTTAACTTGGGCCACTTTAATTAATACATGGAGTTCTAGCATATTTTGTGTCATACATAATTTGTGCTAGGGGAGCAGGATAATTGATTCATTACTCATGCTTGTGATAATTTACATTGCAATCACATATGGGAACTTCTAATTACAAAGTTTTACTGATAATTAAATTGAGGCTTCATGAGGGTTGTCACTGAAGGGACTGGTCAGAAATTAGCAGGGGGAGGAGGTTGAGATTTTTTTGAATCGCCAAAAATGGAGGGTCATAAATCATGGGAACTGAAAAAAAGGGGTGATAATAGGGGAGAAAGGGTCAAAATATTTCATACTCTTTGTCCAGGGAGTTTCTGAGGCCAACAAAATCCTATCGAGGTTTTGTGGTAAAAACGGATGGTGGTCAATTCAGCATACTGACATTACTCCCGACTGCCTAAACACGAGTAAACTCCATCTAAACAAGAAGGGGTCTAGCAAGCTCGCAAAGGATTTCATTAATCACCTAAATACAGTAGTTATTGATCATTAGGGGTTGATTGTTCCAAATGCTGCTCAACTTGGGGCTGAAACTGCAACTCCTATTGTAAACCCAAATGGTGCTGCAATTTCTCTATTGCCAAAGGTAAGAGGGTTTAAAATAGCATGCTTAAATATAACAAGTCTTCGCAAGCACCTTGATGAATTGCAAATTCTGTTAAAAAATACCTCCATTGATATTCTAGCCCTAAATGAAACAAGATTGGATAAAACAATTAATGATAACAAAGTCTCGATTGATGGCTATGACATAATTAGAAAAGATCGCAACACCAAAGGTGGTGGAGTTTGTTTTTATATTAGAAGTTCAATGAATTATAAAGAACTGAATGGGATTGGTGTTGACGAGCTTGAATGTATCACTGTTGAGATTAACAAACCCAAAACGAAACCAATTTTGATCACCAACTGGTACAGACCACCAGATTCCACTATTGATAAAATTGATTCCTTTGAAGGAATACTAAGAAAATTGGAAAGTGAGAACAAAGAATCGATTCTCCTTGGTGATTTTAATTGTGATTTTCTCTCAGGTAATTTTAACAATAATACAGAAAAATTAAAATTCATTACTGAAGTTTATCAGTATACACAGCTTATTAAAGAAGCAACTTGGATCACCCAGTATTCTAAAACTGTTATTGATCATTTCTATACTAACAAACCGGAAAACTACATCGCATCTGGTGTTTTACATACTGGAATATCTGACCATAGTCTAATTTATGTGATTAGAAAATTTAGTTACTCAAAAAAATCCTCCTAAGATAATTGAGACTAGGCAATTTAAATATTTTAATGAACGAGCATTTCTTGTAGATCTTGAAAGTATGCCGTGGGAAATAATTAGTTCTCTTGAAAATCCCAATGATATGTGGCAGTTATGGAAGAAAATGTTTCTGTCCGTTGTTGATATCCATGCTCCACTGAAACAAAGAAAGGTGAAAAGTAGTTACTCTCCCTGGTTAAACAGCAACCTTATGGATAAGATGCGTGAGAGAGATTGTCTTTAAAAAATTGCAATAATTAATAATTCTGAATATGATTGGGGTATATTCAAGAGAGCTAAAAATGATGTTAATATGGCTATAAAACAAACAAAAAAGGAGTATTTTAACACAATTATTCATAGTCATATTGGAGACATCAAGAAAACCTGGAATACTTTAAACAAAATGCTGTCACGAAGTCAACCAGCATCAATCCACTAGATATTAATGGGCAAATATATACAGATAAAACTGAAATTGCAAATTGTATGAATGAGCACTTTTGTTCTCTAGGACCACGTCTTGCTAATAGTATACCACCATCACAAGTACAACTAGAAAACTATTTGCATTATAGTGAAGCAAGATTTAGATTTCCACATATAAATTGCAGCGAAGTGAAGAACATTATTTTGAAACTTTCCTCCAATAAATCTTGTGGTATTGATTAAATTTCAGCAAAATTAATCAGATTAGCCTGTCCAGTCATATTAACTTCTTTGACAAAGTTGTTTAATGAATCTCTCAGAACTGGAATTTTTCCTGACGACTGGAAAGTTGCTAAAGTATCACCAATTTATAAATCTGACTCAAAATCTAATCCAGAAAATTATAGACCTATTTCTGTCCTATCAGTTATAAGTAAGATTTTGGAAAGGTTGACATAATTATGATGCCCTTTACAAATATTTAGTAGACAATAATCTCTTAAATAAATTCCAATCAGGGTTTAGGTCATTGCATTCAACATTGTACTGCTCTCTTACAAGCCACTAACAGATGGTTACAGAATATGGATGGAGGTCTTTTGAATGGTGTGCTTTTCGTTGACTTAAAAAAGCCTTTGATACTGTTGATCACACAATTTTGTTGAGAAAATTGGAGTGTTATGGTGTCAGAGGAGAGGAACTAATTTGGTTTAAATCTTACCTCTCCAATCGATCACAGTATTGTTATGTTAATAATATTTTATCATACAACAAACCCATATCTTGTAGAGTGCCACAAGGATCGATTTTAGGCCCTCTTCTCTTTTTGATATACATAAATGATTTTCCTGATTCTTTAACACACTGTACTTCAGGTATGTTTGCAGATGACACATATATAACTACTGCAGATACTGATATCAAACAGATAGAAAAGCATATTTTTGAGGATTTAAAACTAACTGAAAAATGGCTAATTGCCAATAAGTTAAGTTTCAATGACACTAACACTAAATATATGGTAATAGGTTCAGCAAATAGATTAAAACAGCTTGCTCCTAATCCGTCACCAAACTTCTATGGTCTACCTATTGAAAGGGTACAGGAATTTAAACTTCTTGGTGTATATTTAGATGAAAGTTTGTCCTTTAAAGCACACATTAAACATGTGATTGGCAAAGTATCAACTGGTTTGAAAATGTTATATTGTACAAGACAATATGTAGACGATAGAAGTGTATTACTTTGTGTATGTCATTCCCTTATTGAGCCATATTTTGACTATTGCAGCACTGTTTGGGGAGGTTGTAAATCCAAAAGCTTCAAAATAGAGCTGGGAGGATTATTACTAAATCTGATTATACTGTGCGCTCTCATTTTATGAGAGATCTGTCGATGTGAAAATGGATACCCTGTCTAAGATCAGAAACTGGAAAAACCATACCCTGTCCAGCGGATCATCCCCCTATAGTCCATATATGGGAGTATAGAAATTAAGTTTCAAAAAGGAAGGGATGTATTGTCCAATATTTCAATACCTAACTACACCTTCATATCACAACCCAGCAACACCATTGCTGGGGGTGTTGGATTTTACATAAGCAGTTATTTGAAGTATTCAGAAAGAAATGATTTGAGTCAATGCACTGATTATTATGAGTCTATTTGGATTGAAATTGAAAATTCTAATGGGAAGAATTTTCTTTGTGCTGTCTTTTATAGACATCCAAGTAGTAACCTGGAACCTTTTCTAAAAGATTTTTACATGGTACTTGATAAAGTAAGTAAAGAGAATAAATATTGTACAATAATGGGTGATTTTAATATCAATCTTCTAAATTATGAATCTCATCATCTTACTGAAGAATATATTAATACATTGAATTCTTATTCATTCCAGCCCTTGATCACTCACCCAACAAGAATAACTCATCATTCAGCCACATTAATCGATAACATTTTTTTCAATTTTCTTGAACACTATACTGTAAGTGGTAATATAATATATGACCTCTCTGATCATCTTCCTAACTTTGCTATATTTGATAAAATAAGTTTCTTTTCCAGCCAAAATAGAATTTACAAACGTGACTATTCAAATTATAATGAATCAGCTTTTATTGAGGAATTTAAAAAAGTAAACTGGGTTGACCAACTTCCTGTTGACAACAGTATTGATGATCTTTATGAGTCATTTTACTCAAAAGTATCAGTAATTGTAGATAAGCATATTCCATTAAAGCAACAATCTCACAGAGCCTCTAAACTCTGTTCAAAACCTTGGATAACTCCTGCCTTATTAGTATCAATAAAAAAGAAAAATAATTATTACAAAAAGTACATGACTATACATCTAGACGTTTGATAAGTCAGATACTTAATTCGTGTTTACATAAACTTTTACTTAACATTGTGACGTCATCTGTGCATATATTAGAGGACAGGTGCACGGTAAAATGTCATCTATTTGCTAAACATTGCTCATTGTGTTTGTCGTCAGGAGTGAGGGATTACATTCATGTTGTGGATCTCGCAGTGGGACACCTGGCTGCGCTAAACAAAGTTCAAGAAAACTGTGGATGGAAGGTTAACTATTATACCACAACACTGCACTGAATAGAGCGGATTTCGTATGAGTGGGACAATCTACAGTACTGACTACAGCACGGTTACCGTATGGGCATGCCGTGACATTGAAATGGTTTCCCATTGTTTTAGCCCTCCTGATCCAATCAAATCACAGAGTTACAGTACAGCACGGTTATGGACATGCCGTAGTTTGTCCCACTCATACAACATCTGCTCTACCCTTACCCATAACCGTACTGTAACTTACTGTACCGTAACTCTGTAACTGATTGGATGAGAAAGACAAAAGCAGTAGGGAAGCCATTTCAGTGTCACAGCATGTCGTACAGTAACCGTGCTGTATATTAAAGTCAATGCCATAACCTCCCCACTCGTACCAATTACGCTCTATTAATTCCGTCTGCTAATTTAATATTACTTATAAACTCCTAGTCTTATGACTCTTGTTAAAATGCTTGTAAGCGCAAGTCAGTTATCATTGATTTAAAGTTCGAACTGGCTGAAAATCAAAATCACCAACATGGAAACATAATTATGCTCAAAACCTGGCAGGAGCTCAAAGGACAAGGCACTTTTGATTTGTCCCCTGGGAATTAGGTGGGCTGTCCCCTTGGGAATTAGGTGGGCTTGTCCCCTAGGGAATTCGGTGGGCTTGTCCCCTAGGGAATTCGGTGGGCTTGTCCCCTAGGGAATTCGGTGGGCTTGTCCCCTAGGGAATTAGGTGGGCTTGTCCCCTAGGGAATTTGGTGGGCTTGTCGTCCCCTAGGGAATTTGGTGGGCTTGTTGTCCCCTAGGGAATTCGGTGGGCTTGTCCCCTAGGGAATTCGGTGGGCTCGTCCTCTAGGGAATTCGGTGGGCTCGTCCTCTAGGGAATTCGGTGGGCTGGTCCTCTAGGGAATTCGGTGGGCTCGTCCCCTAGGGAATTCGGTGGGCTCGTCCCCTAGGGAATTTGGTGGGCTCGTCCCCTAGGGAATTTGGTGGGCTCGTCCCCTAGGGAATTTGGTGGGCTCGTCCTCTAGGGAATTCGGTGGGCTGGTCCTCTAGGGAATTTGGTGGGCTGGTCGTCCTCTAGGGAATTCGGTGGGCTGGTCGTCCTCTAGGGAATTTGGTGGGCTGGTCGTCCTCTAGGGAATTTGGTGGGCTGGTCGTCCTCTAGGGAATTTGGTGGGCTGGTCGTCCTCAGGGAATTCGGTGGGCTGGTCGTCCTCTAGGGAATTTGGTGGGCTGGTCGTCCTCTAGGGAATTCGGTGGGCTGGTCGTCCTCTAGGGAATTCGGTGGGCTGGTCGTCCTCTAGGGAATTCGGTGGGCTGGTCGTCCTCTAGGGAATTCGGTGGGGTCGTCCTCTAGGGAATTTGGTGGGGTCGTCCTCTAGGGAATTTGGTGGGCGGGTCGTCCTCTAGGGAATTTGGTGGGCGGGTCGTCCTCTAGGGAATTTGGTGGGCGGGTCGTCCTCTAGGGAATTTGGTGGGGTCGTCCTCTAGGGAATTTGGTGGGGTCGTCCTCTAGGGAATTTGGTGGGGTCGTCCTCTAGGGAATTTGGTGGGGTCGTCCTCTAGGGAATTTGGTGGGGTCGTCCTCTAGGGAATTTGGTGGGGTCGTCCTCTAGGGAATTTGGTGGGGTCGTCCTCTAGGGAATTTGGTGGGGTCGTCCCCTAGGGAATTTGGTGGGGTCGTCCCCTAGGGAATTTGGTGGGGTCGTCCCCTAGGGAATTTGGTGGGGTCGTCCCCTAGGGAATTTGGTGGGGTCGTCGTCCCCTAGGGAATTTGGTGGGGTCGTCGTCCCCTAGGGAATTTGGTGGGGTCGTCCCCTAGGGAATTTGGTGGGGTCGTCCCCTAGGGAATTTGGTGGGGTCGTCGTCCCCTAGGGAATTTGGTGGGGTCGTCCCCTAGGGAATTTGGTGGGGTCGTCCCCTAGGGAATTTGGTGGGCTGGTCGTCCCCTAGGGAATTTGGTGGGCTGGTCCTCTAGGGAATTTGGTGGGCTGGTCCTCTAGGGAATTTGGTGGGCTGGTCCTCTAGGGAATTTGGTGGGCTGGTCGTCCTCAGGGAATTCGGTGGGCTGGTCGTCCTCAGGGAATTCGGTGGGCTGGTCGTCCTCAGGGAATTTGGTGGGCTGGTCGTCCTCTAGGGAATTTGGTGGGCTGGTCGTCCTCTAGGGAATTTGGTGGGCTCGTCCTCTAGGGAATTTGGTGGGCGGGTCGTCCTCTAGGGAATTTGGTGGGCGGGTCGTCCTCTAGGGAATTTGGTGGGCGGGTCGTCCTCTAGGGAATTCGGTGGGCGGGTCGTCCTCTAGGGAATTTGGTGGGCGGGTCGTCCTCTAGGGAATTCGGTGGGCGGGTGGTCCTCTAGGGAATTTGGTGGGCGGGTGGTCCTCTAGGGAATTTGGTGGGCTCGTGGTCCTCTAGGGAATTTGGTGGGCTCGTGGTCCTCTAGGGAATTTGGTGGGCTCGTGGTCCTCTAGGGAATTTGGTGGGCTCGTGGTCCTCTAGGGAATTTGGTGGGCTCGTCCTCTAGGGAATTTGGTGGGCTCGTCCTCTAGGGAATTTGGTGGGCTCGTCCTCTAGGGAATTTGGTGGGCTCGTCCTCTAGGGAATTTGGTGGGCTCGTCCTCTAGGGAATTCGGTGGGCGGGTCGTCCTCTAGGGAATTTGGTGGGCGGGTCGTCCTCTAGGGAATTTGGTGGGCGGGTGGTCCTCTAGGGAATTCGGTGGGCGGGTGGTCCTCTAGGGAATTCGGTGGGCGGGTCGTCCTCTAGGGAATTTGGTGGGGTCGTCCCCTAGGGAATTTGGTGGGGTCGTCCCCTAGGGAATTTGGTGGGGTCGTCCCCTAGGGAATTCGGTGGTGGGGTCGTCCTCTAGGGAATTTGGTGGGCGGGTCGTCCTCTAGGGAATTTGGTGGGCGGGTCGTCCTCTAGGGAATTTGGTGGGCGGGTCGTCCTCTAGGGAATTTGGTGGGCGGGTCGTCCTCTAGGGAATTTGGTGGGCTCGTCGTCCTCTAGCGAATTTGGTGGGCTCGTCGTCCTCTAGCGAATTTGGTGGGCGGGTCGTCCTCTAGGGAATTTGGTGGGCGGGTCGTCCTCTAGGGAATTTGGTGGGCGGGTCGTCCTCTAGGGAATTTGGTGGGCGGGTCGTCCTCTAGGGAATTTGGTGGGCGGGTCGTCCTCTAGCGAATTCGGTGGGCGGGTCGTCCTCTAGCGAATTTGGTGGGCGGGTCGTCCTCTAGCGAATTTGGTGGGCGGGTCGTCCTCTAGGGAATTTGGTGGGCGGGTCGTCCTCTAGGGAATTCGGTGGGCGGGTCGTCCTCTAGGGAATTTGGTGGGCGGGTCGTCCTCTAGGGAATTTGGTGGGCGGGTCGTCCTCTAGGGAATTTGGTGGGCGGGTCGTCCTCTAGGGAATTCGGTGGGCGGGTCGTCCTCTAGGGAATTTGGTGGGCGGGTCGTCCTCTAGGGAATTCGGTGGGCGGGTCGTCCTCTAGGGAATTCGGTGGGCTGGTCCCCTAGGGAATTTGGTGGGCTCGTCCCCTAGGGAATTTGGTGGGCTCGTCGTCCCCTAGGGAATTTGGTGGGCTCGTCGTCCTCTAGGGAATTTGGAGGGCTCGTCGTCCTCTAGGGAATTTGGAGGGCTCGTCGTCCCCTAGGGAATTTGGAGGGCTCGTCGTCCCCTAGGGAATTTGGAGGGCTCGTCGTCCCCTAGGGAATTTGGAGGGCTCGTCGTCCCCTAGGGAATTTGGAGGGCTCGTCGTCCCCTAGGGAATTTGGTGGGCTCGTCGTCCTCTAGGGAATTTGGTGGGCGGGTCGTCCTCTAGGGAATTTGGTGGGCGGGTCGTCCTCTAGGGAATTTGGTGGGCGGGTCGTCCTCTAGGGAATTTGGTGGGCGGGTCGTCCTCTAGGGAATTTGGTGGGCGGGTCGTCCTCTAGGGAATTTGGTGGGCGGGTCGTCCTCTAGGGAATTCGGTGGGCGGGTCGTCCTCTAGGGAATTTGGTGGGCGGGTCGTCCTCTAGGGAATTTGGTGGGCGGGTCGTCCTCTAGGGAATTCGGTGGGCGGGTCGTCCTCTAGGGAATTTGGTGGGCTCGTCCTCTAGGGAATTTGGTGGGCTCGTCCTCTAGGGAATTTGGTGGGCTCGTCCTCTAGGGAATTCGGTGGGCGGGTCGTCCTCTAGGGAATTTGGGCGGGTCGTCCTCTAGGGAATTTGGTGGGCGGCTCGTCCTCTAGGGAATTCGGTGGGCGGCTCGTCCTCTAGGGAATTTGGTGGGCGGGTCGTCCTCTAGGGAATTTGGTGGGCGGGTCGTCCTCTAGGGAATTCGGTGGGCGGGTGGTCCTCTAGGGAATTTGGTGGGCGGGTCGTCCTCTAGGGAATTTGGTGGGCGGGTCGTCCTCTAGGGAATTTGGTGGGCTCGTCCTCAGGGAATTTGGTGGGCGGGTCGTCCTCTAGGGAATTTGGTGGGCGGGTCGTCCTCTAGGGAATTTGGTGGGCGGGTCGTCCCCTAGGGAATTTGGTGGGCTGGTCGGCTGGTCGTCCCCTAGGGAATTCGGTGGGCTGGTCGTCCTCTAGGGAATTTGGTGGGGTCGTCCTCTAGGGAATTTGGTGGGGTCGTCCTCTAGGGAATTCGGTGGGGTCGTCCTCTAGGGAATTCGGTGGGGTCGTCCTCTAGGGAATTCGGTGGACGGGTCGTCCTCTAGGGAATTTGGTGGACGGGTCGTCCTCTAGGGAATTTGGTGGACGGGTCGTCCTCTAGGGAATTCGGTGGACGGGTCGTCCTCTAGGGAATTCGGTGGGCGGGTCGTCCTCTAGGGAATTTGGTGGGCTGGTCGGCTGGTCGTCCCCTAGGGAATTCGGTGGGCTGGTCGTCCCCTAGGGAATTCGGTGGGCTGGTCGTCCTCTAGGGAATTCGGTGGGCTGGTCGTCCTCTAGGGAATTTGGTGGGCTGGTCGTCCTCTAGGGAATTTGGTGGGCTGGTCGTCCTCTAGGGAATTCGGTGGGGTCGTCCTCTAGGGAATTCGGTGGGGTCGTCCTCTAGGGAATTTGGGGGGGGGTCGTCCTCTAGGGAATTCGGGGGGGGGTCGTCCTCTAGGGAATTTGGGGGGGTCGTCCTCTAGGGAATTTGGGGGGGTCGTCCTCTAGGGAATTTGGGGGGGTCGTCCTCTAGGGAATTTGGGGGGGTCGTCCTCTAGGGAATTTGGGGGGGTCGTCCTCTAGGGAATTTGGGGGGGTCGTCCTCTAGGGAATTTGGGGGGGTCGTCCTCTAGGGAATTTGGGGGGGTCGTCCTCTAGGGAATTTGGGGGGGTCGTCCTCTAGGGAATTTGGGGGGGTCGTCCTCTAGGGAATTTGGGGGGCTCGTCGTCCCCTAGGGAATTTGGGGGGCTCGTCGTCCCCTAGGGAATTTGGGGGGCTCGTCGTCCCCTAGGGAATTTGGTGGGCGGGTCGTCCCCTAGGGAATTTGGTGGGCGGGTCGTCCTCTAGGGAATTTGGTGGGCGGGTCGTCCTCTAGGGAATTTGGTGGGCGGGTCGTCCTCTAGGGAATTTGGTGGGCGGGTCGTCCTCTAGGGAATTTGGTGGGCGGGTCGTCCTCTAGGGAATTTGGTGGGCGGGTCGTCCTCTAGGGAATTTGGTGGGCGGGTCGTCCTCTAGGGAATTTGGTGGGCGGGTCGTCCTCTAGGGAATTCGGTGGGCGGGTCGTCCTCTAGGGAATTCGGTGGGCGGGTCGTCCTCTAGGGAATTTGGTGGGCGGGTGGTCCTCTAGGGAATTTGGTGGGCGGGTGGTCCTCTAGGGAATTTGGTGGGCTCGTCCTCTAGGGAATTTGGTGGGCTCGTCCTCTAGGGAATTTGGTGGGCGGGTGGTCCTCTAGGGAATTCGGTGGGCGGGTGGTCCTCTAGGGAATTTGGTGGGCGGGTCGTCCTCTAGGGAATTTGGTGGGCGGGTCGTCCTCTAGGGAATTCGGTGGGCGGGTCGTCCTCTAGGGAATTCGGTGGGCGGGTCGTCCTCTAGGGAATTCGGTGGGGTCGTCCCCTAGGGAATTTGGTGGGGTCGTCCCCTAGGGAATTTGGTGGGCTCGTCCCCTAGGGAATTTGGTGGGCTCGTCCTCTAGGGAATTCGGTGGGCGGGTCGTCCTCTAGGGAATTTGGTGGGCGGGTCGTCCTCTAGGGAATTTGGTGGGCGGGTCGTCCTCTAGGGAATTTGGTGGGCTCGTCCTCTAGGGAATTTGGTGGGCTCGTCCTCTAGGGAATTTGGTGGGCGGGTCGTCCTCTAGCGAATTCGGTGGGCGGGTCGTCCTCTAGGGAATTTGGTGGGCGGGTCGTCCTCTAGGGAATTTGGTGGGCGGGTCGTCCTCTAGGGAATTTGGTGGGCGGGTCGTCCTCTAGGGAATTTGGTGGGCGGGTCGTCCTCTAGGGAATTTGGTGGGCGGGTCGTCCTCTAGGGAATTCGGTGGGCGGGTCGTCCTCTAGGGAATTCGGTGGGCGGGTCGTCCTCTAGGGAATTTGGTGGGCGGGTGGTCCTCTAGGGAATTTGGTGGGCTCGTCCTCCTCTAGGGAATTTGGTGGGCTCGTCCTCTAGGGAATTTGGTGGGCTCGTCCTCTAGGGAATTTGGTGGGCGGGTCGTCCTCTAGGGAATTCGGTGGGCGGGTCGTCCTCTAGGGAATTTGGTGGGCGGGTCGTCCTCTAGGGAATTTGGTGGGCGGGTGGTCCTCTAGGGAATTCGGTGGGCGGGTCGTCCTCTAGGGAATTCGGTGGGGTCGTCCCCTAGGGAATTCGGTGGGGTCGTCCCCTAGGGAATTTGGTGGGGTCGTCCCCTAGGGAATTTGGTGGGCTCGTCCCCTAGGGAATTTGGTGGGCTCGTCCCCTAGGGAATTCGGTGGTGGGGTCGTCCTCTAGGGAATTTGGTGGGCGGGTCGTCCTCTAGGGAATTTGGTGGGCGGGTCGTCCTCTAGGGAATTTGGTGGGCGGGTCGTCCTCTAGGGAATTTGGTGGGCTCGTCCTCTAGGGAATTTGGTGGGCTCGTCCTCTAGGGAATTCGGTGGGCGGGTCGTCCTCTAGGGAATTTGGTGGGCGGGTCGTCCTCTAGGGAATTTGGTGGGCGGGTCGTCCTCTAGGGAATTTGGTGGGCGGGTCGTCCTCTAGGGAATTTGGTGGGCGGGTCGTCCTCTAGGGAATTTGGTGGGCGGGTCGTCCTCTAGCGAATTCGGTGGGCGGGTCGTCCTCTAGGGAATTTGGTGGGCGGGTCGTCCTCTAGGGAATTCGGTGGGCGGGTCGTCCTCTAGGGAATTTGGTGGGCGGGTCGTCCTCTAGGGAATTTGGTGGGCGGGTCGTCCTCTAGGGAATTTGGTGGGCGGGTCGTCCTCTAGGGAATTCGGTGGGCGGGTCGTCCTCTAGGGAATTTGGTGGGCGGGTCGTCCTCTAGGGAATTCGGTGGGCTGGTCCCCTAGGGAATTCGGTGGGCTGGTCCCCTAGGGAATTTGGTGGGGTCGTCCCCTAGGGAATTTGGTGGGCTCGTCGTCCTCTAGGGAATTTGGAGGGCTCGTCGTCCCCTAGGGAATTTGGAGGGCTCGTCGTCCCCTAGGGAATTTGGAGGGCTCGTCGTCCCCTAGGGAATTTGGAGGGCTCGTCGTCCCCTAGGGAATTTGGAGGGCTCGTCGTCCCCTAGGGAATTTGGAGGGCTCGTCGTCCCCTAGGGAATTTGGAGGGCTCGTCGTCCCCTAGGGAATTTGGAGGGCTCGTCGTCCCCTAGGGAATTTGGTGGGCGGGTCGTCCCCTAGGGAATTTGGTGGGCGGGTCGTCCTCTAGGGAATTTGGTGGGCGGGTCGTCCCCTAGGGAATTTGGTGGGCGGGTCGTCCTCTAGGGAATTTGGTGGGCGGGTCGTCCTCTAGGGAATTTGGTGGGCGGGTCGTCCTCTAGGGAATTCGGTGGGCGGGTCGTCCTCTAGGGAATTTGGTGGGCGGGTCGTCCTCTAGGGAATTTGGTGGGCGGGTGGTCCTCTAGGGAATTTGGTGGGCGGGTGGTCCTCTAGGGAATTTGGTGGGCGGGTCGTCCTCTAGGGAATTTGGTGGGCGGGTCGTCCTCTAGGGAATTTGGTGGGCTCGTCCTCTAGGGAATTCGGTGGGCGGGTCGTCCTCTAGGGAATTTGGGCGGCTCGTCCTCTAGGGAATTTGGTGGGCGGCTCGTCCTCTAGGGAATTCGGTGGGCGGCTCGTCCTCTAGCGAATTTGGTGGGCGGGTCGTCCTCTAGCGAATTCGGTGGGCGGGTCGTCCTCTAGGGAATTTGGTGGGCGGGTCGTCCTCTAGGGAATTCGGTGGGCGGGTCGTCCTCTAGGGAATTTGGTGGGCGGGTCGTCCTCTAGGGAATTTGGTGGGCGGGTCGTCCTCTAGGGAATTTGGTGGGCGGGTCGTCCTCTAGGGAATTCGGTGGGCGGGTCGTCCTCTAGGGAATTTGGTGGGCGGGTCGTCCTCTAGGGAATTCGGTGGGCGGGTCCCCTAGGGAATTCGGTGGGCTGGTCCCCTAGGGAATTTGGTGGGCTCGTCCCCTAGGGAATTTGGTGGGCTCGTCGTCCCCTAGGGAATTTGGTGGGCTCGTCGTCCTCTAGGGAATTTGGAGGGCTCGTCGTCCCCTAGGGAATTTGGAGGGCTCGTCGTCCCCTAGGGAATTTGGAGGGCTCGTCGTCCCCTAGGGAATTTGGAGGGCTCGTCGTCCCCTAGGGAATTTGGAGGGCTCGTCGTCCCCTAGGGAATTTGGAGGGCTCGTCGTCCCCTAGGGAATTTGGAGGGCTCGTCGTCCCCTAGGGAATTTGGTGGGCTCGTCGTCCTCTAGGGAATTTGGTGGGCGGGTCGTCCTCTAGGGAATTTGGTGGGCGGGTCGTCCTCTAGGGAATTTGGTGGGCGGGTCGTCCTCTAGGGAATTTGGTGGGCGGGTCGTCCTCTAGGGAATTTGGTGGGCGGGTCGTCCTCTAGGGAATTCGGTGGGCGGGTCGTCCTCTAGGGAATTTGGTGGGCGGGTCGTCCTCTAGGGAATTTGGTGGGCGGGTCGTCCTCTAGGGAATTCGGTGGGCGGGTGGTCCTCTAGGGAATTTGGTGGGCGGGTCGTCCTCTAGGGAATTTGGTGGGCGGGTCGTCCTCTAGGGAATTCGGTGGGCGGGTCGTCCTCTAGGGAATTCGGTGGGCGGGTCGTCCTCTAGGGAATTTGGTGGGCGGGTCGTCCTCTAGGGAATTTGGTGGGCGGGTCGTCCTCTAGGGAATTCGGTGGGCGGGTCGTCCTCTAGGGAATTCGGTGGGCGGCTCGTCCTCTAGGGAATTTGGTGGGCGGGTCGTCCTCTAGGGAATTTGGTGGGCGGGTCGTCCTCTAGGGAATTCGGTGGGCGGGTCGTCCTCTAGGGAATTCGGTGGGCGGGTCGTCCTCTAGGGAATTTGGTGGGCGGGTCGTCCTCTAGGGAATTCGGTGGGCTGGTCCCCTAGGGAATTCGGTGGGCTGGTCCCCTAGGGAATTTGGTGGGCTCGTCCCCTAGGGAATTTGGTGGGCTCGTCCCCTAGGGAATTTGGTGGGCTCGTCGTCCCCTAGGGAATTTGGTGGGCTCGTCGTCCTCTAGGGAATTTGGAGGGCTCGTCGTCCCCTAGGGAATTTGGAGGGCTCGTCGTCCCCTAGGGAATTTGGAGGGCTCGTCGTCCCCTAGGGAATTTGGAGGGCTCGTCGTCCCCTAGGGAATTTGGAGGGCTCGTCGTCCCCTAGGGAATTTGGAGGGCTCGTCGTCCCCTAGGGAATTTGGAGGGCTCGTCGTCCCCTAGGGAATTTGGAGGGCTCGTCGTCCCCTAGGGAATTTGGAGGGCTCGTCGTCCCCTAGGGAATTTGGAGGGCTCGTCGTCCTCTAGGGAATTTGGTGGGCTCGTCGTCCTCTAGGGAATTTGGTGGGCTCGTCGTCCTCTAGGGAATTTGGTGGGCGGGTCGTCCTCTAGGGAATTCGGTGGGCGGGTCGTCCTCTAGGGAATTCGGTGGGCGGGTCGTCCTCTAGGGAATTCGGTGGTGGGCTCGTCCTCTAGGGAATTTGGTGGGCTCGTCCTCTAGGGAATTTGGTGGGCTCGTCCTCTAGGGAATTCGGTGGGCGGGTCGTCCTCTAGGGAATTCGGTGGGCGGGTCGTCCTCTAGGGAATTTGGTGGGCGGGTCGTCCTCTAGGGAATTTGGTGGGCGGGTCGTCCTCTAGGGAATTTGGTGGGCGGGTCGTCCTCTAGGGAATTTGGTGGGCGGGTCGTCCTCTAGGGAATTTGGTGGGCGGGTCGTCCTCTAGGGAATTCGGTGGGCGGGTCGTCCTCTAGGGAATTTGGTGGGCGGGTCGTCCTCTAGGGAATTTGGTGGGCGGGTCGTCCTCTAGGGAATTTGGTGGGCGGGTCGTCCTCTAGGGAATTTGGTGGGCGGGTCGTCCTCTAGGGAATTTGGTGGGCGGGTCGTCCTCTAGGGAATTCGGTGGGCGGGTCGTCCTCTAGGGAATTCGGTGGGCGGGTCGTCCTCTAGGGAATTTGGTGGGCTCGTCCTCTAGGGAATTTGGTGGGCGGGTCGTCCTCTAGGGAATTTGGTGGGCGGGTCGTCCTCTAGGGAATTTGGTGGGGGGGTCGTCCTCTAGGGAATTTGGGGGGGTCGTCCTCTAGGGAATTTGGGGGGGTCGTCCTCTAGGGAATTTGGGGGGGTCGTCCCCTAGGGAATTTGGGGGGCTCGTCCTCTAGGGAATTTGGGGGGCTCGTCCTCTAGGGAATTTGGTGGGCTCGTCCCCTAGGGAATTTGGTGGGCTCGTCCCCTAGGGAATTCGGTGGGCTCGTCCTCTAGGGAATTTGGTGGGCTGGTCGTCCTTAGGGAATTTGGTGGGCTCGTCCTTAGGGAATTTGGTGGGCTCGTCCTCTAGGGAATTCGGTGGGCTCGTCCTCTAGGGAATTTGGTGGGCTGGTCGTCCTTAGGGAATTTGGTGGGCTGGTCGTCCTTAGGGAATTTGGTGGGCTGGTCGTCCTCAGGGAATTTGGTGGGCTGGTGGGCTGGTGGGCTGGTCGTCCCCTAGGGAATTTGGTGGGGTCGTCCCCTAGGGAATTTGGTGGGGTCGTCCCCTAGGGAATTTGGTGGGCGGGTCGTCCCCTAGGGAATTTGGTGGGCGGGTCGTCCCCTAGGGAATTTGGTGGGCGGGTCGTCCCCTAGGGAATTTGGTGGGCGGGTCGTCCCCTAGGGAATTTGGTGGGCGGGTCGTCCCCTAGGGAATTTGGTGGGGGGTCGTCCCCTAGGGAATTTGGTGGGGGGTCGTCCCCTAGGGAATTTGGTGGGGTCGTCGTCCCCTAGGGAATTTGGTGGGGTCGTCGTCCCCTAGGGAATTTGGTGGGGTCGTCGTCCCCTAGGGAATTTGGTGGGGTCGTCGTCCTCTAGGGAATTTGGTGGGCGGGTCGTCCTCTAGGGAATTTGGTGGGCGGGTCGTCCTCTAGGGAATTTGGTGGGCGGGTCGTCCCCTAGGGAATTTGGTGGGTGGGTCTTCCCCTAGGGAATTTGGTGGGCGGGTCGTCCCCTAGGGAATTTGGTGGGCGGGTCGTCCCCTAGGGAATTTGGTGGGCGGGTCTTCCCCTAGGGAATTTGGTGGGCGGGTCGTCCCCTAGGGAATTTGGTGGGGTCGTCGTCCCCTAGGGAATTTGGTGGGGTCGTCGTCCCCTAGGGAATTTGGTGGGCGGGTCGTCCCCTAGGGAATTTGGTGGGCGGGTCGTCCCCTAGGGAATTTGGTGGGCGGGTCGTCCTCTAGGGAATTTGGTGGGCGGGTCGTCCTCTAGGGAATTTGGTGGGCGGGTCGTCCTCTAGGGAATTTGGTGGGCGGGTCGTCCTCTAGGGAATTTGGTGGGCGGGTCGTCCTCTAGGGAATTTGGTGGGGTCGTCGTCCCCTAGGGAATTTGGTGGGCGGGTCGTCCTCTAGGGAATTTGGTGGGCGGGTCGACAGCAATAAGGGAATTCGAATATATAAGTGACAAAGCGTCGGCACGACTGACGACATGCGAAACGGGTAACCCCCCTACTCGAGTCAACTCTATTCTAGAGCAAAATTTCACATTGCAAGTTTCTGAAGTTCTCTAGCAATTAGCTTAGTAGGTAACATAACAACATGCTAGGATACTTAAGACAGCTGCAATAAAGGGCACCACAGGAAGAAGAATTGACTTTAACCACCAAAACCCGCCAAAACCCTCTTCGTGTCCACCAGGTTCAGTTTTCTATGCTTGAATGATTTTGGCGGCAACGAGCCTAGTGGTTCACAGTCTACCAAAGAATCAGTAAAATCAAAATCACTTACACAGATCTGTTTGAATCTGATAAAAATTAAAGAAAAGTGGAAGAGTAATATTAGTAGCACATGTTTTCATTCATTACTGACATTTCATAAGAAACAGCTTTTCAAATGAAGAATATACTTCAAACGGCTTGTGCTGAGTTGACCCGGGCATGCAGTAGGATAACCCTACCGAGTCCCCTGGGACCATGAGACCGAGTCTCCTGGGACCATGTGACCGAGTCCCCTGGGACCATGAGACCGAGTCTCCTGGGACCATGAGACCGAGTCTCCTAGGACCATGAGACCGAGTCTCCTGGGACCATGAGACCGACCCCTTCAACCAAGAGCGGTGATTTTGACTCAAGCCGTTGCTTTAAAGTGACAAAAACACATCCTAATAGGTTGAGCATGGGTAAAAGACTGCCAACTGCAGGATTTCAAGGATTTCATTGAAGAATTTTTTTCCTGTGTCTGAAAGCACAAACACAACGGAAAAACCCTGTGAAATCCCCTCACAAGGCCTACTAAAAGCAAACCAAGTGACAAAGCGTCGGCACGACTGACGACATGCGAAACGGGTAACCCCCCTACTCGAGTCAACTCTATTCTAGAGCAAAATTTCACATTGCAAGTTTCTGAAGTTCTCTAGCAATTAGCTTAGTAGGTAACATAACAACATGCTAGGATACTTAAGACAGCTGCAATAAAGGGCACCACAGGAAGAAGAATTGACTTTAACCACCAAAACCCGCCAAAACCCTCTTCGTGTCCACCAGGTTCAGTTTTCTATGCTTGAATGATTTTGGCGGCAACGAGCCTAGTGGTTCACAGTCTACCAAAGAATCAGTAAAATCAAAATCACTTACACAGATCTGTTTGAATCTGATAAAAATTAAAGAAAAGTGGAAGAGTAATATTAGTAGCACATGTTTTCATTCATTACTGACATTTCATAAGAAACAGCTTTTCAAATGAAGAATATACTTCAAACGGCTTGTGCTGAGTTGACCCGGGCATGCAGTAGGATAACCCTACCGAGTCCCCTGGGACCATGAGACCGAGTCTCCTGGGACCATGTGACCGAGTCCCCTGGGACCATGAGACCGAGTCTCCTGGGACCATGAGACCGAGTCTCCTAGGACCATGAGACCGAGTCTCCTGGGACCATGAGACCGACCCCTTCAACCAAGAGCGGTGATTTTGACTCAAGCCGTTGCTTTAAAGTGACAAAAACACATCCTAATAGGTTGAGCATGGGTAAAAGACTGCCAACTGCAGGATTTCAAGGATTTCATTGAAGAATTTTTTTCCTGTGTCTGAAAGCACAAACACAACGGAAAAACCCTGTGAAATCCCCTCACAAGGCCTACTAAAAGCAAACCAAGTGACAAAGCGTCGGCACGACTGACGACATGCGAAACGGGTAACCCCCCTACTCGAGTCAACTCTATTCTAGAGCAAAATTTCACATTGCAAGTTTCTGAAGTTCTCTAGCAATTAGCTTAGTAGGTAACATAACAACATGCTAGGATACTTAAGACAGCTGCAATAAAGGGCACCACAGGAAGAAGAATTGACTTTAACCACCAAAACCCGCCAAAACCCTCTTCGTGTCCACCAGGTTCAGTTTTCTATGCTTGAATGATTTTGGCGGCAACGAGCCTAGTGGTTCACAGTCTACCAAAGAATCAGTAAAATCAAAATCACTTACACAGATCTGTTTGAATCTGATAAAAATTAAAGAAAAGTGGAAGAGTAATATTAGTAGCACATGTTTTCATTCATTACTGACATTTCATAAGAAACAGCTTTTCAAATGAAGAATATACTTCAAACGGCTTGTGCTGAGTTGACCCGGGCATGCAGTAGGATAACCCTACCGAGTCCCCTGGGACCATGAGACCGAGTCTCCTGGGACCATGTGACCGAGTCCCCTGGGACCATGAGACCGAGTCTCCTGGGACCATGAGACCGAGTCTCCTAGGACCATGAGACCGAGTCTCCTGGGACCATGAGACCGACCCCTTCAACCAAGAGCGGTGATTTTGACTCAAGCCGTTGCTTTAAAGTGACAAAAACACATCCTAATAGGTTGAGCATGGGTAAAAGACTGCCAACTGCAGGATTTCAAGGATTTCATTGAAGAATTTTTTTCCTGTGTCTGAAAGCACAAACACAACGGAAAAACCCTGTGAAATCCCCTCACAAGGCCTACTAAAAGCAAACCAAGTGACAAAGCGTCGGCACGACTGACGACATGCGAAACGGGTAACCCCCCTACTCGAGTCAACTCTATTCTAGAGCAAAATTTCACATTGCAAGTTTCTGAAGTTCTCTAGCAATTAGCTTAGTAGGTAACATAACAACATGCTAGGATACTTAAGACAGCTGCAATAAAGGGCACCACAGGAAGAAGAATTGACTTTAACCACCAAAACCCGCCAAAACCCTCTTCGTGTCCACCAGGTTCAGTTTTCTATGCTTGAATGATTTTGGCGGCAACGAGCCTAGTGGTTCACAGTCTACCAAAGAATCAGTAAAATCAAAATCACTTACACAGATCTGTTTGAATCTGATAAAAATTAAAGAAAAGTGGAAGAGTAATATTAGTAGCACATGTTTTCATTCATTACTGACATTTCATAAGAAACAGCTTTTCAAATGAAGAATATACTTCAAACGGCTTGTGCTGAGTTGACCCGGGCATGCAGTAGGATAACCCTACCGAGTCCCCTGGGACCATGAGACCGAGTCTCCTGGGACCATGTGACCGAGTCCCCTGGGACCATGAGACCGAGTCTCCTGGGACCATGAGACCGAGTCTCCTAGGACCATGAGACCGAGTCTCCTGGGACCATGAGACCGACCCCTTCAACCAAGAGCGGTGATTTTGACTCAAGCCGTTGCTTTAAAGTGACAAAAACACATCCTAATAGGTTGAGCATGGGTAAAAGACTGCCAACTGCAGGATTTCAAGGATTTCATTGAAGAATTTTTTTCCTGTGTCTGAAAGCACAAACACAACGGAAAAACCCTGTGAAATCCCCTCACAAGGCCTACTAAAAGCAAACCAAGTGACAAAGCGTCGGCACGACTGACGACATGCGAAACGGGTAACCCCCCTACTCGAGTCAACTCTATTCTAGAGCAAAATTTCACATTGCAAGTTTCTGAAGTTCTCTAGCAATTAGCTTAGTAGGTAACATAACAACATGCTAGGATACTTAAGACAGCTGCAATAAAGGGCACCACAGGAAGAAGAATTGACTTTAACCACCAAAACCCGCCAAAACCCTCTTCGTGTCCGCCATGTTCAGTTTTCTATGCTTGAATGATTTTGGCGGCAACGAGCCTAGTGGTTCACAGTCTACCAAAGAATCAGTAAAATCAAAATCACTTACACAGATCTGTTTGAATCTGATAAAAATTAAAGAAAAGTGGAAGAGTAATATTAGTAGCACATGTTTTCATTCATTACTGACATTTCATAAGAAACAGCTTTTCAAATGAAGAATATACTTCAAACTGCTTGTGCTGAGTTGACCCGGGCATGCAGTAGGATAACCCTACCGAGTCTCCTGGGACCATGAGACCGAGTCTCCTGGGACCATGAGACCTTCTTTAATCTTTCGAACCACCAGGTTTGTTTGCACAAAACACACCAAGCGACTGTGAACTGCGCTATTCTTGTCACTGCATTTCACTCGACCACATTTACCTGCTCCCACCTCCAATTGCATGTTGGGTAATGGACAAAAAAATCACAAGGGGTCCCCCCTCTTGGACTGTTGAAGGGGTCTTTTACCCCTTCAACCAAGAGCGGTGATTTTGACTCAAGCCGTTGCTTTAAAGTGACAAAAACACATCCTAATAGGTTGAGCATGGGTAAAAGACTGCCAACTGCAGGATTTCAAGGATTTCATTGAAGAATTTTTTCCTGTGTCTGAAAGCACAAACACAACGGAAAAACCCTGTGAAATCCCCTCACAAGGCCTACTAAAAGCAAACCAAGTACTTTTCAGCCATCCTCAGACTTAATGATGTCCTCAAGCTCTCTGACAGTGGCATTTTTCTCCAAAATTAGAGCACATTTCATTGGAAACCCTACAGAAGTTGCAATACCTACCGTCAACCAGTTCGTAGAATTCACCCGTATGGCATTGTGGAGAAAGTTTGAGCCCTCGGCTTAAAAGGTCAGCAGTATTTAACTGCCCCGGGCTAGCCAAACTTGAACTAAGGGGGGAGGGTTGAGTTAGCACTCAGGATTTCACCAATTGACCCGAAAGAGTTAAAGATTAATTTCACTTGTGTTTTCAAAGTTGATACAATTATTTATTTTTTATTTATTTTTATTTTTTATAGTATTACAGATTTAAGTACAATTCAGACATTTCACAATATTTATAAGTTAATTAGTTGTAAATCATAAGGTAGAACTGACGAGAAGAAGAAAGACAGTATACGTAAAAGAAACGGAGTAAGAGAAAGTAAGAGAAACGGCAATCGTAGTAACTAAATTGTGTAAGAAATATCCTTCCATTTATAGAGAAATTCATCAAACTTATTTTTAGCAACATATATACATTGTTCGATATGAATCTTATTAGTAAGCCGTTGTTGAAAATTCCTAAAAGAAAACTCCTGTTCCTCAAGACAGCTCCCATAAATATAATGCTTGGCGATGATAATAATTTGGTTAAAGGTATTGAATCCTTTTATTTGCGGTTGATAACCAAACAAGAGGCTGTACCAGCCTTTACTCGGGCCATATAGAATTTCAACAAGGAATAGTTGGTATTCTTTGTAGGTTTGATTAAAAAGTATTTTACACTTGCAATTGTTTTAGCCTTTGGGAGAATAATAAATTATTTTGAATTCTTTTTACAAGAGTTACATATATAAATTATTTTTAAGAAGAATTGTGATTCTGTCTCCAGAGAAGTCATATAATAAAAATATTATATTAGTTATGTAAAAATAATCCTATTTTAGAGTGCCTGGGATGATAACTGCCATGGAAAACAGAAAGCAAATTGCAGCCATGTTTATAACAGTAGCTACATATGTTTGAGACAATATATATATGTAGCAACACAAGACCAGTTATAATATAGTGAACACGAATGGTTAATTCTGTTCTGCTCTGCTGAGACTTACAACTCTTTATCAATCAAGTTTAATTTCACATGGTTTCGCATGGTTTTCAGGGAAGAATAGGCGAATCCTTGCTGACGTCATTGTTTACATTTTTGCCTCATTAGCATAAATTAAACTTCAAGCTACAAACAAACAGAGTACATCAGTTGAAAGATAATTTTAAACTGAGTAATCACTGAAAATGTAAGACTGATATGTTAAATATTTACAGAGAAATTGACTTTTCAAAACTGTAAAATGGGCTGGGGGGCAAAAGTTGCTGATGTCCAGCCATACATTCTTTGTAAATTTTGCTATTTTTAAATACTTTTCCTCAAAATAAATTTATTTTATCATTCTAAAATTTTCGGTGATTCTCATGTCTGTCAATCTCTTTCGATTTATGGACTCTGTTTGTTTATATGTATGTTGCTTGAAGTTTGATGTATGCTAATAAGGAAAAAAGTAAATGAGGATTCGCCTATACAAGAGGCCAAGTAAAACCTCAACAACAAGTCTTTAAAATAACACATGCAATATTCCTTTGAACTTCCTTCCAGTGATTTAGCATTCAGTTTTGCACTGTATCAGTAGCTTTGCATATTTACATACTGGCAGCTACTTCACCAGGGGTCAACCCCCAGGTACCCTGGGGATTTGCACAAATACCCAATCAAACTCGTTGTATCATATCCCCTGGTATGGGGCACAGCAATTAGTAAAAATTCATACAAGGTTCCTGATCTATGAACCAAAGTGAGCTTTTCCCCCTCACCGATGGGCAACAAACAATTAATTCTGACAGGTTCCCATGGATCCACCCCTGGGGGAAGCTGCTAATACATGCATTATTTACCCATCCATAAGTCATGATTATGTATGTAATCTACTAGATTTAGCCTGTATATTAATATATAAAATGTACATAGTGGCAACAAGAGAACTAGTACTACTACTACTAACAGAGGAGAATGTCAATGTATTTAGCATCATGGTATTGCTAACTGGGGACAAACTCATTTACTCTGTGTATTACGTATACAACTATATCCACTACACTTGAGGGTGGTCACTACCAGAGATTTGGTTGCATTCTCAGTGTTGGCCTACAATTTATCATTCTGATCCGAGAAGACATGAAGGTCTAACCATTTGCAGATGTCAGAGCAAAGGCAGTACCAGTTCTCCCACTTATTTGAAGGTCCCACTAGGATTTGAACCCACTAGTGACTACCTCCTGCACAAGACTGACACTTAACCACTGAGCTTACTGGAATGCAGTTTAAGCAAACTGGAAGCTACCATCTTTCTGTTATAGGCCCAAACTTAGTTCAGATAAAATTAATCCAATTGTAATTAAATTATAAATACATATAGATGATGTAACTTTGAAATTTAGAATAAATTATTAGTTCTCAAATAATGTATAGACTGCATGAGTCCATTTCAGAAATAAACATGCGATTTCCACTCGGTTTTTGGATTATTGGAGTCATCTGTCTTCACACCAAATAGTTAATTGCAGTTGTAGATCTTCCGGATCCGTATAATTCCTATTTTACCGAAAGAACTGATAAATTGGGCCAATTTCTGGAGCCCATTTTCTAGTCTATTAGAAGCCATTTAAACTTTAAGAGGAAATAATAAATATCAACACTGCAACCTGGTATTAAACATTTGTGTTTACTTACCAAATATGTCAGATACATAAATTTGGACGCGGACGCAATCTCATTCTCAGACTCCTTTCGTATATAAAAACGTGAGAATTTTCCACGCAAACGGCCCGTAAAACTCCTGTCGGCCCTAGAAAAACTGAACATCTTGGTATTTCAGTCCAAGAAGCCTTCGGTTTCAGCAAAAATGGCCCAATAACTAGGTGATTTGCCATAACAAGGCATAAGTCCTTTGTAGCCGCCATCTTGGATTTTTCAGAGAGAAACCTGTCCCGCGCGTTTATCCCGTGGGAAATCGATTCTGATTGGTTGATGGGCCCGGAAGTCGACACAGAAAATAATAAAAATAATAATAAACACTTGCGAAACTTGACTCGGGCCCAGCCTACGCTGGCCCGAGTAATGATATGACCCGTGCGAACCATGAGTAATGATATGACCCGTGCGAACCATGAGTAATGATATGACCCGTGCGAACCATGAGTAACAAGAGGCTGTACCAGCCTTTACTCGGGCCATATGGAATTTCAACAAGGAATAGTTGGTATTCTTTGCAGGTTTGATTAAAAAAGTATTTTACACTTCCAATTGTTTTAGACTTTGGGAGAATAATAAATTCTTTTGAATTCTTTTTACAAGAGTTACATTTATAAATTATTTTTAGGAAGAATTGTGATTCTGTCTCCAGAGAAGCAATATAATAAAAAATATTATATTAGTTATGTAAAAAATATCGTATTTTAGAGTGCCTGGGATGATAACTGCCATGGAAAACAGAAAGCAAATTGCAGCCATGTTTATAACAGTAGCTACATATGTTTGAGACAATATACATGTAGCAACACAAGACCAGTTATAATATTGTGAACACGAATGGTTAATTATGTCCTGCTCTGCTGAGACTTACAACTCTTTATCAAACAAGTTTGATTTCACATGGTTTTGCATGGTTTTCAGGGAAGAATAGGTGAATCCTTGCTGACATCATTGTTTACGTTTTTGCCTCATTAGCATAAATTAAACTTCAAGCTACAAACAAACAGAGTACATCAGTTGAAAGAGAATTTTAAACTTAGTAATCACCGAAAATGTAAGATTGATATGTTAAATATTTACAGAGAAATTGACTTTTCAAAACTGTAAAATGGGCTGGGGGGCAAAAGTTGCTGACAGCCATACATTCTTTGTAAATTTTGCTATTTTTGAATACTTTTCCTCAAAATAAATTTATTTTATCATTCTAAAATTTTCGGTGATTATCAAGTGTGTCAATCTCTTTCGATTTATGGACTCTGCTTGTTTATATGTACGTTGCTTGAAGTTTGATGTATGCTGCTAATAAGGAAAAAACATAAACGAGGATTCGCCTATACAAGTGGCCAAGTAAAACCTCAACAACAAGTCTTTAAAATAACACATGCAATGTTCCTTTGAACTTCCTTCCAGTGATTTAGCATTCAGTTTTGCACTGTATCAGTAGCTTTGCATATTTACTGGCAGCTACTACACCAGGGGTCAACCCCCAGGTACCCTGGGGATTTGCACAAATACCCAATCAAACTCGTATCATATCCCCTGGTATGGGGCCCAGCAATTAGTAAAAATTCATACAAGGTTCCTGATCTATGAACCAAAGTGAGCTTTTCACCCTCACCGATGGGCAACAAACAATTCATTCTGACAGGTTCCCATGGATCCACCCCTGGGGGAAGCTGCTAATACATGCATTATTTACCCATCCATAAGTCATGATTATGTATGTAATCTACTAGATTTAGCCTGTATATTAATATATAAAATGTACATAGTGGCAACAAGGCAACTAGTACTACTACTACTACTAACAGAGGAGAATGTCAATGTATTTAGCATCATGGTATTGCTAACTGCATGGGGACAAACTTATTTACTTTATGTATACAACTATATCCACTACACTTGAGGGTGGTCACAACCAGAGATTTGGTTGCATTCTCAGTGTCGGCCTACAATTTAACATTCTGATCCAAGAAGACATGAAGGTCTAACCATTTGCAGATGTCAGAGCAAAGGCAGAGTACCAGTTCTCCCACTTATTTGAAGGTCCCACCAGGATTTGAACCCACCACCTCCTGCACAACAGACTCACACTTAACCACTGAGCTTACTGGAATGCAGTTTAAGCAAACTGGAAGCTACCATCTTTCTGTTATAGGCCCAAACTTAGTTCAGATAAAATTAATCCAACTGTAATGAAATTATAAATACATATAGATGATGTAACTTTGAAATTTAGAATAAATTATTAGTTCTCAAATAAATTATAGACTGCATGAGTCCATTTCAGAAATAAACATGCGATTTCCACTCGGTTTTTGGATTATTGAAGTCATGCATCTGTCTTCACACCAAATATTTAATTGCAGTTGTAGATCGGTATAGTATTGTCGTGTACCGTTTAATCAACTGCGTCATAAAATTCTCTTTGTTACCCCCGTTCGCTATGAATAATTTGAGACTCAAAATTTTATACGAACATCCAAATTAGATTATACGTTATCCTCAGTATAAAAAAATATACCGCCTGAACCGGGATTCGAACTCGTGCCGGTTAAGAATCGATGCAATCAGGCTTTATAATACCTACTACCAACACAAACCCTAACCATTAGACCACGAGTGAATTCGCTGATTGCAGTCGTTTTTTACCAGATTTATATCAAATTCATTAGCATGCTCATAAAATATCCTATTATAGTATATAATATAATAGCGGTACGACAATCCTCCGAGCGCGCGAGGTGTGATTCCCCACGGATCTTAACGGTACACGACGATACTACCTGTAAGATCTTCCCGCTTGTTTAGAAGTATTCCAGGCCGAAGGCCTGGCCCGAGTAATAAAATATACGAAGATTGGTTTCGCCCATCCAAAGAAATCTACCCAGAATGCAACCGAAGCTCGGCAATTCCAAAATAGATGTTCAACTGTTTGTGACTCATGGCAGATAAAACACTTATCATCTTGAACTATTTTCATTCTATAGAGAGAATATTTAGTGGGTAGGATATTGTGGATAATTTTAAACTGGAATACTCTAAGCTTTGTTTCTCGGCAAACATTAATGGCAAGCCTATAATGATATGGTAGTTTTTCAGCAAGAATTCCATAATTTAATAACCTTTTTTCAGTGGTAGGTGGCTTATAATTTACCTCTACTAATAGTTTAGTTATCCGAGAACATGTTATTTTATCAAATTCTTGGGTATTTTCATATAATAAGTTATCATTTAAGCTAATGGGAGTTTCCTTATTACTGAAATTTTCCCGAAGTAATACTTTCCATTTATGAGGAATGGCTTTCAATACGCTAAAATATTCCAAAAAGTTAAATGTACTGTTAAATATTTTCTGCAGAGAAACGAATTGCATAAAATTACCATTCTCGTCGATCAAGTCGCCTATCTTACAAATTCCAGCATTATTCCAATTCGAAAAATACAAAGATTTCTTTTCTTTCATTATAAAGCGATTATTCCAAATTATTTGTTCAAGGATCTCTTCTTTAGTATTAGGACAGGTTTGACGAAAGCACTGCCAGTATTCAATGATTTTATCATAAAAATCTAGTGTTCCCAAGGCTAATTTCTTCGTATCGAAATTACAGTTAAATAATAGATTACCTCCAAACCTTTTTAGTTTCAGTTGAGGGATCTTTTTCCAGTTATCTGGTGTTTCGTCTGGGGCGCAATTTTTTGTTACTAATCGTTTAATCCAAGCAATTTTTATCGCTTTTTCGATTAAAGCGAAATCTGGCAATCGCATTCCTCCAGCCTTATAATCTCCGATTGATCTCTGCACTATCCCGTATTGCGCACGCTAGAATTTCAACAGATGGTAAACAAAGCACCAGACAGTGGGCATCCTTGACGTAACCCACGTGTTAATTCAAAAAAGTTTGATACAATTATTGCTCTGATCACTGCATGACTTGGTATTTTTTTTATTAACTTTCAAAAACATGTGTGAAATTAGTATTTAATTTTACTGGTTCCCTGAGCCAGTGAGGATTTCAGAAATGAGGCTCTTAACAACAACATTATTATCATAATATTATTATTATGGCTAAATTTGAAATAAAGCCTGGGTATTTGTTTTGAGAAAATACAGAGTTACTTGAATTACTGCAGAGGTTACATGATTAAAATGTATTGCAGTACATGTACATGTAAGTTGTATTTTCTCAAATATAAGCCCCTGGCATTTATTCATAAAAAACGTTGGAAAATATTGATTGTTACAGTTAAGCATTTCTGATATTAATTGTATTGGATGAAGACTGCACTTTTTCAAGTCCCACTATTTATATTTATATGTACATGTTGTTATATATAACATTTGACCTTGAGAAAAAAAAATTATGGAAAAAAGACCACTTTCTAAGTCTCACTATTTACAACTATTTTATTATCAAATGAGTTACAGTTAAAATATAGTAATTTATTTAACTTTTAGTAAAACACTTTATTAATAATGTAAATTTAGGGGGATGGAATAAACTACAGGTTATATCATACCTTCTTGTTTGTGGTTTTATCTTTACACTTGTGCCTGTGATTGAAACACCTCCCTGATTTAAGACATCTTTTGTCTTGTTTTAACCGCTCATCTCTGCTTACATAAAATTTATGAGGGCAGAAAAGATTCGTAAAAGGGCAAATTTAATAACCTTTGCGCTTGGCACGTTCAATTAAAAAGCAGTAAAAAAAATCACCAAAGAGCATATGCTTGAAACGTTCGCGTAAATCATAGCTTTGCATGGCTTGACGGCAATATTAAAGTTCCGTAAAGAGCACATTGGTTATTTACGCTTGTGGCGTTTGCGTAAATTTGGGATTTACATAGTTTTACGGTAATAGTAAAGGTCCGGTCTTAAAGAGCACATTTAAGGCTATTTACGCTTGTCGCGTTTGCGTAAATTTTGGATTTACAGATTTACGTTGTAGTAAATTTTGGTAAAGAGCACATTTAAGGCTATTTACGCTTGTCGCGTTTGTGTAAATTTTGGATTTACAGATTTACGTTGTAGTAAAGTTTCGTAAAGAGCACATTTAAGGCTATTTACGCTTGTCGTGTTTGCGTAAATTTTGGATATACACAGTTTTACGTTATAGTAAAGTTCCGTAAATAGCACATTTAAGGCTATTTACGCTTGTCGCGTTTGCGTAAATTTTGGATTTACACACATTTACGATTATTGTAAAGTTCCGTAAAGAGCATATTTAAGGTTATTTACGCTTGTCGCGTTTGCGTAAATTTTGGATTTACATACATTTACGGTAATTGTAAAGTTCTGTAAAGAGCACGTTTACGGTTATTTACGCATAACGTCAACACTGCGCTAAAGGGTATCACTACGCTGTCTTTACGTATCACCGTAAATGCTGCGTAAAGACCGTCTTTACGAAGACGTAAAAATTACGTAAAGAAGTGTAAAGTGTATATTTACGTCGTCTTTACGCTACCATTGCGGAGGCGTAAATCCCTCATTTCATGCTGTGGTCGTCGTCTTCTATGCGCTGAACTACATACGCTCGCTCGATTCGTCCATTGGATTCAATCAAGTCTTTGAATAGCCTCCAATATATTTCGGTCTGTGTATCTGTAAATGTGGTCCCTCCCTTCTTGCTTACTCCTACAGATACAAGCTCAACTGAATCATTGTCTTTCTCTGGCAGGAAGCGCTCCATCTTCTGTTCTGTCGTTTCCGTCTCAGTTGGGAGGCAGGCTATTTCTTCTTCCTTTGATTCTTCCATGCGGATAAAATATCTCACTTTATCAATGACTTTTCCAGAATTGATTCCTCCAAGAATCGGGTGACCTTCTATCTTCTTCTTGACTACTTGTATGTTAATCATTCTTGTTTTGATGTTGTCCTCAAATACAGATTGGACAGAAGCATTCTCCTCTGCTGTCCAGCGGTGTCGCGGATTTTCTGTTGTTACCTCATCTTCTGTTGTTATCTTCTTCGGCTCATTGGAAACGTCCTCTGTGCCCTCCTTATCTGTTTGGGAACCATCGTGGGGAGTGTACAATATCTTCCTCAGGGCCTCTGATGTTCTGGCAGCGCTTTTGGACTTTTGATGGATTAGGTAATACTTTTCAGCGGTCTTTTGGTGATGGCCCATTAGATCTGCCAGATCTTTCTTCATGTGCCCGTGGTCTTCATGAATTACAGAGACGGCTGCCTTTCGGAAAGATGCAGCGTTGACTCTTTCAAGCTTTCTTCCTGTAGATTTGTTCCAGCAGGAGTTCAGTTGCGCAGAAATCATGGATGACGACATTGGCCTTGCTGTCCAACTGATGAAAACGTTATCTTCGTTATTGGTTCCTGCCCCTGTTAGCTTGTTGCGCATATGTGTGACGAATGACTGTACCCATTTAAAGACTGTAGGGCTTAACACCACTGGGGCTGGTCCATGGCAGACGAAGGTCTTGTGCTTCATCACTGTTACCACCATTTGATCTCCGTCTGGTCTGGCCTTATGCAGTTCTCCAAGGGTCATGTTGGAGAGTGGTCCCGCTCTGCAAGCATTTTCGATGCACAAACGTGTTACAAGGTGATCTCTTACTTGACAATAATCTGTCTGGGTGGGTGATTTTGGTGCATTCTTCTCCATATATCGCCCCAGAGTAGACACTGCCTGCCTTGCTTGCTCTGACTTGTCAAATTGTTGTATATCTTCCGGTTTGATTAGCTTTTGCAAGTCTTCAGCGAGCTTCTCCCATCTCCGTTCAGCTAGTGGAGCTTTGAAGGAGCTCATCCACTCTTGGACCTGTTCACGAACCTTGGAGGCCTGCTCCTTTGATGTTTCTAGACCTCTTGGTTTTTCCACGGTGATGAAACGGAGAAAACGTGAAAGCGATCCCAAATACGATTTGCAGGTCCCAGGCTTTTTAACTTTTTCCATCTTTTCCAACCATTTATCTCGGAGATCTTTCTTGTTCAAGATGGAACCGACCTTTTGCTTAACAGGATCAATATGGCTGATAATAGTAGAAATCTGAGACACATACTGCTTCGCTGTTCGCAGCTCCCTTCGACCACCATCTATTCCTTGCAACCAATGTTTGAAATCTTCAAGGATCTGTTCCGTTATCACATTTCCACATGCTGCTTTTTCGTTGACTTGTCCAATGTCATCTTCTTCATCCTCATCCTCCTGCTCATCCTCCTCACTATGGTCACTATCTTCTGAAGGTTTATACTCCTCTTCATCGGTATCGTCACTAATAACTGACGAAACCTCTGCCAAAACTCCACCACTGGTTGCCGACACTTTCCTCTTAGGGCGCTCTTGAGAAGTATCCGTAGTATTGTGAGTTTCAGAGCAACGTGTATCTTTGACAGTGTCCTTTTTCCTTGAATATTCTTGGGATTTTTCAGAAGTTGCATTCCAAAGACTTGGCATTGGTTGCTCCCCTGGTAGTGTTCCTGGAGTACGAGGTGGAAGCTCCTGAGGTTCATCTTCATGAAAGCTCTTCAGCATCTGTTTGTGTAAGAGGCTTCTCCGTTCTTTTGAATTCGGTGAAGGATAAATAATCTCTTCTGTGTCTTCATCATCTCCTTCATCTGCAGACGAAATCGGTTGTGCTTTTTCATCAGCAGATGAAATCGGTTGTTCTTCTTTATCAGCAGACGAAATCAGTTGTGTTTCTTGTCTTCTACGCGCCTTTGCTGGTTCGTTAGCGGAGCTTAACTCGCTGGATACGGATCCTGACTCTGTTTCTTCCCTTTTAAGAAGTTTCCTCTTTGAGCCTGATCTCATGATAGCTTTGGCTCTCTCTGACTTCTTTCTATGAATGGTCCTTAGTAATTCTTCTTCTTCGTTTTCTGACAATGATGATGAAGAACTCATGTCACCCATGTTCTCTGCCTTATTATCTACTGCAGTGGAAGCACTTCGCTCTGTATCATCTCTATCTGATATTTTATTACTTTCTTCAGATGACGACATCACAATAACTGGCTTGTCTTCGTCGAGCTCTTCAAAACTTGCACCCTTTAAAAATTTCATGTATAGGGGGTCATTTCTAGAAAGCTTATGCATTTCGTTCAGGTGGTTATGCAGTCTTCTGACAATGCGGTTGCATTTAGGATATGGACACACTCGACGCCTGAAACTTCTCTTTTTAGATATTTTCTTTGTTTCTGTAGCCGATCCGAGAGAGAGAGCGGCCTGGACTTCCTCATCATTCATGTTGTGCCGTTCTTTTAAATGGTGGCGCATATCAACTGCAGATTTTGAGCAACCTTGGACTGGACAGGGGGCTTTCTTCGCTCTTGCTCTTAGATTAAAAAGAAAGATTGCTTCCAATGCCTTCTCATGACTCCATTTGTGTGTTTTGGTTAGATGACGAGGAAGGTGTACCACCGATTTGTTACAGCCTGGTTCAGGACATGTATGCTTTTCTCGTTTTTTTACGTTTTTTGATGTAGTTGGAGTGTTATCGGCCATCTGATTTTTTAAACAAAAAATATTTGATAGAGTCAAGTGAAAGCGTCATAAACAAAACTACTAGGATTACCGTAAAAGCTCTATTAAGCCCACAGGGACTTATTAAATTTTTGACCTTGTCTACAGAGAGAGAGAGAGGGGGGGGGGGGGGCTTAATTATTATTATTTTAAAAAACTGAAACAAAGTTATCTGTTCTTTGATTTGTACATACTTACCCGGTACATGTTCAAGTTCAAGTAAAACGGTAAAACCACAGTCAGTTCTGTTGTTTAGGAGGGGGAGGGGGCTTATTTAAATATTAGAGTGTTAAAGGGGGGCTTACTAGAGAGGGGGGTCTAATAGACCTTTTACGGTAAGGTTATATTTGAACTATTTTGAGATCTACCGCTAGTTAGGCGGGACATTTTTCCAAGCTTATACAGCGAAACTAGAGTGTAAGGCAAGGTAAGTACTGATTAATTAAGCCCCGGTACAAACATCGCGCCACTGCCGTGTCGAACTAAAATACGAAACTGCTTAATTATCCATAACTATTTATTATTTCAATTGCATTCGGCACAGCAGTAGCGCGACATTTGAACCAGGGCTTAACTGCACCCAGCTGTTTTTATCCCTTGACGCATTGTTGAAAACTTTCCTGTTTATCCTATGATGCGTCATAATGCAAACCACCTAAAAGGTACCACTGTTTTTTGTCAAAAAGTGTCATAATGACAAGAACGATTGTTCTTATACAACCACGTGCTGCACATGGAGGTATTTAGAGTTCCCCTCACATGTGTTACTGGATATTCTAGGGTGCTATGGGGGGCTCCCATACAAATATCCAGAGCATTTCATCCGCATGGTGTTGAGGCAAAATTATTACTTACCTTCGCACAGGACAAAATCCAATAAAAGTTCTACAGTTCTCAAAGAAAATCTACTACCTAGCTGATTAAGTCACTGATAACCATGTGGGATGTATAATAACACGAAGCAGCAACAAACCTCTACAATTATATTAAGTATGTTAAAGTATGATCTAGATTCATTATTTTATAATATGATCTAGATTCATTATTTTATTTACTTGTGATACAGTAAATCCGGTATTACAAACTGCAGAACTGCGCATGTGCTAACAAAGAAAGAGACCGAAAATGCATTTTTTTTCTGATTCCTTAAAAAGACATACTAAACGCCTTTTTCCTAAATTCTATTGTTGTGAAACGAGTAATTCTATTGCAAATTAAATTAACTCCTCTTATATTTCATAAATCTCATGTCTTCATTGTAACTTATTGCATATTCACACATAGTCCTTTTTGTAACATATTCAAGTTACAAAAAGGAACACATGTTCCTTTTTGTAACTATGGTTGAGTTACAAAAAGGACCAAGGTTACAAAAAGGAACACAACAAGGTTACAAAAAGGAACACTGAATTACAAAAAGGAACGCATGTTCCTTTTTGTAACCCAACCATAGTTAGAAAAAGGAACATGTTCCTTATTGTAACCAAAATTCGGTTACAAAAAGGACCAAGGTTACAAAAAGGAACACGACAAGGTTACAAAAAGGAATATGAATCTAACTAACTATCTATCTATCTATCTCCATGATTTGATTTATCTATCTATCTATCTCCATGATTTGATTTATCTATCTATCTATCTCCATGATTTATCTATCTATCTATCTCCATGATTTATCTATCTATCTATCTATCTCCATGATTTATCTATCTATCTATATCCATGATTTATCTATCTATCTATCTATCTATCTATCCATGATTTATCTATCTATCTATCTCCATGATTTATCTATCTATCTATCTCCATGATTTATCTATCTATCTATCTATCTCCATGATTTATCTATCTATCTATCTATCTATCTCCATGATTTATCTATCTGCACTCCCATCCAAGATACCCCCGGCCTATCCTTTAGAGAGTTCTAGACGCGAAAACAATACTTCTAGCGTTGGTGCAGTTAAACCTTCGTCCTTGTCATACAAACACCTCCGCAATTATCGCCATTACGTAAATTTAGGGGATAATAGGGTAAAACGTTACTGTTGTCATTAATTTCCTTAGTATTGTGTATTCTCTCTTTTGATAAAAAAAAACTGATGGTTTTTAGCTCCTCCCTTCGCTGAACTGATCGTTCGCGAACATCTGTCGGTCTAAATAATAATCAACTACTACCGGTAAACCGCGCAGAGGTGTAGCTCGGCGGCATGTCGCGATAGGACTTACTGATCTCAGTGTTCGTCAAGACAGGATGGCTGTATATCAATGTATGTACTTTCAGGTAAGTAACTAAAAGAGCACAAATAAGAAACTCGGAGCCCTACGGGTACATGTTAGCTGTGTAAGTATATATACATATACTAGTTAACAGCATGGACATAGCTCAGTTCAGTGTTCAATTATTATTTATTTTGTTCTTTTATATTAATATAAAATTAAACTTAGCCCCAGCCAATAGAAATACATTTGAAGACAAAATAAACGGAAGTGTTGTATAGTTTGTTTGCTTAGTGCGCCCTCTTGGCGCTTGTCATCACAAACACTTAGCTCTTTTACTGTCGTGCCGCAGTGCAGCAGGTAACTGACAAAGCGAGACAATACCCGGGATTGATTAACTGGCAAAAAGTAGTCTGTCGATCTGCCTACATCGATTAGATCCATCGCGATTACCGTAAAAAAAGTTTGAATCGACTGCTCATTAAAACAAGGACTCGCAGTATAAAAGGGCCTCGACCAGGTTGAAGACACCTTCAGTTGTCAAGTAGCCTTTGTAAAACAATACACTAAAGAGTTTGTAAACAGTTCTAAAACGCAATAGGCTCTTTGCAGCTAACAGTCACGTGCTGATATAATACTTCGTTAACGAATGAATTGAGCTCGTAATCCCCATGGAAAGGCTTTGCCATGGATGCTGGCGGAGCATGCTATCTTTAAAAACGTAGTTTTAGAAAGATCGATTGGAGGTGGAAAATAGCATTTACAAATAGGTTTTGCTAATAACACTACCGATCCCGTACAATTAGACCTTTGAATAAATGAAGTCAGATATGTTTTGCCCTCCAGCACAATCACGTGATTTGTTAGCTGCAAAGAGCCTATTCCTGCTGTTTACCGCCTTCTTCTTGGCTTATTTTAATTTCAGCTTCAACAGTTTAGTATTCTAGCAGGAGAAGACTGATAACTTGCTTACTTGATCTTACTTGCTTGACTGTTCTGCCAATTTGAAATTCAAATTTAGAATCCAAAACTGAGGCGAGAAGGGGAAGGGTATTTTCCCTTTTATAGGGCGGGTCCTTGATTATTTCTGCTCTGACGATACCCATACACTCAAAACACTTCTTAATTAGAATACCATTCATGTCTGAAACTTGCAGTCATGGTCGCAGTGCAATCACTGAGTTAAATGGAATCAATGACGATTTTATAGCGTTCAAACAAACCCGCCTCCCATATCGCAAGAAGACAACGGGAAAGCAGAGGTCTTGAAGGATGCTGGGAGTCTGGAATTCACGTCTATGAGTGGAGTTGACTAGGTCTGAGTATCGCAATTGGAAGTGCATGTGAATATAGTTTCATTGTGTGGGGGTGATTATGTTGTTTTGAGAAGCTTGGTGGGAGGGGGGGTTAAATTCACAGAAGGCTTACGGGGGGTGTTATTTAGTACTACTAATGTTGAAGACTTATACTTTTGTATACGCAAGTGTGTCAATTTACACATGTTTTAAAAGCATGAATTAAAGCTTTGCTCGTTGCAGCTCACTAAGAGGTATACTGCCTCGGCTACTTTGACTACTGCACACATTCTTATCATAGCTCTCTTTTAATTCTTTATTGTTATATTTACTTATCTTAAAATACTTTAGATTTTGCTTACCTGATTTATGTAAACAGTGTGGAAATAAAGAAAGTGAAAATAGATTGATGGTAGTAATGGAAAGAAGGGGGTTACAAAATCTCATGAAGGCAAGGGGGGTTGTGAAATGTTTTAAGTATAATGGAGAGGGGGTTGGATAATATTTTGAGCTAATTTCATTTATTAGAGCAGGGGGGGGGGGGGCAAAATTGTTGTGAAACTGATGTTTTAAAGGCGCAGTGTCACGGTACTGCGCATGTCACAGTCCCATACATTGAATTGACAGCTGTATTGTGTAACATCCAATGAGAATCAATCAAAATATATTGCCGGAAACGCCACACTCTTCGGGTGATAGCCGTGATTCACAGATTGTAGTTTTGCACAGTTTATGGCAAGATTTACAAGGATTTATTCTTCCTACATCCAAGATAAACAGCATTGAGTAAAGAATGGTATCTATATTTCATTACTTGCTTGTATTTTTTGCTGTTTCCAGTCGTAAACAGTCCGAATTTGACCAAAGTGAAACAAGTTGCTCGCGTCCGTAGGTATACATTTCTATTTTGTAAAGCTTTTCAATGCTATTTTGTCTCGCGGAATCTTCCCGCAAGCGTGGTCAGAGGATCTTATTGTCCCTTTATATAAGGCCGGAAGTCGGTTGGATCCGGGTAATTACAGGGGCATTTGTATCAGCAGTTGTTTGGGTAAATTTTTCACGTTGATCTTAAAAAATCGATTTAATATATTTGTCAGAGAGAACCGTTTGTTATCGGAATACCAAATTGGTTTTAGACAAGGTTTTCGGACATCTGACCATGTACTGGTATTGAAGGCGTTGGTAGACTTTTACAAGAATAAACGGAAACCTCTATTTACCTGCTTTATTGATTTCAGGAAAGCTTATGACAGTGTCTGGAGGGAAGGTTTATTTTTAAATTAATAAATTATGGTTGCAGTAAGAATTTTCTTCGCATTCTTCTTAGCATGTATTCCTGTGTGAAGTAAGCTGTAAACTGATTGGAGAAGGGGCTAACACCTTTTTTCCAGTCTGATGTTGGAGTGAAACAGGGGTGTAATCTAAGTCCCACGTTGTTTAATCTCTTTATTAACGACATTCCGGAGTTATTTGGGAACGTATGTGATCCGGTAGTGCTTGGTGAGTCGAAGTTGAACTGTTTGATGTATGCGGATGATTTGGTACTCATGTCTGAATCTGAAACTGGGTTACAAAATTGTCTTCGAAAACTCAAAGCTTATACTTGTCAATGGAGGTTAAAAGTGAACATGAAAAAGTCAAAAATTCTAATTTTTGGGATACAGTCTCGGAGATTGTTATTTATGGATTATAAGTGTTTTTTTGGTAATGATCAGTTGGACACCGTTGATGAATATACTTATTTAGGGATAATCTTTCACTTTTCGGGGAGTTTTAAACTTGCTCAAAAGAATTTGTATAACAAGGCTTTACGGGCGTATCACAGTTTGTTTAGAAGCTTCAGTAATATCGAGAGTGTCCCAGTCAGAGTCTTGGTGAAGCTTTTCTCCTCATTAGTGATTCCTGTCTTGTTATATGGTTGTGAAATTTGGGGTGCCTTCTCAATGGGTAAAATATCTAGTTTTGAGAAGTTTAAGAAAATTTATATCTGGGTTGAATGATATTGAAAGACTTCACCTGAAATTCTGCAAGCGCGTTCTAGGAGTTCACTCTAAGTCACTGACGAACGTAGCAGTCTATGCTGAACTGGGCAGAATACCAATGATTACTCAAATTGCTCATCTGGTAGTTAAGTACTGGCTACGTTATCAGAGACCCAATGTTTTCTGAAACTCTTGTAGGGAAAGCCGCAAACCTGTGTATGAAATCAAATTTTCAAGGAGAACTATTCACAGATCATGTATTAAGATTGTGTGGCTTGAAGAGTTTATGCGAAATTTCCGTGTCTATGACAGAAACTCGTGCTGTAACTAAATATGTAAAGTCTACTTTGCGAAATTGCTACGTTAATATTTGGAACAATCAGCTTAAACAAGGCAGTGGCAGTGGCAAATTGAGAACGTTCTGCCAAGTGAAATCAAATCAGTGTAGGTTTGGAGAAGTATCTTAGTTTTGTTTCGAATGTCAATGATCGCAAGGCTGTAACTAGACTCAGAATTTCTGCCCACAAACTGCCTGTTGAGGATGGACGTTATAACCAAATACCGTATGAGGCGCGTGTTTGTCATTTGTGTAATCTCAACGAAGTAGGTGACGAGTTTCATTACCGTAAAGATTCGATTAAGCGCCCTCCTTCAAATAAGCGCCGCCTCTCGAATAAGCGCCCCCCCCTTCCACTGCGTTTTCTGAAATAAGCGCCCCCTCCCAAATAAGCGCTCCTCTCCCCCTCTCTCGATAATAAGAAACACGTGTTATCGGTACAAAGTCAACTTCGACATTTTATTTATCACATTCGGGTACATTACAAGCTGGTCGTTTTTCTTAGTGTTTCTACTTTGGTTTCCATGTGTGGGCAAAGTTCTTTCAATCGGTGGATCTCTCTTTCAAATCTTTCAAAAATGAAATAAGCGCCCCCTCCCAAATAAGCGCCCCCTCTCGAATAAGCCCGACCCTCAAAAATTAAATAAGCGCCCCGGGCGCTTAAAGACCCACGACGGACCATTACGCTTTGCGCGCTTAGACGCTGGCCGCCATCTTTTGTCGGTGTTGAAAAATGCGCAAGTTTCAATCGCTCTACGCAATCCACTTCCATCGGCCGTTTTTCCAATCTGACTTTCAGTATATTTATTTTCACATGTTGCCAAATTGTAAGGCATCATTTCTGTAGCATTTTAAAGACATTTAGGCCACAATGTAGGCGAAATTTTTGTTACAAAGAATGTGATGTATGTTTTATATGAAGAGGGCATCATGGCGGACTGTCGGTAGGAAGGCTCTGTTCGGCAAATATGACTCTATTCTTCTGTATTTGACCGTCGGAACGAGAGGAAGCCACATCTGGGTTTTTCAGGGAAAAGTATCTGTTTTTTGCGTTGTGCTGTGCCACTGTCGTCATCAACGGTAAGCAGTCTTCAGTGATCTTATAAACTGATCGAGTGATTCGCCACTGGCACTATATCCTAATACGTTGCAAGTCAATGCTGGAGAAGTGCAGTGGATTTTCTAAGCGTATTTTTGACGAGCCGATGGGCATGATTGGGCGTTTGTCTGTGAATTACATGTATGTGAACCGTCGCCTTCGCGGACTGAACTGAAGCAACAACAACAAACAGTAAATGGTAAAATGACAGAAAGTCAGAATATTGTTACATTCATTACAACAAATATTTACCAGACTTTTCTAAATTCACAACTAAGTTAATTATTATAGCTGAAACATGAGAATGAATTTTATAATATAAATATTGTAGATGAGAAAGCCAAGAATCCTTCCACCTCCCTGCAAGAATATAGCCCAAACATTTTGAGACATGCATTTCAGTGACTTTTGGAATTGACAATATGAGAAACTTCACATTAGTATTTTCATAAAAATGTTGATTCTAACTATGGAGTGGCAAAGAAATTGGAACAATTTGAGTGTTCAGGGTTCAAGTTCAATTTATTCACACTTGTTTGTAGGTTACAATATTATTGGTTTAATTGTATAATAACAAGCCATAAGAAAGAGAAAAATAAATAGTAGATAATAATTACGATCTTTAGATGATAGTGTGTAGTGGTCAAAGGAACAAAGCTTTCGAGTTAACCACTACCATGTTGAAGTTAATGAGGGGAGGAATAAATAAACGAATAGGCTTGATTGTATCTTTACAGGGTTTTAAAAAGTACGACTGTTGGTTATAATGAGAGAATTAAGAGGAAGAAAATAAAGGCTGTTTACATGTACAAACTAAGTTTGGATATATGGTAATTTTACAATACAGAATAATGTAGACATTTACAGTAAATATTTATAAATAATAGTTGATATATACATATATTATAGATGCAGCTAACATTTTATATCTGGCTTCCAAGGAGTTAGAGGTTAGAGGAGTACCTAGTGTTATAATTGAAAGGCTGTGTGCAAAAAGGGCATAAGTGACTCTTGATCACATTCTAAATTCTCCTTCAATTTCTTTGTTTTCCAAGGAAGAATTTAGAATGTGATCAAGAATCGCTTATAAGCCCTTTTTGCACACAGCCCTTCAATTGTGAACTTCAGAGGCATACAGAAGTCAGGGAAAAGTCAGGAAAAAAATATTCAAGGTCAGGGAAAAGTCAGGGAATTTTGCATATGGTCAGGGAAATTCTAAATTTCTTGTCAAAGTCAGGTTATTTTATTTTCCAGTTGCCACACGGGCTCCTCATCACGCCTCAAAACATCTGCGAAGGGAGGCTACAGGTTTTGATAATGACTTGTTTTGGACGAGAGAATGTCGAACAGTCTTATTATGGTCAGTGAAAATTGTTTTCTGGTCAGTGAAAAGTCAGGGGTGGCAATTATACTAGCATGTTTTTATAAACAAAGCACTACAAATTTTGAACTATAAGGATGAACATGTAGATTTTAGAAAAAAACACTAATTGTGGTTTAATGAGGATTGAGTAGTGCATTTCTAACTTGTAATATTAGAGTACTAGTGCAGAATGACATGTTTTACCAAAAGAACCAGAATCCTCATGGGCTCTGCTCTTTAGTTTTCAAGTTTTAGGAAAAAGGGATAAAATACTGGAGTGAGGTTAATAAAAACAATATGACATGTTGACCTTATCCATAAAACTTCAGTCATATTAATGTTATCCTTTCCTCTTCATTTCTGGCCTTGTAGTCCAAGACCCCAGCTACCTATTGATAGGAGGGATGTGCTGCCAGCAAGAATGGTGTATGCAATTTGTTTTGGTATTTCAGTAGTTCCAATCAGAAAATAAATTGGAGAACAATATTTATAACAATCATAAGTAAGATAACTAAACATGGCAATTCATTAAGGTTTTGGTAAAAGTGCTGAAATCAAAACTTTAACTAAAGTTTCATACACCCTTTTTACTGCCACCATTTCCACCATTAGTCATATCTTCAACATATATGCTATGAAGGTAACTCCAGACTGTAGAATATTGGCAAATACATGTAAATGTTGCCTGGTTAAAAAAATACTATAATTGATGTTATCTTCCGGTCCCCACAAATGCTTTTTCATGGTCCAATTTTTCACTGGCAACCAATTGGCTATCTTAGGGCCAATATTATTTCTTTGACATATGCTGCCATTTTACCTCTACTTTGCATTAAGCATCCAAACATTGTACCCAACCTGACCGAGTCCTGTTCACAGGCCCAAGTTTAGCCTCAAATTAGGAGGCTCTTTGTATATTTCTGATTTATCTGGCAGAAGGGATATAGTTGTTTACTGGCCATGCCATGAAAAATACAGCCAGTCAGATCCCACAGGTTGAATCGATGTTTTTTACACCACCATGTGCTGTATGTGCACTCATCACAATATTTTGGAAGAAAAACTGGAATCTGATGCAGCACATAGTACATGTGCCAGGTGAGGTCAGAGTTATTTATTTAGATTGGCATGGGATAAAATAGTTAATATGCAATGTTTTCTCATAGTATGCCATGAATATTCCACTCGTGACTATTTTTCTTTGTTTCCACATGCCTAAGGGATTCTGTGTATACTGAAAAATCAAGTTACCAGCATTTCGTGATTATAGTATGTAATATTCTGTGTGTGTCTGTAACAAGCCAAGGGAGTGTATTATTTATGGCTTTGGGGGTTTGGCTAAATCATAGGGGGGGGGGGGGGGGGCAAAACAAATTTAAGTGCTTTTATAGGGGGGGGCATTAAAGATTTTACCTACTCCTGGGTGGGGGGGTCATCAAAGTTGACGTACCTGTCGTGTAAAATAAAATTTTACTGAAAATGTAACGAAATTGTTGTTGTAATCCCAAGCCAATGTTTAGTCTCCAGAACACAGGAAACCAGTGTTTTAGAGAGCAGTCAAATCTCAAATATTTCAGCTTGGGCCTTCAGTCCTCACAACATTAATTTAAAGACAGTTTGCTTTTTTCCTGTATATGTAGGATGGTATTCTCTAAGCTCATGATCAAAGGCACATCCCCATAGGACAGATAATGCATTCACGTCCAGGAGATTACATGTAGTTATATATACCAATGATGAACTCTTTCGTTTATTTATTTATTTGAGACTACAGAACAATGCACAAGAATGCAATATGATGCATGAACTAACAAGTACGATTTTGAGTATCCATCTGGGAAGGAGGTAGAGATTTCCAGAAGAATACATGTATATGTATATATATGTTTTCTACTAAACAAAGGTAGTGTATCATGGAAAATACCATAAATCTAGAGAGAATATTAAATTTAAAAGGTTACATGTATATGATGTTTGCATTCTTTCTTGCACATCCATGCATTCTTTTTTTTTGTGGGGGGGGGGGGGGGGTCAATAAAGTTTTGAGCAATTTTATAGGGGGTCATTAAGTTTTAATTTCACTCATGGGGGAAATGCAGACCCCCCAAGCCATAAATAATGAACACTCCCTAAAAATGTTAAACACAAACTTGGTAATCACTGTTTTGTATTCAAAGTGAAAACAACAATATAGATGATATTGTCACTAATTTCTTAAATTGTCCAGAAACCATTAGCTTCTGTGCTATAATTTTATCTTTCAAACATATGGGTATGCATGGCATTGGACTTTCAGCCATCCGATCAGCCTTGCAGTCTTCATAATAAAAGTCGACCTTCAAACTGTCCCAATCTACACAAAATAATCTTAGTAAAAAATTGTGTAGGAGGTGATGCATGTCATCCCTCTTACAGCAGACAATTCCCATTTGTCTGCATATATACCACAGTGGTGAATCTGAAGGTGGGGAATATTTATTGTCAATTTCTTGGCAAAGTCCATACTTCCTCTTCCCACACTTTAATAACAGATTGAAGAAAACAATGCATGCCCTTTTCCTGAAACAAATAGAAGAATATTTCTTATCAAAGGTGGGTAAACTGTACTGGAATATTGATGTAATGCAATGTTGAGAAAGTGTGCTGCTTATTGTCCCAACAACAACCGGAGCACTTTATTCCATTCTGGACAACATGTACGAACTGCAAATTCCCATAAAGGATATTTCTATTAGGGCAACGTACAAATGGACAGATTGTGCTAATATTTAAAGTGCCTATAACCCCAAATTTGAAGTATTTTTAATAAATTCTTTACATCCTTCTTATCAATAATTCGAAGAGAAAAAAAGGAAAAAAGTAAGAGTTCGACCTTATTTCTGGGGTCAAACATTGTAAAACAACCCGATTTGGGCACCCTGTCCCAAATGGCCGTCAGCTGGAGTCTGGAAGTAGACTGGGAACGAAACCGGAAAGCAACGTCATAGTAGTGAGAGAAAGCGAACAACCAACAACAAAGACAGTAAAAACAGGGCGAATAACTCGATTTGAAATGCCAAACAGATTTGTATTTGGGGGCTGTAGGAATGAGCCAGACTCAAAAAAGGATAGCTCTAACACAAGGTCCCGTTTTTAAGCGATGATCGGCCAGAAGCAAAGAAGAGAAGACGCCAGTGGTTGAGGTTCGTGCGAACAAAGCGAGCGAAGTGGGAACCGACGAAGAACGTTTGTTTGGTTCACTCCAAGCCGGAAGACTTTATAAGATTTTCTTTAGTCCTTGACTCTACGCCAAGACTGAAGTCGGTTGAATATGGAGTTGTTCCTATTCCATCAGTCCATGCCATCGAAACCGATTTAAGCCATTCTCCAATTTTGGTAAGTGCTTTTGTATTTAGTTTGCATGGCAATACAAATTTATACAGTAGCCTCCTAGTCCTATAGCAGCCGTTGTGTAGCGCTTCCGTTCACTCCATTCCCCGGAATGGAGTGAAATGGAAGCGCTACAAAATGGCTACTATAGGAGGCTAGCAATACAGTGGAACCTGCATGTATAAAGAAGTTCTTAGGGAAAGGAAGAAAACTTCATTATGACCGGGTTCCACGTACTGAACATTGTTTTCACCACAAGTGTATTAGACTAAGAGAGTGCATGTTTTTAGTATGAGGGAAATAACAGTGAATAAATCAGACAACTTTCTTTAGATGACACCTGCACCTATGGACAGGACACCATGCTTAACAAGCAGCCAAGGGCAGAAGCAACCCAGAAGAGACAACAAAGGATGACTGTTATAGATGTTCCTCCTTCAGCTCCAGGTAATTCAAATTGTTTTGTATAAAATATTTTTTTTGCACAAAAGAAACTATTCAAATTCTGAAAATATTCAAACAAAATCGAGTCTGCTAATCACACCTTCTGTGTTTGTCCTCCAATAACACCTACATGTAGCTCTTGCTCAAGCAGTGCATATACACCTACATGTATCAAACTGTTGGACATGTCATATAAAGGTATACTGCTTGTTTAGTCTTTCGAGACGAAACAAAATATTAAAATACCAGCTGGAAACGTATAATATTACACTGTAAGTTTGTATTTAAAACGAAACCAGTGCTTTATTTACCATAAACCAATATATACCCATAACTAACTTAATAATAATTGTTATTTTTGTATTTTAGTGCCAGAAGTTCCAGTTCCACTTGCTGTGAGGCCAGAAATTCCAGTTCCACCTGCTGTAAGGCCCACAAAAACCAAGGCAAAACCCCATTGCTCAGTGTGCAAGAAACCTATTAAATTAAAATTAATTAAATTCTTAATCTCTAAATTATATATTGTTTCTTTTTTTGAATTTATTTGTGGAACTCTGTAAACTAGCTTGTAGCTAAGTATGTCCTCCTCATTAAATAAAGTATTGTGTAAACCTATTAAAGAGCATAAAGGTGTTGTTGATTGTCCAAAGAACAACCCTTGTCCCCTTATAAGTACAGAGTGAACCAGAAATGTCTACCAGCTATCTCAGTGATTTGATATTTTATCAATGGACAATCTAGGTAGCAATATATTATACTGTCAACTTCCATAGGCTAATCACTCCTGTGACCAGCTCAGTGAAATCGATTGCCCTATTTCATTGGCATGACATCAAAACAAATAGATGAAAGCCGCCATTCTTATTTTATTGGGAAAATTAGCCAATTTGAAGGAAGGCAATCTATGGCAGAACAGCTTTATTTTGTATGTCTGTTGTTAAAGACGAGTGTTTTGACCCCCTAAGATGGCAGCTGTGTCTATCATGTGACACCATAATTAAATAGGGCAATTGAATTTGAGGCTTAAAGGGGCTATGTCACGGTACTATGCATGTATGGAGTCAGTGTTCGATTGGTGGGTTAAAACAGTTCAACCCCCTCCTTCAATGCTGGATTGAAAGTACGTTCATTATTTTACTTGAATAATGTATATTTACACAATTTATTAGTCATTTTTGAATATTTGCTTTGATTTTTACCATCCCACACGTGCACGAGGTTTGTCAGTTCATATGAGAATCTCTGATAATGAGTGTGTCCGGCCCAGACATCTAATTTTACTGTTTTCCAATTTACTACTCAAACATTTAAATTTTAATATTATAATCCTATTTTCAAAATTTGTGTAAAATTATAGAAAGGAACACAGGGTGCGATGCAAGTGCTTTCCAATAGCCCAGGGCTAGTAGTTTCGCTTGTCAGGGTAGTGATTCCTGTTCACAGGTTGCCTGAATGGACATATGGACATACATGTATATGGACATATATGTAGGTTAATAGCCCACATTCGATATATGCTTGACTTCTCACACACAAAGGTTCTGGGGCATAATTAAATTCATTATTGTTATTTCATTAATCACTGCACATTATTCCCCAGAGATGTGTATTGAATCATTTGTATGTGACCAGTGAAGCCTTATCAAAAGTGGCCAATGGCACTGAAAGTTTGACTGTTCATTGTTGTTCTCCTTAAAGTTTATATAAGTTATGAAGTACTTTCATCTTCATCTTCTTCAAATCCAGTGAAGGTTTCTTTCCCAGCATTGAATTTTGTCCTGATTGTGTCATATGCACATGCTAGTAGAGGAATTCTATTGTTGCCCAGATAACCGTAGACTAACTGGATGTACTCTCTGTATGAGACAACTCGTAGAAATCTGTAAATAAAGAAGTTTATATGTTAGTACCAATTGTTTGATACAGTTGAAGCCCTTTGTGAAACTGCCCGTGTAGTTGTAGGTGACCAGCTCCCCTCAGAGACCACTCTTGTGCTCTGTAGTAACCAGCCACTCTCATAATTAAGTGACCACCGCGCGTACCACCACCTTTGGAATTTTTCTTTGTTTTTAAACTCTTGTAAGTAACTACTCCAGAGACATGATCCCAGACTGTGCAATGAGTCAACTAAATATAAATATGCACTAGCATTTTGCAACAATATTCTTATTATATCTGACATTCATGCTGTTACAGTAGAGTAGTACAGTATTGTATACTGTGATATCAGTCGCATTATATATGTATCCCCATGGGTGTGGTGTGTGCAAGCTCTCATAAGCGAGCAACTACTCCTGATTCCAGTTCTGACTAGTTATGAGCACCTTTTCCTGATTCCCAGTGTGGTTGCTTACGAGAGCTACTATTTTTAATTAACATGCACGATAGATCAAAATACTCTGATAAACCTTCCACTTTCCTGGTCAGACTAAACATGGAACTGTGTTCATTGATTTCAATTCATACCTTGGTCATTATTGAGCATTATTAATGCTCGCGGACTGGCTCGTTCGAGATACGATACGAAAACCTCGTGAATAAAAACGATATCAAGCTCTTAACATGTAATAATCTCTATATATGATTGTTGCGATTGGAAGGATCACTGGATTCTTTTGGCATCCTGCATTGCTGCAATGCCGTTTTTTTTGGGAGACCACGGCCACGGGAAGCCCATGAAGGGCTATGATAACTTATTTTAATTTTGGACAGTTTAACTCACCAGCTTTTCCTTGCTTCGAGGCCTTCCACTGAACCGATTCTGGAGGTCTCCATCTGTACTCTTGTAACCCATTCTTCATCGGCGAGTGGCTCATCCGCGCCGGCAGATTCTTCTGCTTCAAGCTCATAGTTGATAAAATTTAGCTCGGAATTGTCCGATGAACAACTGTCTTCGGATTCGGAGCCTGACGAAGACATTTTGTCAAAAAGTCCAGCAGAAAATTACAGAACTTACGACGCAAATAAGAAAGAACGAACCAAAAGTACATGAGAGAAGCCTTTATCACGTGACATGGCTCCCTACTATGACGTACCTAGTCCCAGACCCCACCAAGTCGCTAAGATGACGGTAAAAGTTCACGGCTCTCATCTTTGAAAAGCCGTAAAAAAAAGAGAAATGCTTTAAAACCATTAATTTTTTCGGGAAGTTGCATAGAATACTTCTAAGTTTGATCTGAAAGCGTAACTTTTTTGGGGTTATAGGCACTTTAACAAGTTGTCTTCGCTTACCTTATTTTGACATTTGCTTCTGTCATAAGCTGGAAGGTTTTGATACATTTGGCCTTGTTCTCGCGAAACTTTATACAAGCACCCCTTCCTCCATTCATGGCACACTGACCTTGGCACTGCACTTGGCTTTGTTATTACGGGTTCTTGGTTAGTAAAAGGAAACACCGACAGCGACCATTTTACGAATCAAGAGAGTAAATTAAATTTTCATTTTCTCCGGCCTGATGCTCACAGATATTTACTTCGCCTGCAACAATGGAGCCATAAGCACTCTAACTATGTTGATAAACTTCCATCAACACTCGATTGATAACGAAGAGTTCATTTCCTTGTTTTGCTATAAATAGAAGGACGATTTTCTACTTCACGCGAACCGAGGGAATCGCGCGCGAGGCGAAAACAATAGAAGCCTCGGTTTCATGAAAATCAAAACAAAAACAGAGGCGCGCAAAGCGTAATGGTCCGTCGTGGGTCTTTAAGGTTACCGGATACCTTCAAAACGAAAAAGATGGGAAAATATTTTTTTCGCACAGCAATGTAGTTTTAGTAGTAGTGTCTCGTATACCAAAAACTCCGTTAAATAAAAAATAATATTCACGGAGAAATACCAAAAGGAAGTTTTTAACCGGAAGTAAAAGGTTCTTTTTGAATGACAGCAGATCAATAAATACATGACAAGTGCTCACTCGCCAGTAACGACGGTGTGGGAATAGCACATATTAAATTCATTTCATTTTCCAATGTTTACGTTTATTGAAAGTTTTTCCACACACAATTCCACAATTCCATCGGTTGTTGGCCATATATCTTACAAAAAGCAGGCAGGATGCCCTTAGCTTGAAAAACAAAGAAAAAAGAAAAGCAAAACGAGGCCAAACAATGCATACAACTACAATTACAAAGCCAAACAGGAGTCCTCGAAAAACCCGACAAGCGTTCGTATTTTCACTTTCAGACAGAGTGCCGAGTGGTCCACATCTGAACATATAAAGAAGAATTGATAAGAGCCAGCCGAGAGAATATTTGTTTCCAAGAAAGCTTAGATGGAAACGTAGTCTGACGGTAACCCTGAATCGGTTGAACCAAGATCTCGCTATTGCCGTGCTGTTTCAGACGCCTGCAAATCGCTGTCTCCTCTACAACTGTGCTGGCATTCAAGGCGTCTCTATAGGTGTTTACCTTGCCTTTGCCCCTCGAGGTCTTTTTGTCTTTCCCATTTTTCTAGCCTGGGAAACCAGCCGACTCTTACCGCTACCATTTTTCAAGTCACGCACAAAAAACATTTTCTCGATGCGGCGTGTAGCTTTGATCGGAAATCAACATTGGCGGGAAGGCTCGACAGATAGTTGAACTGTGATGAGAAATGATTGGCCAAGAGCTTGCTAATTGTTGGAGAGGCGGGGCTTCAGATTCACGCACGACAGACGGCTAGATTTTTTGAAGTCCTATTTTCTCGCTTTCGATTTTCAATCAAAATAGAGTTTTAAAAAAGCTCCCATACAAGAGGAATTTATTTAATTTGTGCAAAATTTTCACAAAATGTCAATTGATATCTCAGCTGCAAAACTGTGTCGGGGAATTGGGAAATTCAAAAAAGAAAGCTCTTGGCGACGTTTCCCGCATATCTACTCGGATTATTTTTCGCCTTTTAACGGAAAGCATGATAACTTTTGAACTAAATCGAATTTTGAAATTCCCCGACACGGTTTTGTAATACGATTCCTCTGAAATACGACAAAGCAAACAGATTTTTAAACTTTAAAATATTTTCGGAGTCGGAGCTTCTGAAAGCCATCTCACTAGATCGGAGAAACGGGATGGCGAAAAATTCGAGATTTTCAAAGAACTCAAAACTTTTTATGTATTCTTGTAGCCAATTTTATAAGCTTTAAAATGATACATGAATGATTTATCTATGATGTTTCCTCGAGGCGCTACATAATTTAGACTGGAAACGCACCCTGAAGGTATCCGGTAACCTTAATCGAATCTTTACGGTATATTATGAATTGTAATAATAGTAAGTTTAAGTCATTACGTTCTGATTTTATGACAAGCCTTCAGTTATTGATTAACAATTCGTTTTCTACTTTTGATAAACAAACGTTGTTTCTATATATGTTTTCAATGCAAGACGAATCAATAATGAAGTCCTTTGCCAAGTATTGTTAAAATATTTTATATATGTAATAGTTCAGTGTAATTATACATGTCATTGTAATTTTAGTATAAGTCCAATGTATCATTGATGGTATAAGGAATAAAGTTTATTTATTTCTTCGTTATGCACTTTTGACATGAAATAATTCTCCAAATGGCACCATTGTTTTATTTATATATGATTAATAACACAGTTCTCTGCTGTAAATAAATTACAACATTGTATGGAAGATTTATTGTCTTAAAGTTTGGAAACGTAACACATGCATTTGACGCTAGAAAGTTCAGTACTCGCGGAAGTACGAGTGGCTGTTTACTAGTTTGCACTATCGGCTGTTATGGACTGGATCCGAAATGGTTACTTTCACAGCTTAATATTTATGTCGATTGGTCAGAAGGATATCTTGTTTAGATGCTATGGTCCTTTCGGCATCAGGAAATTTTTAAACTGGAGTTTTCGTACAGTATTTCAAGCTATGCTGTAGCGTGAGTTCAGTAGTCACAAATGTCCGTGAAACTAATAGCACGTTCATTATTATCAGTTTGCTCTATGGGTTCTCATGTATTCAATATTACTTCTGGAGCTTCATATGTATGTCGATTGGTCACAAGGATTTCCTCTTTCAAGTAGAAATGTTCGCTTGTCACGAAAGTGCGTATTTCATAGCAGTTCGATCTCATGTCAGGAACACCCAACGAACTGTTCTGCAAAATAACTGTTCTTCTGGGCCACTCGGCTGGCAAATTCTGCACTTTGGAATTTCTTGGCTGGCAAATTCTGCAGTCTGATACTAAATAATAATATAACGGAGCGATATTTGTCAGCTGGTAAATTCTGCAGTCCGATATAATTACATAATAATAATATAACAGAGCGATATTTCTCAGCTGGCAAATTCTGCACGTACCTGTTGTTTCACAGGTTTTTAAAAATACCGAATTCTGCAGGTTAGCTCAGGTTTTTATTCTTAAAATAAAAATATAGCGTTCTATATTTCAGTTAAGCCCTGTACAAACCGTTTCAACATCGGAACAATATTTAGTGAGGAATCATATGGGTTTTATTTTCAACTACAAAACACTTTGTGGTGTACCGGTGTACTAGCGATTTCGCCCCCCTCTAGCGATTTCGCCCCCCCTCCCCTTCAACCTTTTTTAAAAAGGTTATGAATACATGTTTTCCTTATTATTACTACTGTAATGTATTGGAAATGGAGAATAGTACGGCAAAAAGCTATCAGTAATGTCTATAAAGGCATGTTGTAATTCAATTTTATTTTAAAATTCACGCTTCACTTTTCTTCGACAAAATTCGTTACGGTAAACGTAAAGCTACGGTAAACGCTGCAATTTTCATTCGCGCGAGCAGTGCAACAAGAAACTCGACAAGGGATTCTGCAATCTTCGTCAATCTTCGAATGATTAGTTGTTAGTATTTCTTGCCTGAAGCCAACATGTAGATGATGTAATTATTGTGGACACTTAAAGGAAGTGTTACCGACTCGCGTGAAAACGTCCTGAATAAACAAGAAGCAATGAACTAATCAGGATCTAAAACGGCGGGAAGTTTTAAAACTTACTTTAGCTTGTAGCGAGTGGAACTCATATTTGGAAACAACTGCCAAATAGTCTGATGATTTTTTCATGCATGAAAACCATAATGAAGTTGTCTTAATTATCGTGCTATGTAAGATTTTGATAACCCGTTAATGCTCGCGTCGATTCATCTATTTCGAAAGAACTTTGAAGGAGCCTTACCGACTCGCGTGCTTTGTTCTATTTCAATTGAGCTAACGGCGCTTGTTAATTCGGTAATTAGATCAGTTCTAACTAGGAAAACCTTTCTGGATAAACAGCTTATTAACTAATGAGAAGATAAAACGGCTGTAAGTTTTGCAGTACAGTTCTAGCAGTACAATTAATTCAAATCCGGGAAGAATTTGAAATGACTTTCCGAAGAAAAGGAGTGTTACTGACTCGCGTATTTTTGTAGTCAGTAGTAGTAGGGGTCTTACACTTCATTTTATTAAAAAATACTTTAGATTTATAAAAAAAAAAAAAATATTCAGTGCGTTGACATCTACTGCCTCTATTTTCTGAGGTGGGGCGATTTCAATAAGAATTACGAGTACAATTCACTAGCGATTTCGCCCCCCCCCCCCCCCCCCCCCCCCCTAGGGGGGGCGAATTCACTGAAGGGGGGCGAATTCACTAGCGATCTCGCCCCGGGGAGGGCGAATTCACTAGCGATCTCGCCCCGGGGGGGCAAATTCACTAGCGATTTCGCCCCGGGGGGGCGAATTTACTGGGGGGGCGAAATCGCTGTGACACCGGTACGTTCCATATTGAGCGCCAATAAGTGAAATATTGAAGTAGTAGATCCGAGAGTTTTTCGGGGTGTCCAGTTTTTCATCCCTCCTAAATTCCAATAAAATTCCAATTCGACCGAGGAATCTGTGTCCCCCGATTATTACTGAGACTCCTTCTAGTTTCATAACTCTTTTTAAAATCATTTATCGTTTCTTTTATTTTCACCAATATAATGTCAATATTCATGTTGGGAAAGTCCCGAAAACATGTCTTAGTGTTAACATTAACAGTGGACAGCTCGATATTGTAAGGCACGCTAAAATTTTAGGGTTAACAATTAGCAATGACCTGAAATGGAATGAACACGTTTCCTACATTTAGCCGGCCCAGTTCAAACGCCGTACCTTCCATGAGCCGTTCTCATATCAAACGATTGATAATGAGGCGGCTTCTTTTGTAGTAATTTAGTAATTTCATGGAAAGTACGGCGTTTGGACTGGGCCTAAGAGAGCTTACAAACGAATGTACTTTATTGTACAATTTCATCGCGCAAAGGTTCCAGCCTCGGATATTATCGCATTTTATTGTACCTGCGTCAGACCTGTACTTGAGTACAGTTGCCAAGTTTTTCATTATTCTTTCACTATCTTTCCGCCGCTATAGTTTGTTTTCACATGACGTCATAACCGCCATATTGGTGTACCTTAAACAATAGATTCTTCGTTAGCGTCTTTTGTTAGGTACACCAACATCGCCGCCATGCCCTTTGTTATTTGAATCTCTGGGGATGGAGTGAAAACGATATATTGAGCTAACTCAAAAGAGGCCGGTTATATCATCATATATCCGGGTATTCACTATGATCAGTGCTTAGAAATGTGCAACCTTTGTACCCTCAGTTTATTAATCAACTTTGTAAAGACACGCAATTCAGTATCGTTTCACTGCGAGGTGTTTTCAGTTTTTAAATAAACTATCTAGCTGTATCTTTCAATGCGCTGAAAATCGGCTCAAAAGCAGTTTCCGTTAGCACTTTAAATCAAAAGCACAATCAGCACTCGGTCATTACAGTAGGCTTGTTTGCACAAAACACATCAAGCGAGCAGTGAATCATGCATTTTTCTTTACCACAATGCAGTTTAGCACGGACTGCTGCATCGATGAAGGCGTGGTCCCACGCGGTTCATATATTATAAAATATACTAAGTTATGCGAAAGTGGAAATTTTCACTTGTGAATCTCTCAGTTTCTTCCTCGATACTAAGTGTTTGGGAAACACCTAAATGGTATGAAAGTACACATTAAACATTTCAAGCGGCTTTGAAGTTTTGTCTTGATTCAATTTTTCTGCTGTATTGGTACTGTAAATTACTACAGTTTCCACTATTTTTGTTTTCAGAAAGAAAAAATCATGATTATCAGACAATATCTGGTTCTCGAAAGATTCTTTGGATATTTGAACTGCTAAAATGAAACTGATCTGCGTTGATGGGAGATAAATACTGATACAATCAGCTAAAAGTATAGTAGCAGCTGATATTTCGAGTGTTACGACCGGCTGGTTCACACTAGCGACATCAGCACAAGTAACATACGGAGACTCAGTGATCACATCAGTGAGTAGAACAAGCGCCGCTAATGATCAGTCACTGAGTCTGCGTATGTTGCTTGTGCTTAAACGCTTGAAACGTCAGCTGCTACTCGTGGCTCACGGCCGTTAGTATAGCTTAATTGACTTTTAATTGATCATACCAGTATTGGAATAGATATCGTGCATTTTTATTAGCTGGCATATTCTTCACTTGTATTTTTCAGCTGGGAATATATGTAAAAAAATGTTTTGCTGCTGGCAAATTCTGCACTTAAATATTTCAGCTGGGAATATATTAAAAATATATATTTTGCTGCTGGCAAATTCTGCACTTAAATATTTCAGCTGGGAAATTTAGAAATTCTTCATGAACTTTAGGCTGGCTGGCGCTGCAGAACAGCTGTTCGTCTGCCAGCTGAAAAACAATTCCCTTAAATATGTTTAAATACATCTGATTTGTTATAAAAACATCAGAATGTTTGTTCTTATGAAGTTTTACCGTTGGGTGTTCCTGTCATGTAGTCGATAATAACTTCTATAGCTTCATATGTATGTCGATTGGTCACAAGGATTTCCTCTTTCAGTTGTTCCTGTTAGTTTTGACATTAGGGATTTATTCTTGGAGATTTCGTACAGTTTAGCGACCGTGTGTCGAAAGTGAAAATGTTCGCTTGTCACGAAAGTGCGTAAACTTACAAGTGGTTTCATATCAGTTCAGTGTTTGACTTTCATGTAGTCGATAATAACTTCTTATAGCTTCATATATATGTCGATTGCTCACAAGGCTGTCGTGTTTGAGTTCATGAGGTTGTTTTGCCAGCAAAGAAAGGTTTTATCTAACTTTTCGTACAGTCTTTGCACTCCGGTCGGTTCATATAATTTCAGCCTCGTTTTTAAGCCGTAGATATATTTCTTCGTATCGCTGTTGAAAACTGCCATATCATGATCATTTATAATATGACTTGAAAAATTGCCATGTGTTTCGTGAACTCTACTGGACATCCAAACCCTCTTCGCTTCTGGTTGGAATGCCAAAAAACTTCCAATTTCTTGCATTTTTCGGCTGCTGCATTCAGAGTACTGAGTGGCCGTAGCATCACTTATGATTTTTTGTTTTAGTTGTGTTGCAGTCTGCAACGACTAATTTTGAATAAACAAATAACTCATCTTACATTTCCATAAATGACCAAAGGAGGCAAGGATGAGTTCAAAAAGAACACTGATGGAAGTCGATTTAAAAATCGATATTTCACCGCTCTGAGAAGCTCGTACCCAGATGAGCTCTGGGTACCGGAACATAATTCAAAAATCATCAGATTTTCACACATGCGTAGTACCGTGAGTTGGATAATATTTTGAGCGTTCATTTATTAGAGCAGCCCTGAGTTTAATCGCTAATCCGAGGATAAAATGTACAGATTACAATTATAGATTTAGTTTAGCGATAACCACAGGCTTCCCAGACTCGACGTATATTTCCCGCTTATTAGTCTGTTGGGTTACCTGTGGTTTATCGATTAGTTTCATAACGATCTCAGAAGAGTTTATAGACCCATTCGAAAAATGGCGTCCAATTTAAAAAGCTATTGTCCTGGTAACATGAACACGAGGCTAGTCAGTCCACACAAAAGCTTTTGAACGTGCAAGCGAGGCTAGTCAGTCCTAAACAATAGTTAATTAAATTGGACGCCATTTTTCGAATGGGTCTATATAATTGGCAAATTGCTTCGTGTGACGGAATTCTCTTTTCCGATTCCTACCAAATGAATCTTCAATAATAAAATATTGATACTTAATGAAGTTGTGTGAGTGGTGTTTTGGCGATTTGGGGCCTTCTAAAGCAATTTATTAGGATTCGAAATTTTGACCGTAAAAAAAAGCCAACGTTAACTCGTAAATTTCGTACCTCCACAAAACTTTGCAACACGAAGTTACTTGGGCTAGAAAATTATTGTTTATGTTCTAGACTACTAACAAATTCGTAGGCCGGGAATATTTTGCCATAGTATTTTCGGTTGACGCGATTTCCACCTAGAAAATCCGAACAGCTAATAGCTTTCTAGAATACGTCAAAAGACATAGTTACGGAAGCCGATAGGGGTCACACGTTGGCGCTTCCACTCAGGCGCTTCCACTCAGGCGCTTCCACTCAGGCGTTTCCACTCAGGCGCTTCCACTCAGGCGCTTCCACTCGGGCGCTTCCACTCGGGCGCTTCCACTCGGGCGCTTCCACTCGGGCGCTTCCACTCGGGCGCTTCCACTCGGGCGCTTCCACTCGGGCGCTTCCACTCGGGCGCCTCCACTCGGGCGCTTCCAATCGGGCGCTTCCACTCGGGCGCTTCCACTCGGGCGCTTCCACTCGGGCGCTTCCACTCGGGCGCTTCCACTCGGGCGCTTCCACTCGGGCGCTTCCACTCGGGCGCTTCCACTCGGGCGCTTCCACTCGGGCGCTTCCACTTTCGCGCAGTGCAGTCGAGAGAGCTTGGAAACTAGTTTGTCGACAACATGGCGTCCTTGAGTTTGACTGGCCAGATGATAACTTATTTAACTATAAGTTGCTTTCTACTTTGTGATTGTTCTCCTCCTGCCCTTCTAGATGCGAACAAGTCCGGTAAGTAATGCTTTTAAGCTGCTTTGTTTGTCGTTCACGTGAACTCCAATACTCCAGTATTTTTTAAGAGTCCCTGTTCCTCATATGAAATGAACATTCCCTAATAACTAAAAGAAAAAAGAAATATTGTGGCTTGCATGATTATATGCTTTTTTATTACTACATTTGTACAAAGTTTGCAATTATTTGTATAATTTTTTTTATTTCGTGATGTGAGCACAACTTAATTCACAGACAGCATTAATCAACTAATTTGCATATTCCACAAATCTGAATTAATACCTCTGGAACAAGATAACATGGATTTCACATAACAACACGTTTATTCACTCATAATATATACATATGCATGATATCCTGATAGTCTTGGATCTTACACTTCCAATTCTCAACAGAAGAGTCGTGTTTTGATGGACGTCATTCGTCAATCAAGAAAAACACGATCTGCGTTTGTAAAATAAGTTCTTCAAAGATTGAACTCATAACATTCACGTGAACGACAAACAAAGCAGCTTAAAAGCATTACTTACCGGACTTGTTCGCATCTAGAAGGGCAGGAGGAGAACAATCACAAAGTAGAAAGCAACTTATAGTTAAATAAGTTATCATCTGGCCAGTCAAACTCAAGGACGCCATGTTGTCGACAAACTAGTTTCCAAGCTCTCTCGACTGCACTGCGCGAAAGTGGAAGCGCCTGAGTGGAAGCGCCAGAGTGGAAGCGCCTGAGTGGAAGCGCCTGAGTGGAAGCGCCAGAGTGGAAGCGCCTGAGTGGAAGCGCCTGAGTGGAAGCGCCTGAGTGGAAGCGCCCGAGTGGAAGCGCCCGAGTG
>JAOWCC010000577.1:51939640-52144640 GCA_030867875.1 Actinernus sp. WN-2022 | reverse complement strand
GCTTGAGGTAGCGCGTCGAGAAGAGATTATCAAACGACAGGACGAAGCCATTCGCACTCTGGAGGTATGTGTACGATGAATAAAATAACCAGCTTCATATGTGAAAAGTACCGTTAGATGCGGCCACTGCAAGCGCATCTATACGGCATGATGGGCAAATAGGTGTTTTGTTTTAGTTTCCACACATTTTTATGGCAAACGTTAACTTACGGTTCTTAGGTGTTCTATTGATGAAAACGATAAATATTTATATTTACTGGTTATTTTACGGTTTTCTATGGAATACGGGCGAATATTTCACGAGAAATTTGTATTATCGCCTAAAGGCTCGTTGTATACCAAAACAATATGAATTTCGAGTGAATTTTTCACCGGTATTCCATAGAAAACCATGAAATAACCATATTATCCGATAAATAAAAAATTTACGGAAAGATTTATCACGAAAACAAAGTAACTTACCGGACGATAAACGGCGAATTTTCTCGCCGGAGAACAAATTTCGAGTGGCGGCCGCGCGCGTCTGCAGAATAATTATGTATTCAAAATGGTGAATTCTTATTGACTGATAAAGAAAGGGCGCGAACTTTCCTGCATTTTGATTGGCCTTGATCTAGCCATGAAAGCCATGAAATACGGTTTGGTATTTTTACGAGTCGGTTTTATTTTTTCAAGTCTGAAAGGCGAGAACAAATAAAATTGACGAGTAAAAATTCCCAGCCGTATTACACAACTCTTCGTGTAATAATTGTTTATTATACGACGGCTAACACGAACAAAAAAGGTTTGTTTTCGCTTACCTTACTGCTCTGTTTGAAGTCCAATGTCGGGGGCGAGCGCGCACTGAAAAAAGATTTTTTCGCGCGCTAAAAGCTGAAACAGCCCCATTTCGATTGGCTCGCGCGCTTACAAAACCTTTTAGGTGTTGAATAAACCTGTGCAAACCTGTTCGCGACCCGTGTATTTGCACTCGTTTTAGCCCGTATTTGCACTCGAAAACGCCAAATCGTATAATAATTAACAATTATTCACCGAAGTGGTGGTGCTTCGGCGAGGTAAATATCCACCACTATTCATCAACACTGAGGTGAGTAATTGTTTTAGTATATACCACACATTAGTGAATAACCAACACCAAATAGTTATTTTATTTTCTGTCAAATGGACAAAAACTCGCGCAAGGTGATCGCTGCTTCGCTCGGAGGTGAATATGAAATCATATTCACTGTTTGAGTAGCCAATCAGAGCGCGCGAAAAGTGATATTCACTGATGTGGTATATACTAATAGTCTCAGTTTATTCAAGAAGAAGAAAATAGACTGTTCAGTCCTATTGATTTACATTTTGCTCTCCATACCTGATATATATATATATATATACAGTCAATGCCAAAAAGGTTGTCCAGCAGAACATAATATAATACTATAATATCCATTGTTTTGGGCTATTGTCTTGGTCTAGACAATAGCCCAAAACAATGGATATTATAGTATTATATTATGTTCTGCTGGACAACCTTTTTGGCATTGACTGTATATATATATATATATTCCGATTAGACTGATATCCTAATTCTCGTTTCGCTTTGGCTTTTTCCGTGTTCTTTTTTTGTTCTTTATCATCAACTAGTATTGTTGTAATCACTCTATGTTATTTTTTTCTAAAGGCTTGTATTTATTCTTTATTCTTTTCCGGGTGATAATAAAGTTGTGGCTGTATGCATTGAACGACGTACCTTGTCTACCAGGGCCCGGTAACAACTACCCCGGGGTTAGATCGCTACTGAACAGATTACAGTTATAACCGGGCTCAGGTGTATTCGTAATACGTGCGCCGCTGTGAACATTTTTCTTTTTCTTGAATGACAAAACGAAGGAAGCCAGTCCGTCCATGGTCCGGTGTAGTGAACCGAGGTGTTGAGGAGAGTCGATAATTTGAGTAAAATGCCTTTTTTTAGAAAAAGTTTGTTGAGACCATGACGCGGGATGGCACACTGGCTGATGCACAGACTGACCGCATCATGAAACAGCACCAGAAACAAATGGAGAGGCTCAACGAGAACGTCGGAATGTAAGTCACGCTATTAGTAACGCAATATAGGTCACGCGCAGTGAAGAAATATTTCGTTATTTGGTCTTATATGAGGAAGTGTCAGAAATGCTCAAATGCTGAGATCGCACTCACTGGATTTAGGCAGCCGTCTCTTTGTGAAAACGGACGGACGAAAGGACGGACAAGCCGACCAACACCACTCACTCACTTACTTACTTACTTACTAGCTTACTCACTCACTCACTTACTTACTAGCTCACTCACTCACTCACTTACTTACTAGCTCACTCACTCACTCACTTACTTACTAGCTCACTCACTCACTCACTCACTTACTTACTAGCTCACTCACTCACTCCCTCATTCGTCTGTGGATCCCTATCCCAATCAATAAAAAAAAATCGGCCATTTCATTTCACCGGGGTAGCCTTTTGAATACGTAGATCACGGAAAAGAAAACATAAATAAATGGAGAAATCTGTGATGAGAATATTGATCATTCTCAATTTGAGTTGAAAGAAAAGTACTCTTATGTTCAACTGCTTGATGTATCTAATACTTGTACTTTATTTATTTAATCTCAAAAGGGAAAAAGAAAAACAGATGCAGAGAATTCGGGAGAAAATAGAAGCAAAAAAACTAAAGAAGGAGAGGTAAAAATGATTGGATACCACAAACATCACAATGGTCTAATGCTCAGCAGAGGTTGTGTATCGTGGTATTTAGTGAAGTGCAGACTAATAGGGCGCTTTCCATTTACGAGAACTGACTAGTCTGATGGGCCAGTTCTTAAATGGAACACGTCCGTTTTAGGAACTGACCGGGACCAGTTCTCAGAACTGACAGGTTCCATTTAAGAACTGGCCCATCACACCAGTCAGTTCGCATAAATGGAAAGCGCCCGCAATGTACTCATAACAACTCAGCGGTCGGACATCTCTGATGGGTTCGTACATGGTCTATGCTAAACTGCAGAATACCCCGCAAATACTCTCTCCCTTCAAAGTATCACTTAAAAACTATTTGAAAGTGTAGCCACAGGAAGCCCAAAACCAATTTTGAGGATGGTAAGCCATAGTATAAATGGAAGTTAGTTTTTATGTTCAATGTTTCACGTACGTACATCTTTCACACTGGAAGAAATGACACACGATTGATATGGATTTTATTGTTAACGTATCAAGCTTGGATTTCGTTAGCGACGTAACCATAAGCAACATACGCAGAGGCAGTGTCGTATTTATCATTAGCGGCACTTGTTCTACTCACAGGTGTGAGATAAGAACAAGTGCCGCTAGTGATCAATGAATTACTGCGCATGCGCCAGCGGAGCACCATACATTTAGGATGAAAGCAGCCTAGTTCCTAGGCCTACTGGCTCAGTGAATGGGTTAATGTGATACCTGTGGTTTGTAATGGCTTGTGACGTCACCGCTCACTGTCGGTGACGTCACAAGCCAGTACAAACCACAGGGATTCCATTAACCCACTCAGACAAAATACCAGCCAGAAGGCCTAGGGACTAGGCTGGGATGAGAGCAAATATTGGCTGACTTCCGGTTTCCCTTGCGTCCGAACCCAGACGCGCGGCCAGCGGCGTGCCTGAAAATGCTGCGCGCACACTGTTGAAACCAGGCAGCCTGGATCGAAACCTTGACCAGTATCTAGTAATATACGCAAGCACGCGCGCTCTGATTGGCTAAAAAGCCATGTTTTATCAGAGTATATAACATGGTTTGCCGTGTTTTATTGTTTTTAATAATATACATGAAACAAATTCTCAATTCTGATTGGTTGAAGGCAATGCAATTTCAAGGAAACAGTGCAGAAAAAAGGAAAGATAGTGCCGAAAAAAGGAGATACGATGCAAATTTCTTTGCCGGAAAGCAATGAAACATTTCCTTTCAACTTCTGAGAACACTCGAACAATTTGAATGAATTTGAAAGTGTGAACTATTATGGTTTGTTGACTGAATAAATTACTTTGTCACATTACTCGCCAACGTCACTTCCTGACATTTTTTTCATGTATATTATTAATAAGTAATCATACGGTTTTATCGTGCAATTTGGGATTAATTTTCACTCGTGTGTTTTTCAAAGGGCTCAAATTGCACTCGCCCTGCAATTTTGATACTCTTTGAAAAACCCACTCGTGCAAATCGCACTCGAAACCGTATGATTACCTATACCAACTGGCGGTTTCCTTTCATCGCGCGCGTAAATCTATATTATAAAACAGATAAAGAAGCCTTAAATCCATGTTTTATACTACCATAAAACACTCTGGTCATTTGAGAACACTCGAGAAATGTTGAAAGCACGCGCCTTCGGCTTGTACTTTAACATTTCTCTCATGTTCTCAATTGCCCATCTTGTTTTATGGTAGTATAAAACATGGCTAAGGCTTCTTTATTTGTTAAATAAAGAAAACAAAAGATAAATACACAAAAATACCTGGTACTTGCTACTGTCCAAGGAAAGGAGGATGTTTCATCAGCAGGCTTTGCGCGCCTAGTCCAGCCATATTAAATGTGATGTCACATGACCTTTTTTCTAAATGTTGTGGTCGAGTGCAAATTACACTTTTAACAAAGTTTCTCGTATTCGATCCATGATTTGATAAAAGAAGGTGCAGAGAAAGGGGAAAATCGGCAGAAATTTGCCAGTGATTTTAGTGAAATGTTTTCAATTTTAGTTCGCGCGGGCTGCTGTCTCAACCATGATCACGCCATTTTCGAACAAACGAGCGCGCGTTTAAGACATTGTTTACAATCGCGCGACTGAATACAAAAACTTTTGTTCATTTGAATTTTTGTCTCTGTATTATTAAAAACAATCATTTAGTTTCGAGAGTAATTCGGGGTTAATTCAAGCGAGTGAGATTACTCACAGTTTATAAATTGCACGAGTCCGTAGGGGCACTAGCATTGAATGATTACGAACTGAATGTAAACAAAACTAGTTCAGTAGTTGTACGAAGAAATGCCTTGTTTTGCCGTTTTTTCCTCACGGCTATATCTTTCTCAATCATGGAAAGTTAACGAGACCTAACCGTCAGATTGTTCATTGAATACATTTTGAATATGTAAGCTCGCAAGGGAAAAATCGGTACTGAACAAATGTTTGAGACAACCAATTGACGCGACTTTGAAACAACTGGCTTAGCGATGCGTGTATAATTTATTCATGTTCGATTTCCCTTATTTTCGAAAGATAAATTGACATTTTATTCAATCATAAGACGAAAGAAGGGTTAAGTTCATCGAAACTTAAAACAAATTGCTTAAATATCATTGTTAATGAGAGAGATTCTTACCTAAAAATAAAAGAAAAATTGGCGGGAGAACCGTTATAAGACGCCCATTTTGCTAAACTCGCGGATTCACAAACATCCCCTTTTGGCCAAGGTTTCGATCCAGGCCGCCTGTTTTCAACAGTGCGCGCGCAGTTGCAGGACTTTCAGGCACGTCGGGGTTTGGGGTTCTGGGTACGGTGTGGTTCGGGAAACCGGAAGTCGTGAGCCAGTTTTTGCTCTGGTGCTCCTCCTGCGGACCTTTCGCTAATATTTGTTTTTCTTTTCCCCCGTTATCTTCTTTTTTCTTCTAAACCTTTTGCACTGATTTCCCTTAATTCTAACTATATATATTATGTCAATGATGTTATTCTCTGTTTTAGGGAACTTGAGGTCAAACAAGAGAAGGAGGCCGAAGAAATGAAATCTAAAGGAGTCAAGTAAGTTGTTTTCATTCATGAACATCAGAGACAGATGTAACCACATGCGCTTCTTCCAGTACCAATCCTCCATCAGTCACCACCATACATTGTATTGTAAACAGATGTAACATGCGCTTCTTCCAGTACCAATCCTCCATCAGTCGACACCATACATTGTATTGTAAACAGATGTAACATGCGCTTCTTCCAGTACCAATCCTCCATCAGTTACCACCATACATTGTATTGTAAACAGATGTAACCACATGCGCTTCTTCCAGTACCAATCCTCCATCAGTCACCACCATACATTGTATTGTAAACAGATGTAACATGCGCTTCTTCCAGTACCAATCCTCCATCAGTCGACACCATACATTGTATTGTAAGCAGATGTAACAGCCGTTTGTGTGAGCCCGCGTTCCTGGAAGAGGGATCGCGACTGGACTCGAGCAACGGTGGGAGCCTATACATCTTGACATGCGTGAATGAAAAATCTGCGCATGGGCGATGGGATATCGTAGTTTTTCAACATATCTAGTGACTGTACTGAGCATGCGCATACTAACCGGATGTACATTCTAACTCAGGACAGCGTCTAGCGCCATGGCACTGATCCTATCTGAACAACAGCACAAGAGAGAAATGGAGGTTTGTGGAAATCTTGTTTTAGTAACCCATGCATGCAGCTGGTGTTTTCCGATTTACTGCCGTTCGCGTGACAAAAAATTGACGCTACTTGTTTATCGAAAGTAACTTTTTTTTTTCATTTTTAGGAACTCGAGAAAGATATGCAAATTGAGCTGAGACGACAGAAAGAACTGTTGAGCAAGGAAATGGCAGAACAACTTGTCGTTGAACTGCAGGTAACAATATCCGATTCCAGTTGTCAGTGCCGCTTGTAAGGGTGGACACGAGGGTGGACGGAAAGTTGATAGTGTTGGGGTTACACCAGTTCAAAGGAGGGCATTATTTCCTCCATTCATACCGGAGGTCAAACAGAAATGATCAACGTTGTAGTAAACGACATATTCTGTGTAACGCGTTGACATTATTTCCTCCATTCATACCGGAGGTCAAACAGAAATGATCAACGTTGTAGTAAACGCCATATTCTGTGTAACGCGTTGACACAAGACAAGTGTTGTCAATGATTTTTGTCATCATATCGATCAGCTAAGTTTGTGTTTCTGATTGCTGTGTGCGCAGGAAGAAGAGGAGAGATTCCTTGCTACCGTTGCTGATGCCAGTAACATTCCTGAGGACGAGTTGATGATGGCTATTAAAACTTCGGCTAGCCGTGAGTAGTATCAGTACTTGACACATTCATTCATTAAGCCATTAAGTAATGGTCCAGATAAGAACTGTAGTGTCTACGGCAAGGAATGTTAAAAGGTGTTAATTTTCTATTATTCTTTCTCGTAATTTCATTGGTTGATACTTATAAATTCAATAGAAACCCATCGAAATAATGCATTTTCATTCGATATTTTTTTGTGGTTTGAATTTATTTTTGATCAAACTAACTATGGTTTAATTTCGAAGAATATCGTGTGTGGGGAAAGTTCTCAAATTTGCGATTGAAAAATCCTTTGTTTTCTCTATATCCGATTGGCTGGATGGTGGCTTCTCTGCGTTTTCACAGAAAAAAAGAGCCAATAGCATAAAAAATACTTTATTTTCGAGATGTAGTTTGGACTGTAGATACCTCCTAAATCACTTAAGGCATATTCAAGCAAAATCGTATGTGGGGGAGGCTCATTGCCGCAGAACAATGGATTCCACTACAGTTCTTATCTGGACCATTACTTAAAATGTTACCATGCCATACTGGGAAGCCATGTTAATGTTACGATATACACCTGTTGCAATAGAGGTTGTCACGGCAAACGACATTCCCAGACCGAAATGGAGTATGGTTCTCGCTGAAGTTCTGGTTCGTTTCGAGGGTCAAAAGTCCATAGTTTCCTTCGAATCGATTTTCGAATTACATTGACTAGTGTATCCGTTCCACATGCATAGCTGAACCGTTATAGCTACAATGGGCCTTTTGCAGGAAATAGTCACGTGCTGATATAATACTTCGTTAACGAATGAATTGAGCTCGTGATCCCCATGGGAAAGGCGTTGCCATGGATGCTGGACGGCAAGCTATATTTAAAAACGCTTTTTTAGAAAGATCGACAATCGATTGTAGGTGGAAAATAGCATTTAAAACAGGTTGTGCTAATAACATTCCCGATCTCGTACAAGTGCATTTAAATAAATGAAGTATTTTTTGCTGTCCAGTACAAACACGCGATTGCATTCCTGCAAAAGGCCCATCCTTTTCCCGTGATAACCTTTCTGAAATAGGTGTATACTTTGAGTCAATAGACTATATCGCAACCCCGCCGTTGCAGTGCACTCTGGGATGGATATCTCAGTTTCCATTGTTAAATCCAAGATGGCCGCCCAACAACAACAATGGCAAACTGAGATATCCATCCCAGAGTGCACTGCGACGGCGGAGTTGCGATATAGTCAATGGGCTTTTATATCACGCGGCGGCCATATTGAGTCCCAGGAGAATAAAAACCCATGTTTTCGTCCGCTAAACTCGTTCTGAAACCCACCAGTTCGAGGCTACCGGGGCCCAAACCATTATTTTATCCAAGATGTTGGCAGAACTGGTAATAGCGCATTCGAATGATATGTTACTAGAAATGGACCTTTTGCAGGAATGCAATCACGTGGTTGTACTGGACAGTAAAGAAATCGGACTTCGTTTATTTAAATGCACTTGTACGAGATCGGTAGTATTATTAGCTGTTTGTAAATGCAATTTTCCACCTCCAATCGATTGTTGATCTTTCTAAAACAGCGTTGCTTGCCGTCCAGCATCCATGGCAACGCCTTTCCCATGGGGATCAGGAGCTCATTTCATTCGTTAACGAAGTATTATGTCAGCACGTGACTGTTGCATGTTGGTGTCACATACTACAACTACCAGAACTCTTTGCGCAGATTATTTTGTTTCTTTATTGTCTTGGAATTCTCAAAGGAGTTGATAAATTTGAATGAGAAAAAGAATTTGAAAAGGATTCTAGTAGTTGTAGTAAAATGATGTCATGATGAAAATGTCCTATTCTAGTGTTATGTAGCCTGCGAACAGGCTGTTTGGGGGGAAGGGGGGGGGGGGGGGGGGGGGCGTGATGTTGCTACTGGTAAGTGCAGTATAACTCTAACAAGTATACTGACTAAACTTGTTTTCCCTCTTCCAGAGGCTGGTATGGACGCGAAACTCACCAAGACTATTGCTAAGGATGTCCGCAAGCGATTGAGAAGTGCGAAAAGCCGCACAACGGAAACGTAGGGTGGTTTGTTGCCGCAACATAAAGCCGGCTATTTAGTACATCATTAGCACGATAAGCATCTACCGTAACTTTCCTATTAGTTGAAGGAAGGAGTCAGTGAGAGAACTTATTTATTTCACATTATTTATTTTTAACTTCCAGTATTAGTGTAAGTGCACGGAGAGTAATGGAACTTATTTGCACGAATGGATCAAGAATTCCGGAATTCACATCTCAGTTAGCATGGTTGGTGGTACCCTAGTCCAAGAGGCTTTCGAGAACGGAGCCGCAAAGCGGCGATCAGCGAGCCGCGAAGCGGTGAGAAGGGAAGAGAGAAGAAAGCCTCTGGTAGCCCGCGACCGTTTCTCACTATCATGCTAACGATAGGTGCCAATTAACATCACTAGATCAATTAGCGAGGAACCAATCACAACACACTAGACAATAGCCAATCAGAAAACGCTATAAGGTAATTAAATATTACTCCAATCAGGAGGAAGGGACAGATCTTGGCGCGGTACGGGCTACCAGAGGCTCTCTCTCTTCCCTTCTCACCGCTTCGCGGCTCCGTTCTCTTCTCACAAAGCCTCTGGGACCAGGGTGGGTTGGTGGTGGAAATTGTATTTAAACAGCCATAGGCTTGCCATTGTCCAAGGTTAACTTTATTGCATGTTTAAAGTGCACCTAACCCCTTTTGCAATTTTTATACTTATAAATCCATGCCGCTTTTGTATTACAACAACATCCATATATAGAGAATATGGCAATCCCTTTATGTAGGACGACACGAATTTTTACCAAAAATACAATAGAATACAATTTGGTAGCAATTCGTGTCGTCCTACATGAAGGGATAGCCGAGAATATACAGTCTTGAGTTGTTAGTAAAGAAAACAGTTATTTTACACAAATTGCTAAATATTTATTCAAATTATTGCAAAGTGGAATGAATGACGTAAGATCAAGAATCGACCCAGTCTTTTTCTTACGCGGTCATTGGTCAGGAAAAGTCACCATTTTGTTTGAAGGTCGCCATTTCAAACAAGTATAGAACAGAGTATAATACTATGTAAGCAAAACATTTCTTCACAGAAGTACTCAAAACTTTTCAAAGATTCATATGTATAACAATTGCAAAAGGGGTTAGGTGCACTTTAACGTTCGGTTCCTTACGGCCTCATTAAGAGTAATGTTTATTTCGATTTCCTAACTCGGGACTACCGATTTAGGATTAAACACTTAACCTTTTTGCAATTTTTATAGCTATGAACCTGCGAAATTTGTTTTGAGTACTTCTGTGAAGGAAGTTTTGGTTAATATTGAATACTTTGTTCTACGCTTGTTTGAAATTGTGTAAATGTGACCTAACCTGACCCATTACCGCGTAAGTAAAAGCCTGGGTCGATACCTGTATGTACGTCATCTTGACGTCATAATTAGTTCGGCTTTGCAATCATTTAAAGAAATACTCAACATGTTGACTAAAATGACTTTTTTCTTTACTAACAACTCGCAAACTGTGTATATTTTCTCTGCATCGATGTTGTGATAGAAAGGCGCTTTGGAGAATAATGCATGGAGATGACGTCCAAACAGGTTTTTACTTACGCGGTCATAGGTCAGGAAAGGTCACAAAAGGTCACATTTACACGATTTCAAACAAGCGTAGAACATAAACTGTAAACCAAAACTTTCTTCACAGAAGTACTCAAAACTTCTTCTCATAGCTTTACAAATTGCAGAAAGGTTATAGGAATGAGTAGTACCTTTCTACTTGTCATCATCCTAGAATAAGGAAACGAGAACCAAAATTCCCTATAGGGAGCCGGGGTGGCGCAGTGGTTACGCGCATCACCTCCTGTGGCCCCGGTGCCATGTGTGAGTTGAGTTTGTCGGTCTCTCGCCCATGCTCCGATGGTTTGGCTCAGTATTCTCCGGTTTTCCTCGGTATTAAAGGTCCTAGCCGATCGGAAGGGAATTTGTGGTATTGTTTGGTAAGCCATGTTCTTTGTTGTGATTGGCTCGTGCCAAATTCCAATTCGATCTGTAGATTAGCCAGGTCCTGACTTTGGCAGCCCCTACTGTTAAAATTTAATCCAGGATTTACGCTAATGAGGCTTCCAGTAACCTTGAGGTCAAGGGTGTGGTGTTGTAATTATTAAATGCAATTTGAAGGTGTGTACTTTTCACAATTCTATTTATTAGAGTTATTTTACTTAACCCATGAAACAGAAACTATTTGTTAGTGTGTAATACCAAGATAAACCACAAAAGAGAACAAATGAATTAGAGTGTAATAGTGTGTAATTACGCTAGTATCTATTTCACGGGTTAAGTAAAATCACTATCAATATTTAAGACTCTCTTTCTCATATTTTTCGCTGTGACGATTATTACAAATTGAATTTGTAAATATTTAAAGCAATAAAATGTTTTTTAAACTCAGACGCTTGGTACAGCGATACTTACTTCCACGTCATCCATTGTCATTAATGTTCCAACCAGAGATCCATTGGTTCCGGACACAAAGCGGCCTTTTGAGATCATGGTTGGTACATTAGCATAACAATTGTAATGTTCATCAACAGGAAGTATCGCTATATGAGAATATAACTATCAATGGCAGTAATATCCATTGGTCTCAAACCAGAGTTAATTAAAATATTGGGAGGCCCTGTGAGTTAAAATAAAACGTCTTTCAATGGAACACCGTGCAGTAATTACGATTAGTCTAATGTTTACGACTCCTTGCTATAATGTTTTCATCAAATTTCACGCCAGGTTGTAAACACGTACTCCCACGAGAACAAGCGCATAATTGTTAACATTCCGTCTTTTCATTAACAATGGACGTTTGATTACTAAAGTCAAACAAAGCAACTACATGTAAATACGCAAGTACAACCTACAAGCCTTAAACATCGAAACTCTAAACGCATGAAGTTTTAAGATCGTTGTGTTGTTTATCCCACAACCACCAAACAAGCATGAAATCATTAAGTAGTTTTTTGAAGTCGTTCCAAAGCCTCCAATTCGGACTGGATGGGGTTTCAAACTCCTCGCAATTAGTTCAGGTCCTCGGCTGCGCCTCGGACAGGAACTAATTGCGCGGACTTTGAACTCCCGTCCAGTCCTCATTGTCGGCTTTGAAATATTACTTCTCATATCATTAATTATTCACGAGGTAACCAGCCAATCAGATGCGCAGAATCAGACCACGTGATGAACCTTGAAACCAGGGAAAGTACTGGCTTGAGTGACTGGAAATATTTCCAGTGAATTCCAGTTACTCTCCCCAGTACTTTCAACCGAGTTTCAGAAATTGCACTGTAATCACAAAATTATAATAATTGATGGTAAACTACAGTTTGCATTAAAGTCTTAGCTGATTTCTCTCCTAGCGCTCCCTCTTTCCACAACTGCTCTTCTTCCTCGGCGCTAACTGGCGTTTTTTTCTTCCTTCCATTGGTAATCCCTCCTGCGTGAACGTCTTTCATCTCCGCATCCAATGTTTTGCGGAGACCACTGTAACTATTGTTAAAAAAAGAGACGAGTTATACGAGTTTATATATTATAGCTATTTCTACGATTTCCAGTCACAACCACCCTGCGGTAATCAACTAAAGAACTATCGTCTAGAAGCTAGACAACTTCGACTTATCCAGCATGTTGACGTCGGTACGGTTTTGGGCCTCTAGATGACTTTTTAATTCCCCTACAATCTGATGAGTGTGCGTGTTGGATAGCCTGCGCTGCATCCGAACGTAACCCTGGTTAAGTCCGGACTCCGCACAAAACCTCTCAATTAGTTCCAGTCTTGGGCTGCGCATCAGACTGGAATAATAATAATAACTATTTCAGTGTCAATGTGTTTAACTGATGGGAGACACTTTAACAAACGATAGAGTAAAATAAGATAAAAGGAAAGATGTATCCTACTTAGAGTTATGTACAATTTAAAAATCTACTATAACTGTAATTAAATCTATTACAAAATCTAATAATTAATATGCAAGAACTGATTATATCATGAGCTGCATAAGAATTAAAAAAGAGATTCTAGACAGGCCTAGTTTTGTCTATATTTGGCTAATGGGCATAGAATCACGTCGTTTTTAGGTCCATTTAAACAAAGGCTTAAAGATATGGAATTTCAAACTTACTGGCTTGGAGAGCTAGAAACCACAATGATAGTCGTGGAACTGACTATCGACGAAACAAACTAAGAACTTATCGGACGTTCAAAACAGACTTTTTCAGAAAAAAATTACTTACATCAAATCAAAATTGTGAAACTCACCGATTAGCATTAACTAAACTTCGTATAAGTAATCATTGTTTACAAATTTAAAGAGGACGATATTCAAGGCCCTGCCTAAAACCGGAAGAAAGGCTATGCCCAATAGTTTATTATAAAAGAAACTGAGGATGAAAGGTACTTTTTAATCCGATGCGCTAAATACAATTCTGTGCGGGACCATCTTTTGGAATCAATAGAACAAATCTTAAAGAGAAACGTGAAGTTGAATTATTTATCCACCTAATCCAGTTCAAAATCTAGCTGCCAAATTTATTTTTGAAAGTCTCAAAATTAGAAATGATAACTGTTAGACTTGATTTAACCTAAATATTTTATTTAGTATATATATGTAAATAGTATTTGGTTCACATCCGAGATCCACTGGCTGCGTAAGGATCCAAATAAAGATATGTCTACTATATGTCTGTCTAGGCCCATAAATAAAACTAATAATGGGGTTACTTGCCCCGGTTACTTGCCTTCCAACGACCTCTTTCCCACAGGCCGACATTTAATGCTGTGTATTTTCTTCTTCCCATACGACATTAGACATTCATAGCACATCGGCCAATGAGGGTTCTCGGTTGAGGTCACGTGGAGAAAGGTGAAAACCGAGGGATAGAACTGCTAGTGCGCGGGCTTTGAAGCTGCGGGAAATTGAGGAGTAAAACAATAGCTAATTTTCATATTTATTAGGGTTAGACAATAAACGCGAGTGGTTTATGGGATTTTGAGTGTAGAGCATTAATTAGATAGGCCACGCTAAGGCCCATAAACCACGAGTATTCATTGTCGAACCACCTTAAGAATATGGTTCACATCCACGAAGGAATTTTGAAAGCTTTATATGATTTCTCACCGATTCCGCGTCAACATCATTTGCCTCACATGACAGAGGAATAATGGTTATGAATGATCGTTTTTGAGCGCGCTACGGTGTTTGCCTCTAACTTGTGAATACCGCAAAATTGCTACTAGCTGGCTGGAAAGCAGCACTGCTGTTAGAGTGTTTGGTATCAGTTGTTTCTGAAAAAACAGTGGTGAGAAATAAGTGGATTAGCGGAGCTAAGAGCTTGTGAAAACAGAGTCAAGTAATGCAGCCTTAACATCCCCAGGCTCAACACTAGTCGTTGAACATGGCAGCTGAGGGCGGCGCAGTGATTATTAAATAAGCACTTCGCCTCTCACCTCTGTGGCCCAGGTTCGATTCCCAAACGCTGCGCCATATAGGGGTTGAATTTGTTGGTATTTCGCCCTTGCTCCGAGAGTTTGTCTCCGGATTCTCCGGTTTTCCTCCCTCCGCAAAAACCAACACTCGATCTGTGGATTAGCTGGCTTTCATCAGCCCCCATGGTTGTTTCAGGTCTCGTTAGAAATTCAGAGAGTTACCCGACTATCATTCAAATTTCAGAAAGTGCTAAGAGGTTAGTGTGCTTTGTTCGAGCATCTTCGGACGCGTGATTTGCTTCAGTGGAAATATTATTTTAGGAGTCAAGGTTAACTGTTAGTTTTCTCAAAACCTGAGTGAGACAAATTATTAAAGTTATGTGATTGCTCATTTTTTGTAGTATAAGGATTGAAAGAAACTATTGATGTGTACTGAAAATGTGTTTTTTTAGATTAATATTTAACAAAATGTGCGTTTTGTAAAATTGTAATGAAAGCCAAGACGGATTTAAATACCATTGTCTTGTATTTGATTGGTTGTAGTTTTACTCAATAAGCCGGATGTCAAGTGGGGAAGGCTTTGAAGCAGGGAAAAAAGTGGGGTTAATACTTAGTAATTAGTATTCCCTAAGTAACGTATTTGAAACAAAGGAGAACAAAAGATGTTACATAGGGAATACTAATTACTAAGTATTACTATTTCCCTGTGCTTCAGGGCCCTCCTCACTTGACAACCTTTTTTACTATGGGATTTAGGGAGCTAAAATGGTGTGCGCTGATTGGCCGACTATATTCTAACCTAAACCAGGAGCGTCCATCTCACATACTTGGTCTGTGAGTCAGCGTATGACCGAATTGAGCTTTATTTAGAACAGATCTCACGGGAGTTCCCGTGCCCTCACTTTGAGAATCCAATCAAACCATAGTCAGAACAATGCAGTGTTAGTAAACCACCTCAAAGAACAATAGATCATTCTCAATCTCGATAATTACGGCAAGTGTGCACGGATCGCAGTGGAGTAAGAAGGCGTTACCCAGGAAACATATTCTAAAAATAGCTCAATCCGGTCATATGCTGACTCACGGATATAGTATATATGGACGCCCCTGGTAATGGACTCCTGCCTTTACTTAGAAATCACTTCTAAATACGAGAAATATGCAAATTACTCGAGTAATGAGTTTCGAGTAATTTGCATATTTTCGTATCTATTAAAGTACAGTGGAATCCCGTTAATAGATAGTTTGCACTCATTCCCCAGAGATTCAAATGACAAAGGGCATGGCGGCCATGTTTGCATGTGTACAGAACAAAAGAAGCTAACGAAGAATATATTGTTAACAGTACACGTACCAACATGGCGGCTATGACGTAACGTGCAAAGGGTCTATACGGCCACACTCGGGCCCCCCTACTAATCCTATGTGTAAACATGCAATAGGTTATGCTGTCGCCTTTGTTGCTGTGAACGATGATTGAAAACATTATTTACAACTGTAATGACAATCTTTCTTAATACATGTTGTCTCTATTATTTTGAGTATTCCACAGACTTTGCACAGGTTTTGTATAGGAAATCATATGGTTTCGAGTGCAATTCGGGATAAATTTGAACGAGTGAGTTTTCAAAGAGTATCAAAATTGCACGAGAATACCATATGATTTCATTTTAATCATATACTCTACAAATTTACTTGAATCTTCGGACGATCTTCGGAAATATTGGAACAACTAAAGCACCGTTTGAAGTAATGCTACAGCATCTGAAATGTTTAGTACTGTCAAATGAATTTTTTTGCCGTAACCACAGCGCAGCATAGTCAGTTTTAAGCATTCGGAAATGTTCGGAAACACTTCGGAATTTTCGGAAAAAAATACCTTTACCAAAACAAGACTGTGAACAACTTTGTGTACTTCGATTTCATTCTGAAGCTTTTGTTTTCGACTTATACATTCTTGATTTGGAGTGCAATTTCAACCAAACAGTGCAATTGCTGGTTCACTCAATCCCGAGATTCAAATGACAAAGGGCATGGCGGCCATGTTGGTGCCCCAACAAAAGAAGCTAACGAGGAATCTATTGTTTAAAGTGCCAATGGCTTCCCTTAGCCATTTTGTGCAATGATAAATCAATTTGGAGAGCGCGAACATAATTTTATTTCTTATCGAAGTCAGGCATACTGCAAGGATTCTATTAGAAAATTTATGGCCATCGTCAAAGGTTTCTCAAAGTATTACATATTTAAATTGAAAACTGGCCAAAAATGCACTTATTTTGTAGTATTTATGGGGACGAATATAAATGCAGACCTAGTGACGTCACGCATGTGATTACCATATCATTAACGGCAGAAAAGTGTCGCCTGATTTTGGCAATTTTGCCTGACTTCGATACGAAAAAAATAAATATTCGCGCTCTCCAAATTAATTTTTAATTGCACAAAATGACTTAGAGAAGCCTAGAATTTAATAAAATAAAATAAAAACGGGATCGAATTTTTCATTTCATTGGCACTTTAAGAGCACCAACATGGCGGCTATGACGTCAAGTGAAAGCCAGCAATTTGGGATAAATTGCACTGCTCTCAGCCAATCAGAATCGAGACATTTTGTTGAGTATATGATTGACGCTATTAAAACAGTTAAAAAGAAACGTAAGCACTGAGCACAAGGTAACTGAGCTAGCCTCCTCCGCAGGCATCTCTAATTTTCTAATAAATCAGATTATGGGCTCCCTGTGGCAGGTGAAGAACCTCTCCCGGAGTCACAGGTTAACCCAATAACGTTCTCCCCAGTTGACGTCATAAAATATTAGCATAATGACAACATTGCATTGTGGGATCTTAATGCGGACAAATATTTCAAAATGGCCGCCTCGGACATAGTTGTTCGTGCGTGCGGTATGGGTAATTTTAGAGTTTTACTTACAGAAGATGAGGTACGTTCCAGGTGGCAAATTAACCAAACCACCTTGTGAATGTAATGTTTTGGAGCTGAAACGTTGGTTAGAGTGCCACGGGGAGAAAAAAAGTGGAAATAGACAAGAGTTGGTTGATCGGGTGAAAGGATGTATTGCTCTTAAAATCAAGGTTGACCCGAAGGTTCCTGGCGGTAATTTATCAGTATATCGTGAGTCTAATCGACAAATACCCCCAAAGCAGTTCTTCGTAGCACCTGCTTTCTTATCTTGGAATATTTGTCCGCATTTCAATCCCATGATGCTTTGCGTCAATGAGTTTTCTTTATTTAGAATCTGGGGAGAACGCTATTCACGATTTCCGATTCTTAGAGATGGCTGCAGAGAAGGCTAAGGTAAAGCGTTCCCGCCCCGAAAATGGTTAGGGTTTTTAAAATTTCAGGGTTAGGTTTTTAGAAGGTTTGTATGAAAATTTGAGAAAATGAATTATTAATGACCCAAATGGCCGGGTATTCTATAATTGTTCCGCAGTGATACGCGCGTACTGTATGTTTATTGAGTCGTTAATTTGTTATGTATAATCCGTCTGGGCCCGGTTGTTCGAAGCAACCTAGGGTTAAATCGCTAACCCTGGGTTAAACTGTACAGATTGCAATTACAGATTTAGCGCTAACCTAGGGTTAAAGTTAACCTTGCTTCGAACAACCCTGCCCTGGTATTTAGTAACGAATAATAAAAAAATTGCAAAAACCGTATACGACAATTCTGTCGGTGGTACGTTGGATCTTGCGGAGAGATATGATCAGCCAAAAATACTAATAAGTAAACAAGTCCAAGGACTACAGAAAAGCTGATCGAACAACGTATATATTGAGAACTCTACGATATTTCGGCTGGCCAAACCAGCCTTCTTAAGGTAGATCTTACAAATGAATATTTCACAATGGCAAGTATAAATATCAAGGTGATTACACAATCTAAGAGGAAAAAGGAAATGACGTAAGTAAAAATATGGATTTGAGATAACATAAAAACACGGGTCTACAAGATAACGTGATGAAACTTAATGTTATTTGTAGACCCGTGTTTTTATGTTATCTCAAATCCATATTTTTACTTACGTCATTTCCTTTTTCCTCTTAGATTGTGTAACACCTTGATATTTATACTTGCCATTGTGAAATATTCATTTGTAAGATCTACCCCCGGGGGGAGGGGGGGGGGGGGACTCCCTTATGTGAGGGGTACATGGATGCTCGTCGTACCTTTTAGGGGTCAAAATCAGGAGTTTGGTACCACTTAGGGTATCCACCATCAAACAGACATTTCTATGTAAAGCGGTACCTTTAGGGGTCGGGTGTCAATTGAACAAAAAAGCTGTTATCAATTTACATTTTTATTATCTTTTAGGGTTCAAAATAAGCTTGAGCCACGCCCATTTTAGTACCTCTTAGGGGTCAAATCGAAGATGTCCGACGAGCATCCCTACCCCTTTTATATCGGAGTCACCCCCCCGGGGATCTACCTGAAGAAGGCTGGTTTGGCCAGCCGAAATATCGTGGAGTTCTCAATATATACGTTGTTCGATCAGCTTTTCTGTAGTCCTTAGTATTTAGTGGGCGTAATCCATTGCTATGGAACATATATCAGAATGACTTATTCTATGCTCAACGCAAAAGCCAGCTATCAGCTTATGCTGATGACCACCAGTTGTATTATGCTCATGATAAACCAGAACAATTAAGCTGTCATGAGAATCAATAATGATGGAAATATACCTCCAGCTGGTATAGTGATAACTTCCTAGAGGGAAACCTAAGCAAATATCAAGCCATGGTTATGTCTAAGAACTCTAAACAGTTGGACATTGAAATTGATAACTGTACAATTAAGCAAACAGGGGATCGACAGGAACTTGTATTTCACTGAGCACATATCAACAGCCTGCAAGAAAGCGAGTATGCGTGTTGGGGTCCTGATGAGGTTGCGGAAACTCATCCCAGTCGAAGCTAAGCTAAAGATATACAAGGCTGCAATTTTACCATATCTAGTACTGTGGGCTTGTTTGGCATTTCTGCAGAGCCTCTGACAGCAGAAAGTTCGAGCGGGTAAACGAGCGGGGTCTAAGAGCAGTTTTTTGTGACTGGAGCCTACCTTAATTACAGTGAGCTCCTATTACGTGCCCGATTGACAAGCTTGTACAACAAAAGGCTACAAGACATTGCTATTTTCATGTTTAAGGTTAAGAACAATCTATTACCAACAAATATTGTGGAGTAATTGCAGAATACCCCCTCCTTTGGTTAATTAATAATTCATTTCTCAACTTTTCATACAAACCTTCTAAAAACCTAACCCTGAAATAATAAAAAAAACCTAACCATTTCGACCCAAAATCATTCATAGAACGAGTCTAAATACACCTGAACTAAAGTGGAGAATTTAGCGCAGTTTTCAAGCGATATTTTGAGTGGAGGGGGTATTCTGCAACTAAGCTAAATACAGTCCAGTTTGGGAAACACTCACTCAGATATTTTGGGCCATATTTATGGTCGAAACTGCAGAATAAGGACAGGAACACTACTTCCGTAACGGCATTTAAGGCACACATCAGAAAGAGAGACCTCACTCTATTAACCGACACAAGCCATTGTAAAGGCTGCCACTTGTGTAATTCCTGATGATTTAAAATAGATTATGATGCATTTATTTTAAAATAGACTTTTTATTGTACGTAGTATTTTATACAAACATCATAATAGTATATTATATAAACATCATATTATTGTATACATTGTAATATATCAGTGAAAGTAGGTAGATGACCGCGGCGCTTTTAATTTAAATTAGTATATATTAAGTTATCTGTAATATGTATTTATAAGGTTATTCACATTCGTAATTTGTATTCATTTAGGAACATTTATTATTATATTATCAGTAAACAAATTAGATTAGGATTACGGTTTGATTATTAGAATTAGGATTGTTATAATATTTTTATTATTAGGATTTTTACAATTTTAACTTAAGATTACATTATTTAGTCATAGGATTTTTGTTCAATAATATTGCGTCTATCTTTTTTAAATCTTTGCTCATATTTATATCCAGTGTCCCCGATTAGTAGGCCACTTGTGGCCAGCTAGAAGTTTGACACGTTAATAAAGTTATTGATTGATTGATTGAAAGAAATTGAACGCTCGGGTATCGTAAAATATGGCCGTTGGCCGTATAACGGGGTGGTCGTAATACGGGGTCAGGTCGTATTACGGGATGGCCGTATTACGGGGTGGCCGTAAAACGGGGTGGCCGTATTACGGGGTGGCCGTATTAACGGGAATATTTTAATAAGAGATTGAGTGAAATTTCGCCGGGCCAAAAAAAAGTGGCCGTAATAACGAGATGGCCGTAAGGCGGGTTCCACTGTACGATAAATATGGAAATCAGTATGCCTTTTACCCTTCAATTTCCCCCCGTTTCAATGTCTCTCAACCATAAAAATGCCGCATAATAACTGCTTGTTGTACTAACCTCGTTTGATTGTATCCCCATGTGATTTGCCAGTAATTAGACTGCGAACAGTCCCTCCTTTTCCCTCCATTAATAGTAATTTGCGAGCGGAGCGAGCGAAGAGAAAATATGGCAGGTGTTCATATTTTCTCTTCGCTCGCTCCGAATTTACTATCAATGGAGGGAAAAGGAGGGACTGTTCGCAGTCTAGCCAGTAATATTCTCCGAGAACTTCTAGAAAATATATTCGATATTAGTAAACATCCACCCCATTTACAAATTAACCTCGCAGCCGAACTAAAACGATTGAATTAATATCACATTTACATGTTTGGTGAACTTACGTAGTATTCTTCGCATCCTGTGGATTGATCTCGGCCCATCCAAGTTCCTCCAATTTCACTTCAAACATCATATTATCTCCGTGATGCATAATTATCTCAGTGATGCATAATTATCTGCGGGTAAGGCTTCCCGACTGTGCTGTGCTGAACTAATATTTAAATTAAACTGTCTTTCCCGCTGCCAACTTTGAAACAGTTTGACACGTACCCAATGCGTCTTATATTCAGTTGACTTAGTTACTGCTCGTTGTATCCTCTGCCGTGAGTGGGACACTTTTTGTGGGCCTTGTGTTCGAGATCTTCGTCCTTCGGTCTCCGCTGCAGAAGCGCCAAATAACTCAAAATGCAATGCTACACACAAATACTGCATAATTCATTTCCGCGGTGTTTAAGCGTATTTATTCGTGGAATGTTCAGCTTTGACACTTCCAGAAAAAAAGCTTGCATTGTCATAACGCTGAGTTCACACAATACAGAATTATGACTCTTTTTATCATTGGCCTCTGTGCAATGAATATCTATTGTGCTGTATGAGAAGTATTTTCTAAACGCCAGTGATTGGACACGGCATCCATATCCACGTGTCTCGGCTAACGCCTCGGCGGGCATTGTTCCATGGGACTTGGATCTGGATACAGTGTCCAACACACTGGCTCGAATTAGAACTACTACAGGTCTTATTATTATGGACAAATGCAAGGACTTATCAAGGCCATGTGAAGAAATTCAATGTTCTTTTTTTTTCAATTCAAGGACTTTTCAAGACTGTGCGAAATTGACTCTATATCCGCGAGAAAAAACTCAGGGGTGTAGCCAGGGGGATACCTGGGATTCATAACCCTCCTTTCCCTAAGGAAAAAAACATCTCCCTCCCGTTTCCAAGCCAGAAGAAAAATGGAATAAATAAATAAAAAAGAGAAAAAGAAAGAGCAAATGTTTCTTACTCGCATATTGCTGTAAATGTCATTTAAGAGACCTTAGATTTTCATTGCCAGAGGGGGGAGGGGGTCATTTGCAATGCCTATGCCATGTAATGTTGAATGTGTTTCATCTGGGATTTCATTGTACAGGACTATGTGCCAAGGCAAATTAAATGTTAAAAGATTTCAGCCACTGCCAGTGATACACTCAGGTTTATTGATTTCTGTTTCTTCTTGCCTCATTCACACTTAAGTATTCACAACAAAGTCTAGAATGGACAGAAAGCTGCGCACACATAGTCGGCGGGTGTAAAGTACAGGTCAGGGCCCGGTTCCTGAAAGCCCGATTAGGGCTAATCCTGGATTAACTCTCAACAAAACATATTAGTTGTCATGGTAATTAACTCTGGATTAGCGCTAATCTGGCTTTCAGGAACCGGGCCCAGGTCGTTAATTCTAAGACAAAACCTAACCCAAACCACAAACCTAACCCTCGGACGAGTTCACAGGTAAACGACGGGTCTCACTCACCTAGAGCTAGGGTTCACAGGTAAACAAGAAGTGACCTGACCTGTAACCTGACCTGTACTTTACACCCGCCGCACACAGTCCTCTTCATTTTTGTTGTTGTCACTTTAAAGCTATGAATACCAGAATTCACAAAGCCTATGATGATGCACTTAAGATCCTTTTTGCACTGTGCTAGTCATGTAATTCTGAGTTACTGTGATGAATAGATCCACAGTGGAGCATTCTGATCTATCACCATGTTATACTATGCTAAAAAAGGGACCAATACACCGAGTCCCAAGTCCTTCAGTAATCCAGCATGACTGGGATATTTCACTCAGCACTAAATTACATCAGCCAAACGGTCAAGGTAAACAGAATTGTGTTAGTCAGTTCATGGAGTCTGGAGCAGCAGTGATCCCCTGAAGTGTTGCAGGCAGCTGGTGTTTTTACCAACTGCTCAATTCTGACGTGCTGGCTACTTAACTGACAACAATAGTATGAGGCACCATTTCAATCCCTCTTCAATGCGTTGATACCAAATCACTTCTACTATATCACCATCAACAGAAACATCTAAATCTACTTGTACAACTCATTGATAATTCATAAGGGTACTAGCCAATCCAGACCCAGCATTCAGGTCACATGGATACACTCTAAACCGCATAAAAAAAATTCTAATAAGCCTATTAGTATTCTGTATCAAATGATACAGAGTACTAACTATAAGCCAACTAGAATCCTGTATTGAATGATACAGGATACTAACATGCTAGCATTAGTATGAGGAGGTCTCACAACCTATCACCAACTTCCCCTATCCCAGGTCAAGTGAAATGACAAACTCCATCTGCTCTCTTATTGCGTACACACAGTCTCTTCCATGTGGGACCTATTTCTTCTGCACACTATGCTCTGTTCTCTTATTGCATACACACTGTCTCTTCCATGTGGGACATGTTTTTGTGAGAAACTAATTCATCCCACATCAATAGCAAGGTGGGAGAAATCAAAGTACTTTTCGATATTCATGGCAATGTAATACAGCACACAAAACATTAGCTTTAGCAATTAGTTTTCATTGCACAAGTCCATTACTATATTACTATATTTGCGCCCTTATTGTATGGGATCTACAATGGCTCGCCGAAGCAGCTCGCCATTGTAAATCTCATACAATATGGGTGCTTATATAGTACTTACAATGTCAATTTTATTACTAATTGAGTTGTCACCTAACCTGTCATGTGCCAATAGTCCTCAGATCTGGGGGAAACGTTGACTTGCAGTTTCAATAAGTCAAGTGTACATTTGCATGAATCAACAGTTTTATTTTCAAAATGTTTACATCTAGTCCATGATTTCACTGTGACCGTTGGTCTTGTGGTTACCTGTACACCAATTCTTCGTTAAACAATATTTGAACGTAAAATAATTTTGCTCTAAGAGCTGTAATAGCTCATCTAGAGAGCAACAACAACAACAACGATTTATTGTACCCACAATAAGGAAAATATAATTATTACAATCATAAATTTAAATATTTAAAGGGCACTGGGTTCCCGAAATAACCAGAAAAGCTAAAAATGACAGGAATCCAGTTACATGCAGTAATTTACAATACTAGGTCGGAGGTACTCAAATACATACAAACACACACACACATAAGCACACGCACACACAAATACTAAATATACCAAAGCTTATTAATATATTACATAATACAGTTTACAGAAGATAAATGTGTCAATAATTACAGCTTAGTATTTTGAGAATGAAAGAAGCAGAAATCAGTCTTATTAGCTTTTCAATGAAACTTAACGAACAACAGAATGATACTAGGAGACTAATATTTGCATAGGAATTCTGTTTTTAGGTTTTCTTTAAATTTCTTGAGGGAGGTGGATTTGACATGGGTACAATAATTTTGTATGGGTACAATAATTTTGGTAACATAAACTAAACAGTTAGCTATAAATTTAGTTAAATTTATCTAAATCATTGACACTACCATTGGAGCGACTCAATGCCACTAGCTATTTCCCAATAGCGGAATCTTGATTGTGTTTTCATTTTTCTTCTGTATACTTAGTTTGTGCTTTCTGGTACTACGGATGTACTTTTGCTGTACCGGTTTTGTTTTTACACTTTTTTATAGATGAATATTTTCCTCATCAAACTACTGTACTTGTAGATGTGACAGAAGCCTTGGAAACTGACCCATTTAATTGTGATGACGACTCAAAAACTGATGAACATGAGCAGTCATCAGAGCCAGTGAATGTATGTCTTCTATTCATGGGTTCTATCTCCATCACTGTATCTAACTTCTCTGTCACTTTGGTTAGTTGAGCTGCACTAGCTGGCCGAGGAATCCTGACAGGTTCTTGTGCTTCCTTAGTTGTTGGTGAATTTGCTATCGGTCTGGTTCTCAATCCTGTCGAGCTCAAAAATGGGCTAACAACATATGAAACAAGAGTCTCTAGTTTCTTGTAGTTCTTGTTTGGTGGAGCTGAATCGTGGACACTCTGCAAGATAAAAACAAACAGAACAAACTTAAACACGTTGTTGCTAGTTCTAGTCATGTGCAGTCAGAGTGAATCCTTTTCTATAGATGGTTTGCACTCAATCCCCAGAGATTCAAATGACAAAGGGCATGGCGGCCATGTTGGTGTACAGAACAAAAGAAGCTAACGAGGAATCTATTGTTACCTGTACACCAGCATGGCGGCTATGACGTCGTGTGCAAAGGGTCTATTTGTTACAGTGCGACTACAGTAACCAGGGCCACTTTGACAACGAAAACTAAAACACATTGTAAAACGAAAATAAAGCATTCCATCTTACAAATGAAGGGCTCCGTGTAAGAACAACGTAAGTGACTTTGATCAACATAAAATTTCTCCCAAGCACATTTACTTCCTTCCTTATACTTGAGTAGTGAGAAGTTCACATTTGATCAAAGTCACTTACATCATTATTGCACGGAACCCTTCAAATACTAGCATATCCATGCAATTTTCTTCATTAAAAAGACTTCGAAACTAGACCACCAAATTTGCCTTTTTACAGAATCAAAGCTTGAGCAAGTTGAAATGCTATTGTCTTGTACTTGACACTGATTGGATCAAATAACTGCAAGTTGGGATAATGCTGGGACTGCATGAACTTCACTGGCTACCTGTAAACTGCTGTATTCATGTTAAAGTTTTATACAAATTATCACCACACTATATTAGAGATTAATCACAGGTAAGAAGCAGTCTGTTACTCAATCTCTTAGGTCTAACGATAGCCTACTATTAGAATACCCCAAGGGTAAAATGCTACTGATGCTTGGTGACAGAGCTTTTTCCTTACAGCACCTAGGTTGGGTAAGGCATTGCCCTTAGAAATACAAAATATTAAGTCACTTAGCTTGTTTAATTATATAAATGAATTATGTTAAAACTTATATTTTCCAAATAGCATTCAGTTAATAATTTTATGTAAGCTTCCCTTTCTGTTCTATTTATAGTATTACCATATTTTTACAGATATTTATAATAATAATAATAATAACAATAATAATGGTCTTTATTGATAATCAAGGAAACAAATTCCAAACAACAGACGTGTTTGGATTACAAATGGCTGAATAAACATCTATTTATAAAAACGCTCTTAAAGCGTTCTGTTCTTACACGAGGAAGAATATAAGAATGTCCCCTGTCTCGAAGTGGTTCATCTGCCCCTAAATAATGCCATGATTAGACTGGGTAAAGAGCCAAAGCACTGGGAAGCCATTCAAAATCATGTGGCACAATGTAACCTGACCACATTTCTGAATAATGAAAGTATTAAGGAGGTTGATAGTCATAAACACCTTGGTCTTATCCTTTCCAGTAACCTTTCTTGGAGAAACCACATTTTACAATTACACCAGAAGGCATCAAATGCTCTTAATATGATTAAAAGCATTAAATATAAAGTTAATCGTTCAACTTTACACACGCTCTATTTAAGTTTGGTGAGGCCTCTTATGGAATATGGGGACATAATTTGGGGTGGCTGTAGTGAGGGTGAGTGTGCTTTGTTAGAAAATGTGCAGTATGAAGCAACTAGAGTTATATCAGGAGCTATGAAAGGGACGAGTAGAATTAGGCTCTTAAATGAGTTGGGGCTCATAGACCTTAAAAATAGAAGAACTGTTCATAGGATCATTACATTTTACAAAATGGTCAAAGGTTTAACTCCTGCTTATATAAAAGAGCTCTTGCCTGAGCAAGTAGGTGAAAGTAGTCAATACATGCTTCGCTCCAATGAAAATTATACACTGTTGCCCTGTTGTACTGAGCGTTTCCGTTGTTCTTTTCTGCCATCTTCAATACGATTATGGAACGATTTAAGGCCAACTATAGCAAGCATACCGCAATTACCTGGTTTTAAGAAAGCTCTAAAGGAAAGCTTTAGTAGTAATGATTATGACAGACTCTACGATTTTTCCGTTACTAGATTTGCATCAATATGTCACACTCGCTTAAGATTAGGTAACTCTGCTTTAAATGATAACCTATTTAAAATCAATTGCGCACCAACAGCTTTTTGTCTCTGCGGATTTGCCAAGGAAACTGTTAAACCCTATTTATTAGATTGTTCTCTATATGCCGCAGTGCATAATACTTTATTTGCCTCCGTTGCACTTTTAATCCCTCACTGGCAAGTTACATCGGATAATATAAAAGTGAACATACTACTCCATGGCTCTTCTGAATTAAGCAGTAATAAAAATATAGAAGTTTTTAAAGCAATACAGTTTTATATTATTGAAACAAAGCGATTTGATTAATTTAACTGGCTTTAGAGTAGTATTATCAATTTTATAGTTATGCAAAAGTGATTGTTTTTGGTCCCTGTAAGTTTTATCTAATTATCACAATATAATTTGACATATTATTTTCTATAATTTACTTATTGCAATCAATTGTTCCTGCTTTCTGTTTTCTTGCTTTAGCTATTATTATAATAAGTCGTTTCCTTTTTCTCTACCTTACTCGTTGTAAAAATTGTAATTGTAACAGTAGTGTGAGCTTCCTAGATGAGCACCTGGTGCTCTTGAGGCAAACACTAGGACATTATATGTTTAAAAAATAATAATAATAAATTAGAGTGGGTTTCTCACATGCAGGAAAGTTACGGTAAGACCAATGCAGAAAGAGGGGGCCATGGCATAAGCCGAATATTGTGCTGTATCACAATTAGCTAGGGGGGTGTGTGTGTGGGGGGGGGTGGGGGCATGTATCCTAGCCAACGAAAGGGGGGGGGGGGGGGCTGTGGCCCCCCTAAATCCGCCCCTGTTATGGTATGGCACGTTTATCATAGTAATGTTATACATTCATATGAAACCTGATCTAAATGTCACTATGCAATAACTCTTGAACTTGATTGGATGGTGGGAGCTGAGAAGACATCAATGTGAGGCGTCTGACCTAACTGTAAGTATGAATGTATGAAAGATGCTTTTTATCCTCATCGAAATCTATACTAACATTAACTTAATTTAAGTTTACTGCAACACGTTTTAATACCTGTAGAACTAAGAGCATTTGAACCACGGGCTGTGGAATGGTTAAATTCATCTGAAACGTCTCTTCCAATTTTGTCTTGAGAACTACAATATCTCTGAAATTCAGCAGTAATAAATCTCTTACAGAATTCCCGTCAGCAGGATGAAGATTCACGAATATTGCTTGCGATAATGGCAATATGCTTCGGAAAAAGTAATTCCATGTACTTGACAGCTTATCCAGGAGCAGTACTCCAGATTTCTCTTTGATGTCCTCGCGAAGTATGATCATTCCTTTCATTAAAATGGACTCCTTGAATCGTTCACACAGTTTGGCATTTCCAATTTCGGCCTTGACTGTCTTCACTTTTTCTGTGAGGGATTCAAGCTCCGAGTTAGCCAGTCTTTTGCGTTGGAATAGAGCAGTGACGGCACTCGATACAACTTGCCAATCCTCCTTCGAGTTATTGCCTAGGATGTTGAAGTTACGTTTTTCGACTTTAGGGCTTCGTGGTCGCTGCATAATGAGAGACGAGTCTTTCCTCCAGAGGTCGCCTAAATTTGAAACCGGAGATTTCGCCATTGGCATTGAACCGTTGGCGTTGAATATCGAATGACGAATGACGAAAACTGCCAGGTGTGGAATATGGCTTTGGTTTTGCTCGTAAACAAACAACAAAAGGCACCCCAGCCCCGTTGTTCAGGGCCTCTCGGTCAAGGAGATAGTACTTGGAACGCCTGTCGGTAATGGACTCACGACCGGCTACTCACGTGGACATAAAGGTTAGATTCACCTTGCTAATGTTACCCCGCACTCCGGCTCCAAAATCGAACTCCCAGTAGTTTAGCAATCCACCGTACTATTTAGGCGCGGTATCGATGGAATGTCGAATATCCGATATTATACGATATCCGTGTTGGGAGGCGGGGGGGGGGGGGCATTTCATCTGCTTCCCTTGTTAAAACTTTCATGACCCCCCTATGAATGAATTAAACTTAGATTACCCCCTAGAAAATTGCTCAAAACTTTATTGATCCCCCCCCCCCAACAAAAAAGATGAATGTGCAAGCCTTCGTTTAAATATTGCAAGGGCCGAAGACTAGGCCTGTCCCGATTGCGCTGGGCACTTTTTGAGCACTTTTTCGATCTTGGAGCACTATTTTACATTTTGAGCTCCCTTGAGCACTTTTTCGCAATTTTAGCAATATTTGAGCACTTTTTTCGGATTTGGGGCAAGTTTCTAGAAAACATTCTGTCTTTTTGAACACTTTTCAGCAAATCTGTTATTTCGTGATCGTGAAATTGAATAATTAGTAATGCCGTAGAGAAAAGAAAGACTGTTGTCATGGAAATGCACGTGCGCTTGTTCTTTTAAGCATGTCCGGGGCTGTACACAGGAGTTCTGTTTCGAATCTGTTAAAAAAAATTCAGCATTCTAAACCGCCAGTTTCAAGTGCAAATATGGAAGAACTAAACCAGTCAGAAGACATAAATGCTGAAGAGTCAGAAGAAGTAGAAGTTAGCCTGCGTCTCTTGCGTTCGATGGTAAAGCAACTTGAAACTTATGATGTCATGCTTCAAACTCCTAATAAAGCTTTGTTAGTTCGAAAGATATTGTTGTTCTATTTCTTTCAACATTTCTTAACATGAAAGGTTAATTTGGTCAGTAAAACTAGGCATATTTATGAAAAGCTTAAATTTAATTGTTCAGAATTGAAAGCACTATTTTTAAAAAATTGAGCACTATTTCGAAATTTTGAGCACATTTTTGCAATTTTGAGCACTTTTTGAGCACTTTTTTGGCCTTTTTTCGAGCACTTTTCTTGAATTTTTCCAGCGCAATCGGGACAGACCTACCGAAGACCCGAGCCTAAATTTTTGAGATTTTACTGCTCTCTAAAACACTGGTTTCCTGTGTTCTGGAGACTAAACATTGGTTTAGCATTACAACGACAATTTCATTACATTTTTAAATACATGACAGCCTTTGACATGTTCGTCAAAACGTTGATGACCCCCCACCGAAGGAGTAGGTAAAATCTTTGATGAACCCCCTACAAAAGCACTTAAAACTTTTTTTGCCCCCCCCACCCCCCCCCCCAAGCCATAAATAATGAACACTCCCTAATAGCCGATATTATTAGATATTTTATTTATTCACTAATTTTACATTACTAGCATCTAATATCCGATGTTGTCAGATATTTTCATTTTTCTTTAATTTCATATTACTAGCATCTAATATCCGATATTATCCAATATATTTTTCTCTAAATAAAGAGATATATATTTTATTGTACTTTTGATTTTTTTTGTATGCAGTAGAAGTGATACCCTGGTTGCCAGGGGTTCGAGTTGGAGGAGCGGAGCGAAGCGAAATGTTGAAATAAATAGAACAACAATATCTTTCGAACTAACAAAGCTTTATTAGGAGTTTGAAGCATGACATCATAAGTTTCAAGTTGCTTTACCATCGAACGCAAGAGACGCAGGCTAAAAGTATGTTCCATACTTTTTAAAAGGACACAACTGGCAGTTCCGGATTATTTAGTAGAATCACTTAGGCTAAATAGTTCAGTATACACAAGAAACACTAGATTTTCTAATTATAATTTTATTTGTCCAAAGTATAATAGAGTAACAGAAGGTGGTAGATCTTTCCTAGTGACAGCCATACAGTTGTGGAATAGTCTACCAGCTGACCTGAAAAAACAAGCGTGTCTTAAATCCTTTAAGCGTGCTCTTCGCGGTAGATTTTTTAATGAGCAATTATCGTTTGAACATTTTTATCCATAAGTTGATTTATATAGTGTGATTTCATAGGTTTATATATTATAGACTACTTACTTTTGCAATTCAATATGTGTATATAGTTTTATCTTTTTATCTCTAGTATTATATGTAATTAGATTTTAGTCTATTTTTAGATAGAGGGCCACAAGTTCATTAGTGTTTGTACACTATTTAGTGCTACCCTCTTAAAATAAAGGTATTATTATTATAACTCTCTTTCGAGCCTCTGGAACCCAGGGTATAGAAGTGACGGTGTGTACAATAGTTAACGCGTCATCTTCAAGATCTTCCCATTTTTGTTGACCTCTTTCCGGCGGTTTCCCCTGTGCCGAACCCTGCATCATGGAGTTTATACATGAAGTGTTTTCCGATAATATCGAATATATAGGAGAGCAGAGGAGGGGTTATCTAATTAGATATCTAATAGATGTCTAACATGATGTTATCAGATAAATAGGGGATATTACATGGCCGCGAGGAGATACGGATTTTATCTTCGAGTGTTGATAAAATTTCTTACGAGTGAGCGATGATATACCAGTTTTCATGTCTTACTAAAAAGGCCAGAAAGGTTTAAAGGCCAGAAAGGTTTAAAGGCCAGAAAGGTTTAAAGACCAGAAAGGTTTAAAGGCCAGAAAGGTTTAATAGCCAGTCACATTTTCAAAAGTGACATCTTCATGTTTATATCTTCACGTGTGAAGATATCACATTTTAGAAAGAAACTGATACAATGGTATTCCGAAAATTAGATATTAATATCCGATAATATCGAATATCAAGGCACCTAAGAGAGGAGAGGAGGGGTTATCTACCGTAAAAGCTCTATTAAGCCCCCCTCTCTATTTAGCCCCCCCCCCCCCCCCCCTTAACACTGTAATTTTTAAATAAGCCCCTTTTCTCTTTTAAGTCCCCCCTATAAGCTTTCTTGCATGTGGCTTATCGGCAAGGAATCCCCGGAACAACTAGTCTAAGGATGATCGCGTGTACTCTCTGAGGATTATCAACGTCACAGAACCGACTGTGATTTTACCGTTTTACTTGAAATTGGACATGTACCTGGTATGCGCGTACAGATCAAAGAACAGAACTTTGTTTCAGTTTTTTTTAATAAGCCCCCCCTCTCTTCTATTACTGAGCCCCCCCCCCCCCCCCCCCCCCCAGGAGGCCCATTACCAGGAGCGTCCATATGTACTATACCCGTGAGTTAGCGTATGACCGGTTTGAGCTATTTTTAGAACGTGTTTCCCGGGTAACTGCCTTCTGACTCTGCTGCGATCGTGCATATGCTTGCCGTAATTATCGAGATTAAGAACTAACGCTGCATTGTGCTGACTATTGTTTGAGTGTGGGCACGTGAACTCCGGTGAGATCTGTTCTAAATATAGCTCAATCCGGTCATACGCTGACTCACAGACCTAGTATGGGAGATGGACGCTCCTGGTAATGGGCTCCTGGTCCCCTGTCTATTTAGCTCCACTATTAAATAAGCCCCCGGGGGGGCTTAATAGAGCTTTTACGGTAATTAGATATCTAATAGATGTCTAACGTGATAATATCAGATAATATCGAACATCAATTTACATTGTAAACTTTTCACTTGGCTTTGGATTGCTGTTCCAAAATGGGAGCGATTATAGAATACCCCGCCACTTTTTGAAGCTATGTTATTTAGTTAGTGCTACCGTGGTACCGCAGTCGCGATAGCTTTTTTAGAACGAAGCATATAGTTTTTTTTAACGAAGGATATGAACTAAGTGGCAACGCCGTCCCGTAGTCCCATAGTCGACGCATAAATATTAATATCGGTAAGACGTTGAACTAAGTGGCAACGCAGTCCCATAGTCGACGCATGAATATTAATACGCAGTCCCGCAGTCCCATAGTCGATGCATGAATATTAATATCGATAAGACGTTGAACTAAGTGGCAACGCAGTCCCGCAGTCCCATAGTCGATGCATGAATATTAATAAAGCTGACTGCGGGATACCCTGGGTTCCAGCTGGCAACCAGGGTAACTGCGGGACCGCGGTAGCACTGAATATACCATCTAGCTGGAGTGGCGGGGTATTCTATAGTTTAGCCAGAGACTTAGTTTGGGTGAAGACACTTTGTCAGTAAACGCACCGGCTTTGGAAAGTCAATTGGGAAACCGTCACTTGTACCGAGCTCGACGCTAAGCCCGTAATGTTCAGTCATTTCTCGTTTAACTTTGCCTATGCAAGACCAGGTAACCACGCTCCGGTAACCATTCTTACTTCAAAGAAAATTAGTGCTGCATTTATCTCCTCGTCGAAGCGACTCGGGCGATATCGGTTTTCTCGTGCAATTTAACGTGGAATTACCTCGTCAGGCATGTGATTTTCCTATAAAATCGCTGCATCATACCCCGGGATCAAACGTGTTTTACAATTCTTTATGTACTAAGTTTGTGAAATTTTATAATGTCTCCAAGACAATGACTCTATACACAAGTACTGAGCGGGAATACTCGGCTGTCTTGCCGAACACATTAAATAGAATCTGTCCACAGGAAGCTCTGTTTATGTAAATTTAATTTATAAGGGTTTGTATGGGAATTTTTCTAATCTGGTTTTTCGATAAATATACTGTAATAAAGTGAATAAAACTTACCTGGTGTCTATGATCTGTGTCTTGGCTGTGTCTGTCACAGATCATAGACACCAGGTAAGTTTTATTCACTTTATTACAGTATATTTATCGAAAAACCAGATAATAAAAAAATTCCCATACAAACCCTTATAAATGAAATTTACATAAACAGAGCTTGGGCTTCCTGTGATCTGTCACGACAACATGCTCATTCGAGGAACGCACAAACAAATCTCCCAGCAGCTTGAAAAGATCTAGTATGTACGGTGGCTTATAGGGGCCATAACAAGTTTATTTCTTTTATAACTGGTCATAGACACTTATAACTGTCCGTCGACACTTATAACTGGCCGTCGACACTTATAAGTGGCCATCGACACTTATAAGTGGCTATAGACACTTATAACTGTCCGTCGACACTTATAACTGTCCGTCGACACTTATAACTGTCCGTCGACACTTATAAGTGGCCGTCGACACTTATAACTGTCCGTCGACACTTATAAGTGGCCGTCGACACTTATAAGTGGCCGTCGACACTTATAAGTGGCCGTCGACACTTATAAGTGGCCGCCGACACTTATAACTGGCCGCCGACACTTATAACTGGCCATCGAAGGCGGCTATCGGTATCACATGGTTCCAGTGTCGTCATGTTTAATAAAAGTAATCACTCCATGATTATAGGAAATGCTCTTCGTTTATTAGTGGTTGATTTTGTAATCGTTTCTAGTTTGTCACGTTGCAATGGCTGCAATGGCGTGTTGTCTGCTCTTAAATACAGAAAAATATGGCACCCGAGATGAGTTAATTGAAAATTACTTTTGTTTGGGATTGGAATACTCGGAGATTTTACTGTTTCCTCTCTGTTGTCGTGGAATAAGCCTGAGCGCGAGGCAGCTGAAAAGGATATGCCAAGCAATAGCTGCTACTCGCTTTCCACGGCGGTTAGCATACCTCAATCGACTTTAGTTGATTATATACCAGTATTTACTAGCAAAAGGCCTTTCAAGAAGAAGAAAAAAACAGCGAAGGCCTCTGACAGAAGTACTTGCTGCTATAGATGAGGAACTACAGGGTAGTGGAAATCTAATCAGTTATCGACAGATGAACCAGAGAATGTTTTTATTCTTGAAAGGCCGGCTTTTGCTTGTAAAATCCTTTTCAGCTGCGTCATGGTCAGACTTATTCCATGACAACAGAGAAGAAAGAGTAAAATCTCCGAGTATTCCAATCCCAAACGAAAGTAATTTTCAATGAACTCATCTCGGGTGCCATATGTTTCTGTGTTTTAGAGCAGAAATATATGAAGACAACACGCCATTGCAACGTGACAAAGTGTCTATAGCCAGTTATAAGTGTCGACGGCCACTTCTAAGTGTCTATAGCCAGTTATAAGTGTCGACGGCCACTTATAAGTGTCGAGGGACAGTTATAAGTGTCGACGGCCAGTTATAAGTGTCGACGGCCAGTTATAAGTGTCGACGGCCAGTTATAAGTGTCGACGGCCAGTTATAAAAGAAATCAACTTTATATGGCCCCTATAAGCCACCGTAAGTATGTGCCACAACGGTCAACTACTCTTGTTCTAGCAAACGAATCTTGATGTCAAACTGATATCAGTGTACAGATGCTGGACATAATATTTATGCATAGGAGGGTGCCAGAGGTTCTATACTGCCCTCTCTAAATCGACGAGAAGGCTTAGCTTAGAGAGGGCAGTAGAAAAATGATGAATCCTAATATTATGCCCCGAGTGGGGGATTTCATATGACTGGTGCATTACTTCCGGTGGAAAATCATATTTTTGGGTAGAAATATATTCACATGATGCATGGCAGACGAGGATCGGAAGATATTATATAAGAGAAGTTCAAGTTCCTTTTACCTCAAAAGAACAAACAAATAAACTAATTAAATGGACTTTTCTCCCTCTCTTCACTCCCCCCCCCCCCCCCCCCCCAACCCCGCCGGCTGATTTTTGACATGATTGACGTAAGTTGATTGACGGGAAAATTGACGAGACGTCTCGCTCCAGGCCTGAACCATATCCGATCAAATACACCGAGACCTGGAGCGAGGATAATATAAGTTCCCCTACCGGACGCTAGCACTGGACATGGCTGACTTGTAAGTTGTTAGTTCTCCTTTGATAGTGGTTTTACAGGGTTTTTACAAGGGTACATTTTACTGATTTTACTAATTTGTTGAATGAATATTTTGTTAGTGTTACGTGAAATTTAAATATCACGAAAACAATTGATTTAATAGCGAACAAAAGGAACCTCGTGCGAGGACTTGATTTTCGGACAACACATCCCGCTCATATTAAAGTATGGCCAACTTGTCAGATCGTGTACTTCTGATCACTTTAATATCACTTTAATAAATACCACTTTAACATATTTTGGCTTGAAGAATTGCTCTGTTCCTGTAGCTTCGAACCACAGGAGACGGCTGAAATTCAGGCTATGTAGCTTCCAGAGCAACGGAAAGTCTAGGATATGTACTGAAAATTATTTTCATGAATACAGTTAAACTAAATATGCAAATGAAACAGAAATAGGTCTCGAGGCCTGTATAATGTGCTGCAATTAGACAGTTTAGGGATTTGTTTGGGTTAGACTCTTGAACAAATGTATTTATTAATTGCCACCCCTTCACTTAAGCACTGTTGCTGCATGTTCAATTCTCTCCCCTTTGGGACATAGAGTTTTATAATAATTATAAAAATAACTGCTGTCTACATGACAAACTATTGAATTTCGAAGGAGAAATATTATATTATAATTATATAAAGTAAATGTTGTCTGATTGAATTAGATTAGAGATTGAATTAGATTAGAGGTTCAAAGAAAGACATTTCAGGATTTCATCTTTGTTGAAATAATTTAAAGAAGAAAATCACAAGTTAAGACAAGAGAGGAGGTTTGGTTTTTTCTGATGAAACTTTAAGATATTAATGTTCACTGCTCAGCTCAGTGTTGCTAAGGAACCTATGGATTAGTCGGCAAAGGAGTGCCTGTCAAAAACTGATATCTTGTTGCAATAAGTAACAATTGTTATGACTTGCAAATTACAGTTTTAGGTGAGAACCAAGCTATTTCATTTTAATAGCAAAGCACTCATTGGGGTTTACAGATATGAATAGTCCACGGAGGTATTGTATAGCCATTTTATGTTGGAATTATAAGTGATGTTATGTGAAATATTGCTTGACTGTATATATACATATCTACTGCATCATGTTGGGATATTTACAATTCTGCATTGTTTGATATCTTGAAATGTGTGCAACTATGGTTTACTGTTACTTGTTCCTTTTGAGAACCTTAGATATTCTTAAAACAACGTGTGTCTGTAGAGTGATTGCATTTACATGTAATCTCCTTCAGTCTAAGTTAAGTTCTTGACAGGACACCTTTTAAAACCTTTCACCTAAAAGAATAAAAAAGAATTATTGAAAAAATATTAACCCTTGACTAGACCAGGTAAACATAAGTAGGATGATGTAAAATGGGCAACTAAAAATACTGAGACTCCCTCGCAAGACATCAATCTTCAATATAATTATTACTACTGTTAGAATCAACACCAGGTCTTGAAATAGAAAATACATTTTTGGGCAACTAGCAAATAGAATCTAGTCACCAGCCAGCAAAAGTTAGTAGCCGAATTGGTAACCATCAGCTCAGTTTTAGCCACAAATATATAATTTGTTTTAGTCGCATTGGCAAACAATATTATCAGTCTCAATTTTGAGTCCTGAACACTCAACCAATTCTTATTATACAATGTACAACATGTGCTAAATTTCTCTTATTTATTTTTTACCACTCATGTATTTGTGACTTTTTCTGATATTCTTTTTTATGTTCATCACAATTTTTTATTAGCCTCAGGTTTGATAATATAAGAAAAAATGGTAGCAAAATTTATAAAAAGCAGTTCTCGGGAAATAATTAAAAATTCAAAGTCATGGCCTTCATGTATTTGTGACTTTTTCTGATATTCTTTTTTATGTTCATCACAATTTTTTATTAGCCTCAGGTTTGATTAATATAAGAAAAAATGGTAGCAAAATTTATAAAAAGCAGTTCTCGGGAAATAATTAAAAATTCAAAGTCATGGCCTTCATGTATTTGTGACTTTTTCTGATATTCTTTTTTATGTTCATCACAATTTTTTATTAGCCTCAGGTTTGATTAATATAAGAAAAAATGGTAGCAAAATTTATAAAAAGCAGTTCTCGGGAAATAATTAAAAATTCAAAGTCATGGCCTTCATGTCGGGTATTTGTGACTTTTTCTGATACCTTTTTTATGTTCATCACAATTTTTTATTAGCCTCAGGTTTGATTAATATAAGAAAAAATGGTAGCAAAATTTATAAAAAGCAGTTCTCAGGAAATAATTAAAAATTCAAAGTCATGGCCTTCATGTCGGGTATTTGTGACTTTTTCTGATATTCTTTTTTATGTTCATCACAATTTTTTATTAGCCTCAGGTTTGATTAATATAAGAAAAAGTGGTAGCAAAATTTATAAAAAGCAGTTCTCAGGAAATAATTAAAAATTCAAAGTCATGGCCTTCATGTCGGGTATTTGTGACTTTTTCTGATATTCTTTTTTATGTTCATCACAATTTTTTATTAGCCTCAGGTTTGATTAATATAAGAAAAAATGGTAGCAAAATTTATAAAAAGCAGTTCTCAGGAAATAATTAAAAATTCAAAGTCATGGCCTTCATGTCGGGTATTTGTGACTTTTTCTGATATTCTTTTTTATGTTCATCACAATTTTTTATTAGCCTCAGGTTTGATTAATATAAGAAAAAATGGTAGCAAAATTTATAAAAAGCAGTTCTCGGGAAATAATTAAAAATTCAAAGTCATGGCCTTCATAATTTTTTATGCTGAAAGGATTACTATATTTACCCTATTTAAATAATTTAAGTAGCTACTACAACTATTACAAAAAAAACATCATTGGTGAATTAATTGTTAAACAGGATTCCTGCCCCTGTTGAGGGAACAACCAACCCTAAAGATCCCAAGTGGGATGGAGTAGTTCTTGTGTGTGAGAACCTGGACTGGGAGTGTGAAGATCTTGAATTCCTCAAGGTACCAATACAAGGAGCACAGGAATTGGACAAGGCTGTTGGAAAGGATGTTCTCCTGTTCCCCCTTACTGGAGAAGGCCCACCATTTGTGGTAAGATTTATGTCCAGGAATATTCTTATAAATCCATTATATTTGTTTAAAAAAATATCAAAATTAACCTTCTTTGTTAAATGTTGGTTGCTGCAGAATTCATAGATATTGTTTTTACTTTTTTGGCAAGGTTTAAATAATGCTGTTTTTATTTATAGGTTCATGCACCCACAGGCCCTGTTAATAGAGATTATGATGACGTACGTCGTTATGCAGATGCAGCCCTCCAGGGAATTCAGAGGTAAAATACACACTAAGGTATTCTTTAATGAAAGCACATGCATACATGTGTAACTGATAATCAGTTGATCTCCTCTCAATTCATTTGAAGAGTGGTCAGTTGGACCAATGAAGATAACGTTTTTTTCCTTCAAATAACCTGAGTACCGAGCTCTCAAGGGGAAGAAAAAATCAAATTGATGAATTTACATACAGTACCGATCGAACCTAACCTCACCCTTGTGTTTACTTTGCATGTACTATAGTAAATGCAAAGTACACAAAAATTAAACACATAGACTGTACATGCATGGCCCACAAATACAAATGCAGCCTGGCTATGATAATGACCAACTTCTGTTTTGTATATTTTTTTGAACCCAAATTAGGGAGAAATTACCACCAGAGAATTCCAAAACCTGATTCTTTGACTGTTCATCCAAGAGGCAGAAATCCCAAACGAGATAAATACGACAAACTCTTGCATGTAAATCAGATCGGGCAATCGATATAAAATTAAGTTATTATGTCTGAGAATGAGTTTGTATATTAAACACATCGAACATCTCAACATTTTCCTGCGAATAAACATGCTTGAAACAGTTTGGCAATATTATTTCTGATGAGAGTGCTCACAATCGAAGCTGACTGCTAGAAGATGAATAAATTTAGAAACATTATGGGAGCGAAGAAATATTAAAGGAGATCAAGACCAAAACATTCTCAAAAACAGCATGAAAACGAGGCTTTCATAGTTTTGCTTCATTTCTTGCAATTGGAGCTTGAGATTACACAGGCAGCCCTTAAGCCTCCTATAGCAGCTGCTGTGTAGCGCTTCCGTTTCACTCCATTCCCCCACTAGAAATCATAGGCAGCCCTTGAGCCTCCTATAGCAGCCATTGTGTAAGCACTTCCATTTCACTCCATTCCCACACAAGTGGGATTAATGGAGTGAAATGGAAGCGCTACACGACAGCTGCTATAGGAGGCTAAGGCAGATTGTGAGATTTTACAGAAGTTAATAAAATGAGTTGCTTGCAATGAGTTGCTTTTAAATAACACAAAAATAGAGCTTGGGCTGCCTGTGGAGAAATGATTTTTTTTTTGTATGAATCAAAACATAAGACAACTTCTCTAAAGTACCTAGAGGATGATTCAAGGTGTCATTAAGCTAAGATGGGAAGCAAAATATTTTGAGAGAGAAGCAAATGTGTGCAAAGATAAGTCTTTGTTTTGACAACATCTTGCACATTCTTTTCCTTGCGAACAGAACTCCAGGAATTACAGTAATCAGTGACGTTTTCATTAAAAATAACAGATTTTTCTGAATATTTTGAGCTAGAGGAAACTATTTTCAATCTCCTAAAATATTTTAGACCACTGGTCTGTGTTTTAGGGAAGTTCTAACTCGATCTCAAGCAGACTGTCTTTGGTTTGTGGCATAAATATTTCTTCCAATAAATAATTTACCTTGCATTTACTTTGGGTTTATTGTGAGCTTACTTTGCGCTTACTTTTTGTTTGTGTGTACTTGCGTGCATGCAACTAGTACTTGCAAAGTAAACGCTGCGTGTACTTTGCGTGCGTTTACTAGTAAATACAAACCTGCATACACGCAAAAGGGAGGTTAGTTTCGATTGGTACTGTAGGGGTAATAAGTAAAATAACTCGTTATTTTAAAACTTTTCAGGGCCATCACAGCAGGTAGCAGGAAACCTTTACTTGTTGTCCCTCCTGGTGCTCATTTCACTTGTGCTTGGTCAGTAGCAGTGCTTGGAGTTTTCCAGGGGCTTTATGTTGTAAGTTGAAAAATGATGGTTACTGAATACAGCTTTGCTATGTACAATAAAGTCTGAAAGCTGAATGTGATATTGTTTTTTTCCTTCAGCCGATTGAAGTTCGTGAGGATGATCCATATAAAAAACGGAAAGTTGATCTTCTTGGAGTGTATATCCTTGACGAGGTAATTATTAAAGTCTGTTGACCTTATTTGAAGGGGTTGAGCAGAAGAAAGAGTTAAGTGAAGATGGATCAAGATCTCAATTCTCCATTACAAAACAAAGAAGATAAAGGAGAATTTGGAATTTGATCTGATCATCAAAGTAAGGCCGTTGTCCCAGCTTGTCACAGGCAGAGAACAATCTACACTCAGTGCCGGAGGAAAATAATGTTAATTTCCTTATGAGACAAAAGGACACAACAGTGCAGTAGAACAGAAACTTATTATTTTAATGCCTTAATTTACCTGAGTATATAAGCAAGTCTGGCAATTCACTTCAATTTGCAGGGCAAAGACCCAGAATAACACTGATTTGGAATTAATCTGGCTCTGTGCTCAGTGCTTTAATCATATAAATTTTGTTAATCAATAATTTATTTGCCCAGCAAAGGTGGAGGTCTTAACAATGCCTCCTTGTAAGTTGAACAGGTGGCACAGACATGGGGAGGAGGTGGTTCAATGAAGGAGGTGTGGTCTCAAGAGTGGAAAGTGAAGACTGAACTAACATGGTCCAAATTTGACATAACGCTTAGTAACCCCTAATGGGGGTGGAATTAATTTCATTGACACCCCCCTTCCACATGTGCATGCACATGCTTTACAAGTATATGTGATATGTAATATATGTACGGTAGTACTCAATTTACAAATGTGTAAAGCCATAATGTTTTTATTGACAAGCCAATATAAATCCCCTTATGCCTTTACCTGAGTATGTAAACAAGTCTGGCAATTCACTGTGAAATGTTGAGCTCAGTTTGCATGGCAAAGAACCAGAATAACACTGACCTGGGGGGGTTCTTCCTATATTCGGCTGGTAGGGGTGATCATCATATCTTTTAGGGTTTGAAATCGGCGATCCGGTATTTTTTAGGGGTTGGTCAAGCAAAATCCATTTTAGGGTGATTTTTAGACCACAAGGCATATTTTAGGGTGGGAATTTTTTAATAGTTTGGTATTTTTTAGGCTATTTTTCTAGGTTTTCCAATGGTCACCCCTACCCTTTTTACCTTGAAGAACCCCCACCCCAGAGGGGGACACTGATTTGGAATTAATCTGGCTATGTGCCTGTCTGAGCACATACATGTAGCTGCTTCAATCATATAAATTTTGTTAATCAATAATCAGTCATTTATTTGCCCCGGCAGCAAAAGTGAAGGTCTTAACAATACCAAAAGAACTCCCAAAGGGGAGGCCCCCACCCCAACATAACAGTGAATGCCAGGAGAGTGAACAGAATTGATAAATGATTGAATTCAATTTTGTAGGCATTGTTTTGCATGGAAATTTGTGAAAACATTGTGACAGACTAATTTCACCAAAATCCCCAAAACAATTACCCTATATCATTATGACGTCACGGCTTGTTTATGAGGGGGACAGAATCGACTTGAACAATAGAATTTTGAACTAAATCTGCTCTGCTGAGGAAAATTTAACTTCGAATTGTCTGGTTTCCAGATATCAGCTGTATCAATGTTTATCCCACAATATTTACCGTATTTGGTGGCTGTTACCGCTATTCTACGTTCTTCAAAATGCATTTGATAGCGATTTCCTTTGTGTTGTTGCTGTTTTGTCCCCCTCCCACGACCCTTAGCGTTTAAACAATAGATTGTTTTGATATGACGTCATAGTGATATAGGTCAATTGCCCCTGCTACTGTTGGATTTAATACTAATAAATATAGCTAACACTGATCAGTTGCCCCTGCCATTGCCCCTCTCCACTCCAAGTATAATGCTAAATGTTTTAATTTGAATACTAATAAAAAAATTCCTCTCTTAGGAAAGTGATGTTGATTATCTAGCAGCTTTGGAATCAGGAAGGTAACGACTAGAATTGTGGCATTTAGATTTTCCCCTACACTACATGTTAATTTTATCCCAGAATCAGGGCTTTCATTTGAAGCTGGGACCTTATCTTCAAGAAAAATAGTTCCCTCTTTCATCAGCCATTCAGCCTGACATACATGTACCACCGACTTCAGTATAAGTACCCTGCAATTTCCAGAATATAAACGAAATCCTGCAGAATATAGAATGAAGGGTGAAGGGGATGAAGGAGGTGAAGGGGATGAAAATACAAGTTCAAGTTCATTTTATTCACACTTATTTTTTTAGATAATTATGTACATTTACAACAGCCATAAAAAAAAGAAGAAAAAATTGTAAGGTATAAAGTTTTTGTAGGAGAGTGTGTAGTGGCCAATGGAGCAGAGCTTTCGAGTTGGCCACTATACAATGTTGAAATTGATGAGGGAAGGAAGGTGCTTAGCTTACATGTACATATGGCTTAGGTGTAGATTTCAGAAAAGAAAGAAAGAAAGGAAGGAGTCAAAAGAAAAGTATTTGATAATAATTTACAAGTAAAGTAGACTTACATATTTAAAGATTAACAGATAAATGTTACACTACAGATATTATGTATACAATAACATCAGTATTTTGAAAAACACAGGAGAATACAGGTGACTATGACTGGCTGCCAAGGAGGTATATTTTATATTGAATTTTAAAACTATTATGAGGCAAACATTTAATCTCGAGTGCAATTTTTTCCCCCATATTTTTGCTGACAGAGCTCTAAATCTTGTAAGGCCATAATTTGTTCTGGGGGCTGGTCCGTGTAGGTTTTGTTTAGCAAGCATATCTAGTATTATATTTGTGTACATCAGAGGCAGACACAATCAAGTCAGAAAAAGTGGCTGGAATTCTACTATTACGAGTCAGATCATTTTGAATGAATAACTGCATGAATATGCAATCGTCAGCTTTAACATCTCAAATTGCCAAGGAAAAATGGATTGAGCCAGATGATCGAGACCATATTTGGTATTTTATTATGGTTAGAATATGTGAAGGTATCACTTGAGATATATACAATCCCCCCGTATCAAGTATAGGCTGTTATTCTGATAATATTGAGGTGTCCAACAGAAAACTTGATGTTTTTTGTCATCAGGCTTGTTTGCCGTGACATAGCTGGTTCAGACCCAGAGAGAATGGCGCCTGTCAGGGTTGAGGAATATGTGACTAGGGTGTTTAGAGGGACTGATGTTAAGGTAGGTGTACAACAGATGTCCCTCACATATTCTAAGGCAAGTGGTTGCCACATACAGTCATGTGTTTGTTACTGTTTTTGCAAAATTGTTTCATTTCCGTTGCCAGGTTAATGTGATAGCAAATGAAAAAAAGTTGGAAAAGGACTTCCCTCTTTTCTCAGCTGTAAACCGATGTGCTAAAGGTGCGTTTGTTTGAGAGTTTTCTCTGTTTTGAAGTTTCTTATTGTCTTCATTATGATAGTTGTTAGAATGATGATTTTTTTTTTCGTATTTACAGAAGTTCAGCGGCACAAGGGCCGAGTGATTGAACTTGAGTACATAGGAGATGGCAAAGTTGACCAGACTCTCTTACTGGTTGGAAAGGTATAACGAAAATGTTGGCTACTGCGTACTTCCAACATTGCAGGATTCAAATGTGGGACATGAACTCGCAGTTAAAGAAAATGTTATCACTTACCTTTGCACCCAAAAAGGGAAATGCGTGACAAGGGGAATACACGGAAACGAAAATGCGGGACATTTAATTTGGACATTGTCGCGTGGTCAAAATTATTTTATCACTTTCTTTGCGTTGAAATAACACCAAGGGCCTGTTTTGCAGGCTACCAATAACAAATGCAGGACTGTCCAGCACTTTTCAAAACAGTTTCAAACTCGTCAAATGCACTCAAAGAAATTCAGTGTGGTAATTTGTATGTTAAGCGCCCGGGGGGGGGACTCCCTTATGTGAGGGGTACATGGATGCTCGTCGTACCTTTTAGGGGTCAAAATCAGGAGTTTGGTACCACTTAGGGTATCCACCATCAAACACAGACATTTTTATGTAAAGCGGTACCTTTTAGGGGTCAGGTGTCAATTGAACAAAAAAGCTGTTATCAATTTACATTTTTATTATCTTTTAGGGGTCAAAATAAGCTTGAGCCACGCCCATTTTAGTACCTCTTAGAGGTCAAATCGAAAATGTCCGACGAGCATCCCTACCCCTTTTATATGGGAGTCCCCCCCCCCCCCCCCCCCCCCGGGGTTAAGCGGGTAGTTTAGAATGTTCAAATTCACCAATCAAGAATTCATTACGAACTGAAATCTAAGCTCATTTATCACGATTGCATGCTGATGTAAATTATTCTCGCTATTCGTCTTATACTTGCTGTCATTGTAGAGTTCTTTTAAAATGGTAGAAATATAATTACCTTCGGAGAAACATTAAATAATTCTCAGTAAACCATTACTATTATAGAGACGCAAATGTGCTATTCGTGTATTGTTTTAGGGGGTTACTTATGACACTGGTGGTGCAGATATCAAGGCTGGAGGAGTCATGGCTGGTATGCACAGGTAAAACAACATCTTCCCGGCAAAACTGTCAAATCTGTTTAACCTTAGGGAAGCGTCACATATTGATTTTTCCACGAGAAACGTCCAGCGAAGTTTCTTTTTCAACCCCCCACCCCCCTAAGAAACGTCGGAGATTTATCGATTTTTTTCAAAAGGCATACACTACCTCTTTCCATTCATGTCCGCCTTTTTATCCAACTTAAACAACTTGTCACAACCTACGAGTCCTATTTGGTGGGAATGGAATGTTGAATTCATCATGAAACCATCAAAAACATAGGAAATTAGATGCGATAGCTGTGGGACAACCGCGCAATCTGCCATTTCTCTTCAGGAGGCTTTACAGATCGTCGCAGCGGTGACGTGATGTTTCTGAAAACTATCGATTTTTCCACGGAGAAACGTCACAGGTCAAACCCCCCCCCCCCCCCCCCCCCAAACTTCGCTGGACGTTTCTCGTGGAAAAATATGTGACGCTTCCCTTAATGTGTTTTCTTTCAAACTACGGAACCCAGCAACATAAACATTAGCTCAGTTGGTGGAGCAGTCGGTCTAGAGTCCGGCCGCTTGGGCAGGGATATAATTATAAGTCGTTGGCCTTGTCTCCTTTCACTTCTAATCTATACGAGGAGGACGTGAAAGAACCTGTTGTGTTATTTCGAGAAAGAGTAGGGGATTGTCTCCCGACTCAATTAGCCTGGTATTCTGAGGTACTAACAATCACGAATGATTGTGTAAACGGCAGCATGCACATTGCGCCACAATAGCAGTCCGTTTGAATTTGCGCTATATAAATGAATTTATTTACTTAACTTTACTTTTTACTGTATGTTGCTCCACTATAAGCTCACCAATGCAAGGTAGCGATACCAAACTTTCACAACCTCTTTTCTAGTTCCATGCTCACAAAACTTGACAGTATTTTCTTATTTCAACAGGGACAAGTGTGGCGCTGCAGCAGTCGCGGGCTTTTTCCAGGTTCATATAAACAACTATGATTTGTGATTTAACTTAAAATGCAGGAACATTTCTAATGTGTTCAATGTCTTCTCAGGTTCTTGCGTTGTTGAAACCAAAAGGAATCAAAGTGATTGGGAAAATGGCGATGGTACGCAACAGTGTTGGAGCAGGTGAGCTAGTGGACGTCATGTATTCATTCAAGTCATTCATAACCTTGATCTGCCATTATAAACATTGTTACTGCACAGATTGTTACGTCGCGGATGAGATCATCACGTCTGCTGCAGGAGTTAGGGTCAGAATTGGTAATACAGATGCTGAGGGCAGAATGGCCATGGCTGACCCACTCTACCACTCCAAGGAGGCGGTAAGAAGAAATGAAAACAATGCATTGTCCGATGAAAAAGCAAATTTACTGTAATGTGAAGACGACACATCTCGGCGTAAAACCTATACGATCAATCGATAAGCCTACAACCATCTAAAGTAGCCTTTCGTGTTGCAACTATAACGGCACCTTCCATTTAACAAGAGAAAACGGAACATCTGATCATTTTGGAAAATAGAACGGACTTTCTAGGACTGGTCTGCATGTCTTGGCCATATTTCCCGCCTTTCTGAAACTACGCGAGGGCTGCCTAGCTGGTTAAATGCATGGAAAGTGTCCTACGTGTTATGTGTCTTTACATGCGTTAGACAGGGGCCATGTTATTTGGTTACAAACCACTCCCTCAATGCTTGATTGAAATGATACGCAATATTTTCCTTGAAGACTACCGACATCTGCAGTCATTGTTGCATATTTGTTTCGATGTTAACCAACCCACATGTGCGCGAGGTTCGAATTCATCAGTTCGGACCGGACTGCGAATGTAAAGGCCTTTTATTGTGACAAAGTCCCTTTTCGGCTAAGGTTATGTCATCTTTCGCAAGAGCATCAATTTCAAATAATTCAAGAGGACTCGTTAATAAACATGTTTAGAGTGAATGAGGATAGATATGGTATTGTGGTAATGTTCATTTTTCGTGTTTAAGTTTACGGTTGAAGGTTGAGGTCTAGTACTGAGAGTGGCGGGAAAACTCCACTGACGTGCAACACTCGAGCTAAAAGAAGAGACTTTGATACGAGAAACGTCGCATCCTATAGGTAGGACAGTGCATTCACAGTGATCGACCTCTAAGGATATGCTTTTGTTAATTTCTCAGGCTTTGAATGAGATAAATCCTCAAATCATCACCATAGCAACCCTGACAGGACATGCCATCAGAGCCATGGGTCCTGACTACACTGTAAGTGAATACAAACTGAAGCCAAACATAATTGAACACGGAGGTTAATAGTACCAATATATCTGGAGAATGGACCAAGTTCATCCAGTTTATTTCGAATGATTCTTCTTACAAGAAATTAGATATGTCGTCACAACAGACACACGAAAGCATGTTATAACAGCACAAGGAAACAATGATGACTACAAGAATGTGTGAAAATAGCACAACTTCATTCTAATCTAGATTGCATTTTGTAACAGATTGTGTTGGATAACGGGCCCGCCGCACAGAAGAGTCACGCCCACGAGATCCAAGCTGGTAAGGCACAATGTCAATCATTATTTTGTTTCTTTGGCTGGTTTTACAGTTGAATGTTCCCGGCTCTAAGTAGCCTTCTGCCATTTTGTCCGATTTTTAATCTCTGTCTAGTCAGTGATTGATCATGATGTTCATATCTCGTTTGTTTCAGCTGGACACGAGATGGGTGACCCGTTTGAGATCTCTACCATTCGTAGAGACGTAAGTGAGACACGTCACGCGATGATTTCAGCACCCACAATTTCACCCAGTAGTCCGGGTTTCTCTCGTAACTTCTCACACTTGACTTCTTCATACTTTGCACTATATATATGTCTTTTCTCCAAACAGGACTACGATTTCATCAAGGCCAGGAACGAGTACGAGGATGTGTTGCAGGCTAACAATGCTCCTTCCACCCAAACCAACAGAGGACATCAATACCCGGCAGCATTCCTCATCAGGGCGTCAGGTCTTGATAAGGTGAACTCTACATATCCATTTACTACCGTAAACACTAGAAAACTACACGGAAACTAAATGATTCTGGCAAGAGAAAGATGGATTTTTTTAATTTTAACTCGTCGATATGCGAAGCATGAGAACGAGCAAGAGGGAACGAGTCAGTTTTGTAATAGGGGAGTTTTATCACTCGCTCACTTTCACTTTTGTCTCCAATAGCATGGTATTGACTCGGACAAGCCCCTGTGCTACTCTCACATGGATATTGCAGGCTCAAGTGGAGTCTACCCTGGCATACCGACTGCTGCTCCTGTGATTGCCTTGGCAACGCACTATGTCCAGAAGAGGGATTTCAAGTAACCAAGCAAAAGATCGAGATCTTCCGATTCGACCTAGTGAAATTAAACTGTGGACAGTAATATTAATATATTAAATTAATAATTCATAGACTATTATTAAAGGCAGAAGCCTCACGACCAGTTCCATCAGACGAAATTTGATTTATTAAAAATTCGATGTAGTGTAAGTACAGTCATAACTGTCTCACGAGTTGTTTGTGATTGATTTTGTTGCTAAATTTCTCTCCTACCGTTAAGTATTTGTTGTCAGTTCTCTGGCTGAATCACCGAATAGTTCTCAGTTTATGTAGCAGTTTACTAGTAATATTTGCCGATGACATTAATCAGTTTGTCTAAAAAATTGATATATGCCCTGTTGGCTCAATTTGTCAGTCTTTCGTAACAGTGTTCGCCTCGTTGTCATGTTAGCTTCGAGGCTTTCGCTCCGGGTCGTGAGGCAATAATTCAATTAGATAGAATGGATTTGGTAATTTCAGTGTTCCCAGGCCTTGTAGTATTAGGGAAGAGGTCAAAACAATGGATTTCGAATGGGAAGCAATTTTGTCAGGGAAGGTGGTAGTTAGCGGGTAATACCCCCTACCCCCCGCTTTTTTCGAGGGTGATTTTCTCGCGTTGTAAAATAGGGATACCTGACTTTAATGCTGACACGTTCTGCCTTCTCTGCCTGTAGAAACTAGAAATATAGTTACTTCTTCAATAAGTATTTTATTCAAGAAGATATTTGTGGACAAAAATCTAGATTTTGCCAAAATAGGTGGCGGGCTCCGGGTACACCCCCACCCCCCCTCCCCTCCCCTAATTGGGTCCCGTAAAAGTACCATTGTTTTGACCTCCTCCCTTTGACCTCCTCGTGCAGAACAGTATAACACCGTGTCAGTCATCAGTGGCTGCTGTTGGCATGGCAACAAAGGACCGCCTTAAACACGTCGCAGTACAGCGGACTGTGAGCGGGGACTGGTGATTAGTTTAGAAAAGAAAGTAAACATGATTGAAAAATAATTAGATTTATAGATTAGTAAGACTGAAAAGAAATCTGGGAATTAGTAGAATCTGAGTGGCTTGTCTAGCTTTGTAGTCCTGTTTGAAAATCAGATCACGTAGCGAGATTTTCACTCATTTTGTGTACCTAACGCGTAGAGATTTAACATCGTCCATTTTAGCACAAACATACGTCCACATTGTAGACGTGCATAACCGCCTACAAATTTAATCTAACACAATGTCCTTCAGTGTTTTTTTCATTGTAATTAGTATTGTCTCGATCTCGTGTTGACTATGGAGCGGTTGTAGAATCGAGAAAAATTAAAAATTAAATAAAGTGTTTAGGGGATATTGTTGGTCGGTCGTTCCATCATTTTACCGTCAATTCTGTTTTCCCAATAAGTTTTCAGACGGTACGAGGTTGTCCACTCGCTTCCTCCCGAAATGAGCGCACGACCTCCTATAGTCTGAAAATCGGGCTATAAATTCATTAGGGCTTTAAGATTATTTAAGATCGTCGTTATTGCGTATTAGTTGAAATTACACAGTTGAGGAGCTTTGAATTTAAGTAATGGTCCAGATAAGAACTGTAGTAGAATCTATTGTTCTGCGGCAATGAGCCTCCCCCACATACGATTTTGCTTGAATATGCCTTAAGTGCTTTAGGAGGTATCTACAATCCAAACTACATCTCGAAAATAAAGTATTTGTTATGCTATTGGATTTTTTTTCTGTGAAAACGCAGAGAAGCCACCATCCAGCCAATCGGATGTAGAGAAAACAAAGGATTTTTAAATCGCAAATTTGAGAACTTTCCCCACATACGATATTCTTCGACATTAAACCATAGTTAGTTCGATCAAAAATAAATTCAACCACAAAAAAATATCGAAAGATAATGCATTATTTCGATGGGTTTCTATTGAATTCATAAGTATCAACCAATGAAATTAAGAGAAAGAATAATAGAAAATTAACACCTTTTAACATTCCTTGCCGTAGACACTACAGTTCTTATTTGGAGCCATTACATAAACTGGCCAGATAAAAGTTCTTCGAATGTGCTAATTCCAATTGCTGAATCTTTGGGTCGAAATAATTTAGCCTTGCACAATAGTTACAGGTGGAAATTAACACCACAGAGTAGGATCGCTATAAATTAGTAGAACATTTGTGATAGGCATGTTTTGGAGGGTCTGGAGCGGGCTGGTCTGGAGGCTGGTCTCGGTGGAGGCTGGTCTGGACCAACTCAGTGAAGTTCCCTAGTCCCCTAGGCCTTCTGGCTTGGTATTTTGTCTGAGTGGGTTAATGGGATCCCTGTGGTTTGTAATGGCTTGTGACGGCACTACTCACACTGCTCACTGGTGACGTCACAAGCCATTACAAACCACAGGGATCCCATTAACCCACTCAGACAAAATACCAGCCAGAAGGCCTAGGAACTAGGCTGGGTCCAGACTACACCTTGAACATCGAGGCCAAGGCAAACCTCCCCAATGTAGACAACTCATTAGGGACTCGATCAACTTGTTATCACAACAAAGACCAAATTAGCTAACAATTCAGAACCAACTTACTTTGCCATTATCAGTCTGTTCTTAAAATGGAATGTTGTACGCCAAAGCGCCATCTAGTGTGAAATAAGTAGTAGAAAGAGAATACTACTTCAAAAACTACTTAATAATTCATGAGGTAAGAGGTAGAGGTCTCGATTTGTACCACGTGCAGTGCTTTGAAAGCACACTCTACAGTACTTTGAAATCCTTTTCTAAGTCCGAGGACTTTGAACTATGAATATTCATAGTTCAAAGTCCTTGGACTTTGAAAAGATTTCAAAGTACTGAAGGCAAATACCTTGAACAAAGGGAGGTCTGTACGGCCCCGGAAATGATCCCAGGCCCGCAAATGATCCCGGCCCGCAAATGATCCCAAAATCGTCCCGCAAATGATCCCGGCCCGCAAATGATCCCAAAATCGTCCCGGAAATGATCCCGGCTGAAAATTAGGAATGGCAACGGATTTTGGATTGCGAGACTTTTCTGTTTTGCAATTCTTCATATGGTTTTCTTATACTTATTATCATTTTGCGTATATTTTTCTTAACTTTAACAACATGTAAAGTAATAGCTAATAAAAAAATTTAGCTGGATTCCTTGAAACATCTATCACTGTATTAAATTCAGCCACAAACACTTGGAGTCTTTAGTCTACGTTTCACGCGGTACTTAGATAACAAAAAACATTTTTAGAATTTTTAGAAATCCAATTTACTAAATTTACCGTCTCTGCACTACGAAACGCTTGCGTAATATATAACTGATGATAACTAGCCGACAACTAATTAGTGGGTCGCCTGTGGTTTCGGCGGGAATCAACGCCTCGTAGGTGGTCTAGTTGTGTGACAGTTCCTTCAATGTTTACAAATGCAAAATGGAGAAACCCTCGCTACTTCTTATTGTGCTATTGCTTGTACTTTATTGTCTGAGCGTTTCCTCGGTAGGAGATGAGGATGACAAAAAGAACAAGAAAGAGGTACGTGTATTGAGAACTTATAAATTATATTTCCAGTGTTTACAAGTTCTTCGGTGGCATTTGCCGGTATTGCCTCGATTGAACTACCACGTGCTTACAATCTGCACAAGCCACTTTAATTTGCACAGGTATATATGCAATTTGATTTGAAACCACTTGTCCAGTCAAGTAGGATATTTTAAAATTTGGCCATATATAAGGAGTTGAATAACTGCTGAGACTAAATTGATACTGGAATTACTACAGGACCCTGGTTATAGCCTGGAGACCACAAGTAAAGTACTGTAGTTAAGATACGTTTACAAAGCCTCTCTAATAACTGATTTTCCATGTCTGTAATATAAATCTGAGTGCAGATACTTGTATTTGTCAGTTTGGTCGCTGAACTATCATGCTAGTTTGCTACACAGCAACGAAAATAGCCTTTGAATAAACTGCCAAGACCAAGTAAGCCAATTATATTTGCTAAGTGTTCACAAGCAGTTTCAAATAACTTGATACAATAGATTACAGTGTACTAGTCCCATCCTCATGAGAAACATTCATAATACAAATATCACGTTCTTGATTTAAGTGGTAATCCGCACTACCGACAAAATGTCCATTTGACCGGGATATAATACACAAGGGAAAGATGAGCGCTCTCATAGGACGTGGAAGGAAAAGATTGCCTATGACTTGATTAATGCTGGCTCTGACGGACTGAACTGGGTTAAGAACCTACCACAGTACCAGCAGTTGTACAACGAATCGCCTCATCGATCACTTGGCCTTCTTTGTCCATTCGAGGTTTACTTCGGCCGGAAACCCAACCAACAGACAACGCCGCTCGAAGAATGGTTAAAAGAGAGCTAAAGAGGAAACCGCCTTCACGATATTATGTAAGTGAATCTGTGCTTGTCCGAGTTCCAGTCTCGAAAAAATCTGTTAAAGGCAAGAAAACGTCTCTTCTTAGAAGTTGTGAAGGTAAAGTTCTCGAAGTCAACCATAATAACCACCGGTATAGGTTGCAATTTACTAATCCATGGACTAGTAAGTCGCGCGAGCAGTGGTTTAAGGTGGATGACATTACGTCGCTAACCAAAGAAAACGAAAATGAACGACAGCGCCTCGCTCATGAACAAAACAATCAAGTGACTAACACATCAAAAAAACCGAAACTTATCACTGACTTAGAGAAAGCGATTGACGTGGTAACGTCTAATCGAGAGCTGAACGGTGACACTGTAAATTTGTATTTTGGTAGCTATCTTCATAGTTTCGCTGCATGTAGTGAAAGTAATTGGGGTTTTGCCAGTACCTACTTGTACCCGTCTTTACAAAGACAAATTGACGAAGTCAGTTGATGTAGACTACACACAATATACTGATCACAAGTCTTTATGGGAGTTTGAACAATTGTTGATTCCAGTGCACCTGCCTGATCGCAGACACTGGTTGCTAGTCCTTATAAGTGTCCTTAATGTGTGCCTGTATATATATGACTCAGCGCAAAGTCCTGGAAGTACCTATCGCACGGTATTTGATGTGATAAAAACGAGATACATCCGCCGTCAACTAACACATTTAATAGAAGATGAGCAGGGACTTTGGCAAGACGATAACTGGATCGAGGAAGTGTCAAAGTGCCCTCAACAAAGCAATACGATAGACTGCGGCATTTTCTCCTGTCTTTTTGCGAAGAAATTGTTGCAGTCAAATTCAACCAAGATTGCTACGGATGGCTATGGCGAATTCGCACGAGATGAGGTAGTGAATGATCTACTTGACCTGGCAACAGCCAGGCTAGATCAAAACGGGCTTCCTTCCGCGTTCCACTGGTTGCTTGGAGGAGAGGATGAAGCTACAGTCTCGCCAAAATTTAAATTAGATAACGAAGTCGAAAGTGTCGGGTTGCAATACTGTCACCCTCCTACACCAAAGATGGCAACTGCTTATTTCACGCCGTGAGCAGTCAGCTCTCTCGTCTTGGTGTGACAGCCCAGAGTACTTCAGACCTACGGAAAAATCTTGTGGATTACCTGCGCGCTAACTGTACAACCCTAGACGGAACCCATTTCCGACAATTTGTCTCTGGCGGAGAGTGGGAAGCCTACCTATTAAGGATGTCTAGGAACGGCACACGGGGAGATTGGATAAGCATTTTGGGCCTGTGCAATATGCTTGGTACTCCCATTGCCATAGTGTTGAGCATTGGGGAGTCTGGCTTGCACATTGTCAACCCAGATAAAGAGCAAAACCGAGCGGGAAATCCCACAATTTTACTCGGTCACGAGGCTGAGCTACACTACCACAGCCTTCAACCAAGTGATGCGGCTTCAGATGTGGCATGTGATTCTACCGGTAGTAAAGAGGTGGGGGACGTTGTGCAGGAGCTAGAGGCCAGGTATGGTAAGGGAACAGTTACCGAAGAAATATGCCTGCACTGCAACAAGAAATTTAACTGCTATTCGGGAGTTGTTTTCGCTGAGGATAACGGAACATTGAGGGTATATTCTGGTACCATGGAATACTGCGAAGACTGCATTTATTATCATGGCATGTGAGACATGATCCAGTGACACGGATTATTGCCAGTCCAAAACAATCAAGCGATTTAAACAGAATTGTTGTTGACAATTTAGGATCAGGAAGATTTAAGTTACCGTTCCGTTTTCCTGTATTCAGTGGAACCCCGTTATAACGGACACCGAAGGGACCAGAGAAAGTGTCCGTACTAACGGGTGTCGCGGATTCTTTTTTACAGAAAATGGACCTAGCCGAAAACTGCAAGTAACTTTGGGGTATCCGTAAGGAGGGTTTCCACTGTATATAATACCTGCGAGTATGGATTTTATCAATGGTTGTCATTGACGCCTGCGTTGCCGTTTCTGTATAATTCAAAATGATAGGTGTACAATTTTGTCATGATTACGCATCAAATCTACGCATATATTTACCAGTTTTATATTGCCGATGCGGCGTTTGCCGCGAGGACGGATTGTATGAAAGTCATTAAACAGTGTCAGTCCAAGACGTCATCAAACAGTCGTCAGTCCAAGATGTCGTTAAACAGTAAATAGGATTTCAAAACATTGTTGTTTGACTTTTTTTTTTATTCAACCCAGCTTAGGCTTTGATATCTTTTAATATCTAAACCCCTTGCCTGTGAAATGTTGGGCAAATCAACTAGCGGTGGTCACTGACTACAATGCTCCTTTTTTTATTACTAAAACATGGCTCTCAAACAAAGGAACTATAAATGCAATTTTAATTAAAAGCATCTCGTCAAACGTTTTCCGGAATAATATTCAAGAAGCCCAGGTTTTCCTGTGTTTTGAGCGGGCTGGTTTTATTTGAGCTTCTTTAAAAATACAGTAGATTGATGATTTTACAAAGAAAGCGGCGTCTATTGCTACGTACTCAGAACATTTATTTTCGGATAACTATATTCAGTGTATCCAGCCAAGTTTTTTTGATTGAAAAATATTAAAAAAGAAATGTATATATTCAAAGATATAAGCATAAGATAAAAAAACATGTATAATTCCAAATAAAAAGTCTCGCAATCCAAAATCCGTTGCCATTCTATATTTTCAGCTGGGATCATTTGCGGGACGATTTTGGGATCATTTGCCGGCCGGGATCATTTGCGGGACGATTTTGGGATCATTTGCGGGCCGGGATCATTTGCGGGCCGGGATCATTTGCGGGCCTGGGATCATTTGCGGGGCCGTACAGGTCTCACGATTGATCACAGACTTGCCCAAGCGGTAAAATACGTCAAAGTACAATACCGCTCTTGATGCATACAGACCGTCTCTCCAATGTGGGACCTGTTTTATTGCACACTGCCCTGTCATTGCGCATGTCCGTGACGCCAACTGTAGTGCCAAACTATGTTTTCATCAAATTTCACGCCTAGTTGTAAAAAATATGTTAATACGCAAGTACAGCTTCGATTTTCTTGGCCAAAATAAGTCGTATCGCCAAAATAACTGAAAACATGACTCTCTACATCTAGACGTTTGATAAGTAAGATAAAGAATGAGCGGCCGATCTTTATCCGATTTACACTCGCTTTCAGCTCGAGTTTGTAAATCGGATAAAGATCGGCCGCTCATTCTTTATCTAACACATATTTGTCGAAAATCTAAATGTGAAAAGCGATAACAGGCGACTAAAGCAAACGATAAACACCTCATGTCACTTTCTTACGTCCCGTCGTCACGACCGTCGCCGTCCTAGGTGCGTAAGGTCCCTATTAGAGCACAGATGACGTCACGCTTGCTTGTATCCTCCTTTTTTCGCTAATTATTGTAATAAACAGCCTTCCTCAGCAGAGCGTCAGAACTTGACAAGGTAACTCTACCACTTATCCACCTCATACGCGAACTGCTAAGAGCAGCACAGAGAATGATTTGCTTTATAGGGAGAACAGAAAAAAGTGATACAACAGGTTCAGGGGACTGACATGTGACATGCATGGAAAATAATAGCATTACTGTTATTTGATACAAACAGGAGCCCATTACCAGGAGCGTCCATATATACTATACCCGTGAGTCAACGTATGACCGGTTTGAGCTATTTTTAGAACATTGCTTGTGCATGTGCTTGCCGTAATTATCGATACTAAGAATGATCTATTGTTCTTTGATGTGATTTCACTAACGCTGCATTGTCCTGACTATGGTTTGATTGGATTCCCAAAGCTCAATCCGGTCATACGTTGGACTCACAGACCTAGTATGGGAGATGGACGCTCCTGGTAATGGGCTCCTGATACAAACAATTATAGCTCAAATAAGAACTCTTCAAGGACAGCTCGAGGATTTGTTTCGATTCTAACTGGTTTTAATGTGACAGAAAGCTTAGACCCTTTCCCCCTCAGTTGATTGGCTGAAGTTCTTTTGTCTTCACTAGCATGGTAATGACTCGGACCGACCGCTGCGCTACACTCATAAATATCGCAGTCTCAAGTCGATTCCAACCTGGCATACAGACTGGTGCACCTGTGCACCGTAGCAGGCAGTTCAACCGTTAAAACAAGACCGATCAGGATGCTGGAAGAGTTTTAAAAAATAACGCTGATTTAGTCAATAATGCAATGAAACGAAAACGATAGGACTTCAACAAACGTCGACAGAAGCAAAGTGTGAAAAAAGAAATCGTTTTCGTAGGCAAACGTTTCCTAGATAAAAGAAAGAATTGTGAAATAAGTTTAAAAAACGTTCAAGACCCTTCGTCGACCGTTGCGCTTTGCACGACTCGAGCAAGATGAAATCATAGTTAATAGAGGGGAATGGTTAGGAAACCTGGCAAACTTCAAAGGAGCTAACAAAGGCGCTGCGATTTAGGTTGGAAGGGGGTAAAACAAGATTGTGTACGGTCATAGCTCATTAGCGTTCCCTGAACGACTGAACCCACGTTTCTATTGGCTGATTGTTTAACATATGCCATTATCTATTGTGTTTTGTGCACGGTCACGGTTTAAAAAAAGCGAACAAATACCTATAACAAAGAAGGTCGCTAAACATTCCCCACTATTCACTATGATGAAATTCAGAGCTTGAATGCGCGTGAAAACAATTGCGATCGGTATAATTTGGTACAATACTGAGCTACACCCGGTACAACAGCCTGGCCATGAACCACACACTCAACATTGTAAACTGCGTGGCAGCTATAGCGCCGTAAGCAGTCCGGAAAAAATCACCGACGGGATATGTCAGTAATATGTAAAGCGCCACGAGACTGTGGTGATATGGCGCTATATAAATATGGTCTTTATTATTCTTTCTCAAACTCATGAATAATTCATGAGCTTTTTAGTCAATCAGAGGGCTGCATTTGGTCACATGCATGAATCTGGATACCCAATGAAACACTAGATGAACATCACTACTGATTTGGATATCCATAGGTATCATTCATGCATGTGTTGGACCTAATTACAGCATAAGTATAACTTTACATGGGAGAAGTGAAGGAGAAGATTGGTGTCCAGAGTGACTCGAACCATCATCCTCGTGGCTGCTCTTGACTACTAGTCCGCTGTCTTGCCCACTATCAGGCCGTTTGTTGAAATAACCGTGACAAAATAACAATCACAACCCTTGTAGTCTATAATTGCATGCAATAAAATTCCAGGCAAACAATACTTTCTAATGATTTATGAATGCAGGTATTGTTTTCGATTGAGAAGTCATATAAAAAACGAGAGCTTCGTGTTTCACCAGGGAATCCAAACACCTCGAAAGAATAAAAGCACTCGGCCGAAGCGGCGTCGTGCTTTCATCTTTCTCGGTGTTTGGATACCCCGGTAAAACACTAGCTCTCGTTTTCTATATATTACATGAAGGTCTTTGGATTTTATGATCAGTAAAATGAATTATTTACCCCGGTGGTAAAACATTTGAAGTAGCTTCGGGCATCTAGTCGTAAGCAGTTTTGCTTAATAATGTATAAACCGATAGTCTACGACGGCACACGCTAGTTACGCGAGGCCCAAGAGGTTCTCAAGTGACAGCAAAGAGAAGAGGTTAGGCGAGCAAAAGTTAGAAACCCAGTTGAGAGATAGCGAGGAAAAGATGATTCAAAGACAACACTGAATGCAATATGAAGATTATTTTCATTCATCCCCTGTAATTACGAGACAGGTAGTAAACACTTCTATTTATTTCTCTAGCAAAAATAATTACTTTAAGTTTCTACTTTAATACTACTGCTGTTTGATATTAGCATTATTATTACTTTGTTACACTCCTGGGTTTCCTATGACGCCCAAACGGCCTGTCGTTGGAGATGTCGTAGTAACTCAGTAAAATCAACAGTTTTAAGGCGCCGGCACCGCACTTGAAAACCAGTGTAAAGCCGACTCTCGCAATCCAGCTTTAAACTTTCCTCCCAGAAAACAAGGATGATTTCCCCCCAAAACTACTGATCATTCCACGCACTGTCTAAATTGTGAAATAGACCGGCCATCGCAACACTTGATTTACTTGGCTTATTACTTGATCTCATTGGAAATGCATCCAATCTCATCAATCTCACACTCTACCACGTCTCCTTTCTGCAAAAGAGGAAAAATCAAATTATTTTGATATCTCTTGGGCTGGTCATTGCAGCTTTTTGTGCAATGCGAACTGTGATAATAAAGATGAAGGATTTTATGGCGAGTGAACTAACGAGGGAACGGGAAATATGAAGCCTTAAAACTATGCATGTGAGCGTAACTACAGCCCGTGCACATCTAAGACTGGCCTGGAAGGCAGCATGCGGGGCGCTCTCTAGATCAATGAAGATTCACTCAACCAGACGATCGCGCGATCGGTTAAGTTATGTTTTAATTTTCGTAATCTAACCCCTTCAAGCAACATGAGAGCGCCCCGCACGCTGCTTTCCAGGCCAGATCCCGTTTTTATTTTATTAAATTCTAGGCTTCAATTAGTCATTTTGTGCAATCAGTTAAAAATCAACTTGGAGAGCGCGAATATAATTTTTTTTTCGTATCGAAGTCAGGCGGAATTGCCAAAATCAGGCGACAATTTTTATGCCGTTAAAAATATGATAATCACATGTGTGGCGTCACTGAGTCTGCGAATTTATATTCGTCTACATAAATACTACGAAATAAGTGCATTTTTTTGGCCAATTTTCAATTTTTATATGTCTTACTTTGTGAAACCTTGACGATGGCCATAACTTTTGTAATAGAAGCCTTGCCCATATTTTTACTGTTATGAATATAAATGTGCAGACCCAGTGACGTCACGCATGTGATTAGCATATCTTTAACAACATAAAAATTGTCGCCTGATTTTGGCAATTTATGCCTGACTTCGACACGAAATAAAATTATGTACGCGCTCTCCAAATCGATTTTAAATTGCACAAAATGGCTAAGGGAAGTCTATAATTTAATAAAATAAAACCTGCAGACTCACTTCTACGCGGCCAAAATACTGTACCACGTTCAATGCAAAAACGTCTAGTTACGTCCCTGTATGGTCTGTTCCATGTGCTGTCTCCATTTGGATATAATTAAATCTAAATCTAAGGGGAGCCGGGTGGCGCAGTGGTTAAGCGCTTCACCTCTGACCTATGTGGACGCGGCGCCATATGTGAGTTGTGTTTGCTGGTAACTCGCCCTTGCTCCGAGGGTTTTTCTCCGGGTTCTCCGGTTTTCCTCCCTCCGCAAAAACCAACATGCTGAACTCGAATTCGATCTGAGGATTAGCCAGGTCATGAGTTTGATCAGCCCTGTGGTTATTTCAGGTCGCGTTAGAAATTCAGAGTTCAGGATTGGCAGAAATGTAGCTTTTTTTAATGGCAGCTGCCGGGGATACAACAGAATTTAATGGAGGGGCCAACCTCGTGATAATTAACCGACGTTTGTTTAATATAGTCGGTCAAAAGTTAAAAACAGCCACGCAAATGGCCCGTTGCCCGACTAAAGCGACGTTTCTTGTTTATAAGCATTACACTTGTTATGCTAATGTAACAAACATGATTTCAAAAGCCCACGTTGTGTCAGGAACCAATGGGATCTCTGGTTGCCACATAATCTTATTATCTTCGAAAAATGTCAGTTAGAGAACAGGAAGCTTACACAATATGTTTGTGTGACCGTTTTTAAGAAGGTTTATATGAAATATATAGGATTACCGAAAGGATCGAAGTATCGATAATTATCGCGAAGAATATGCATATTTGAAGATGAAATAAACATACATTTGCCTCACGGATGTGTATTATCGTCCTTGTAGCTTAAAACGGCCAATCGTAGCGATTTTGGAAGGTTTGCGTTCGTTGTACCTACGTTTTAAAGTGCCTATGAAGCTTATTTTTTTAATTTAGATATCAATTCTACATCAAGTGAATAGTAGAATGGTACAATATATCTTGTTTTGCATGCTGTGCCGCTGAGTTAAGGAGGTTTTAATATCCAAAATGCTAATTACATGACGTCAGGGGAGGCATCAATTATTATACAATTTTTTTTTGTTACAATTAAACAATTTTTTTATAATTACCAGTGTTATACCCATGGTTGAAATAAAATGATTTTAGAAATTTGTTTTCCTATATCAGTAGAAACGCCCATTCACAACCACTAAGAAGTGATTGCAGATACCTCCACTGACGTCATGTAATTAGCATTTTGGATATTAAAACCTCCTTAACTCAGCGGCACAGCATTCAAAGCAAGATATATTGTACCATTCTACTATTCACTGGATGTAGAATTGATATCTAAAATAAAAAAATAAGCTTCATAGACACTTTAACCCTTTGGCGACGGAACAAAAAATATCGGTCTAATGTGACCGATATGAAGCATGTACCTGGAAAAATTATTGCACCACATCTAGACATGCTGGAAAGACAATGTTGCGATATTATTTGAAGGGATGAATGACTTCAAAGTTAGAGCTATAACAGGGATCGCTTGGCTCTTCCACTTTGGAGAAAAGCTCATGTCTTTTGGGGATCGTTTTTCGTTTCTTCGATTTTACGAATTTTGAGGAGCTGAAAATCGGCTCAAAAAATCCTTCCCATTCGCACTTGAAATCAAAAGCAAACACAAAATCAGCACTCAGTCGTTACAGTACCTTCTTGCAATTGCATGCTGGGTAATGGACAAAAAATTCAGAAGACCCCCCTCCAACCAAGAGCGGTGATTTGGACTCAAGCCGTTGCTTAAAAGTGACAAAAACACATACTAACAGGTTTAGCAGGGGGGAAAGATCACCAACTGCAGAATTTTATTGAAGAATTCTTTCATGTGTCTCAAAGCAGAAACACAACGGAAAAACCCTGTGAAATCCCCTCACAAGGCCTACTAAAAGCAAACCAAGTACTTTTCAGCCGTCCTCAGACTTAATGATGTCCTCTAGCTCTCTTACAGTGATTTTTTTGTCCCAAAATTAGAGCAGATTTCATTGGAAACCCTACATAAGTTGCAATACCTACCGTCGACGAGTACGTAGAATTCTCCCGAATGGCATTGCGGGGAAGGTTTGAGCTCTTGGCTTAACAAGTCAGCAGTATTTAATTACCCAGGCTAGCCAAACTGGAACTGAGGAGGGGGGGGGGGGGGGGGGGGGTTTGAGTTAGCACTCAGGATTTCACCAATTGAGCTCAAACACGGTCCGTTGTCAAAGAGTTAAGCCACACGGATGACAACACATATCCGTGAGACAAATGTATGTTTATTTCGTCTTCAAATATACGTTCTCCACGATAGCTCTCAACACTTTGATGTTTTTATGTTTTATTGCCACCATATATAATTTGCTAAAAGTTTACATCTTTGATAAAATCAAAATAAAATAAGAGTACATTCTTACATTAGAAGTGTTCGATTACAAATTATATAGATGATCGAAAAAAGTACAGGTAAATCTATATTTTTTATTCAAATACAGTAGTGGCGAGGAAGCCTAATAGAAACTAGAAAAGCTTATGGTAATTAGGCTTCCTCCTAAAAGATAACTGAACGGATTTGATTGGAAAAGACGAAGCGACTATAGTGGGCTAATTAATTTTTCAGTTTTCAATAAAGTATTTTTTCACAGATTTCTTGAAAATTGAAATACTGGGCAAAGTTAATTCACAGGGTAGGGAATTCCATATTTTGGGACCTTGATGAAGGATAGTGAACTGCTTGATGTTAGCTATAGTCAGTGGCATGTCTTGTATTATAATTATGAATTTCTCGATTAGTTAAAAAGAGGTTGAGAAAACTGACAGGTAGGAGTTGATTATGGTAAGAGTACATAAAGCTTGATATTAAAAACAAATTCACACTAAATACATCAAGAATCTTTAGCTCCTTAAATAAGAGTGCTGTATGCGCGCGATAATCGGCATTTGATATTATTCGGACGATGCGTTTCTGTAAAAGATGAAGTCTGTTTAAATTAGAGGGATACGTTGACAACCATACAACATTACAATAATTAAGGTATGGGTCAGTACACTAGGGTATAATATAAGGACATCATAGTTTTCGAAGACAGGAAAAAACCAGATTTTGTTATTATGCCGATTGAATTTGACATTTTTTTACTGACAATTCCATGGGAAATGTTGATCAATAAAGACTCCAAGAAACTTTACGACCTCACCTTGTTTTATATTTTTATTTTCCATAACTATGGGGTCGTGTGAGCACAAAATCTTCTGCTTTGCGCGAAATATCATATAATTAGTTTTCTCAATGTTTAGCGATAATTTATTGGCTCTAAGCCAGTTCGAAATTTGCGTTAATTCATGATTTAATACAGATATTAGATGACAAAGCTTTTTATGCGAGTAAAATATACTTGTATCGTCGGCAAAGAGAAGGGATTGGGTCATTTTAGATGCATTAGGTAGATCATTTATGTATATGATAAAGAGTAAGGGCCCGAAGATTGATTCTGAGGTACACCACAACTAATTGTTTTATAGGAAGAGCTATTTGAGCCAAAATGTACAAACTGTTTCCTGTTGGTCAAGTAACTTACAATCCACTTGAGGGCGGTGCCACGAATACCATAGAATTCAAGTTTCTCAATCAGTATTTGGAGATTAGGGACGGACCATTAGAAAAGTGATGGGGGGGGGGGGGGGGGGGGGGGTGGGGCAAAAGCAAAAAAAAAAATTTTTTCGTTTAATTTTTTTTATTCTTCCTGTTACCTAAAAAAATAACAAAATATTGCCAGCTGAAGATTGGTGTGTCATATTTTTTTTATTATCACAGTACAGCAGCATTCCTCCGTAATTATCAGAGTAATATGCAAATATTAAATATATGCTTAATATCTTTGCTCAAATTGACCTGCATTAGCCATATTGCCTATTTGAGGCATGCAATCAATACATTTTAATACTAAACAAAATACAGATCTTTAAACCAACCTTGAATATTAAACAGGCTTCAATGACGAGATCCTATCTATCAACTTTGAATAAATAAGGAATCTAACTTTTTGCTATCTTATGTATGTAGCATGTTATTGTAATGATGTTTTTTTCTTCTTCTAAAAAATGCAACTTTAAAATCAGATAAATAAAGATAATATATATACAGTATACATGGCATACATATGATGGGCTATTGGAGAGACAGACTAGAGGAAAGGGACTTCGTGTGTGTGTTGGGATACCAAATACTCCTCAGGGATATGTGATGTCTCACTGCATCTACATCCAAGATCAGCTACTATGATACTTGGTATTTTAACATTTCAAATGCTATTCTTTTTGATACAGTTTGTTATATATGTTATATGATTTTTATATTGACTGTTCCTGTAATTCAGTTCTCAACTGCAAGAGGTCCAATATTAAAACACGTATTATTATTGTTACATTATTGTTTTTTCATCACAAACAAAATTGATATGCTGCAAAAAAAATCAACTTAAAAAATATATATATTTCCAGCGATCAAATGAAAAAAAATAAATATTCCACTTAAAGTGGCCAAAAAAAAAAAGGATTTCATCTTCGAAACTCCCCACCCCCCCCCATCACTTTTCTAATGGTCCGTCCCTTAAGGGTGTCAAAAGCTTTTGACAAGTCAAGGAAAATGCCTGCAGAGATTTCGTTGTTGTCTATAGATGATGCAATATTGTTTAATAACTGAATTAAAGCTAGCGAGGTAGAATGATTTCTACGAAAGCCAAATTGTTTTTTATACAGTATATCATGTAAATCATAAATGCGATTATAGACGATTTTCTCATAGAGTTTAGAGAAAGCTGGAAGGATAGAAATTGGTCTATAATTGTTAAATTGCTCAGGATCGTCGGCTTTAAAAAGTGGAATAACATTGGCTACTTTAAGCGCATCAGGGAACGTTCCGGTATTTAAAGACAAATTTATTAGTCCTGTAAGAGGTTCAATAACATGATCAATGGTGAGACTAATAACTTTCATGGATATATTATCATAACCAGGAGCTTTACCGAGACAGAATGTTGAAATAATATCTCTTAGTTCAGTAGTAGATACTTCTCTGAACACCAGAGATTCCGAATGGGATCCAGATAAAAAATATTGCTGAAGTGACACAGTAGGAACAATTTTAGCGGCAAGATTGGGGCCAATGTTAGTAAAATGCTCGCAAAAACGGTTTGCGATTGTGGCCGGGTCGGATATGTTAATACCATTACATTTGAAAGAAGATGGGTATGTATAGATCTAGCTTTGCGCTTATTTATTACCTCATTAAAGGTTTTCCATGTAGCTTTAAGGTCATTCTTCGAACTTTCAAATTTCTTATCATAATACTCTTTTTTTAGCAATTCTAATTAAATGGTTCAACTTGTTTTATAGGACTTATACTTGACTTCATGCTCCGGAATGGGTTTGTTTAAGAATTGTTTATATAATGTTCCTTTTTTTCTGATCGATTTTCTAAGACCTGTAGTAAGCCAAGGATTGCAAAACGTTTTTAACTTCTTTCCTTTTAAGATCTTGACCGGAAAACTAAAATTATAAAATTCGGTGTCCTTCGCAATAAAGGAACTATAGGCAGAGTTTGCATTGTTTCTATCTATATCGGTCCAATTAAAATTACTCAATAACGTTTTAAATTTGTTATGATTGTTTGAAGTAAATTCACGGATAACAAGGCGTTCCTTGGTTTTAGTCGACGAGCTGTCACAATAAACAAACGAGAAAATGGGTAAATGGTCTGATATGTCATTAATAATGAGTCCATTATCAGAATGGGACGTATGGTTGTTAGTAAAGATATTGTCAATAAGCGTAGCAGTGTTAAAGGTCAATCAAGTCGGTCTTGTAATAAGTGGAAGTAGTGAGTGTGAGAACAAAAGATCAATAAATTCACTTGTTGCGGAATGCTGCGAGTGGTTCAGCAAATTCAAATTAGTATCGCCCATTATATAAATTGCTTTGTTTTCTTTAGTAACAATAGCTAGTAGTTTCTGAAAGGAGTCAAGAAATTCATTTACATTTGGTGACGGGGTCGATAAACTGTTCCTACGATAATGTTTTTCCCATGAGGGATGTTAATTTCAGCAAACACAGATTCAAAACATTCAGAGTCTGAGAGACAGAAATCAGGTCTAATTTTAAAGTCAAAACTATCCTGTAAATACAGCCCCACCCCCACCCCCAAGGTATCCCACCCCAAATCTCCAAGCATTTCAGAGACACTAGCTTTCGGCTGATAGTTACAACAGAAGCGCGCAGCTTTCCTTTGGATTCGCTGAAGGATAGCTGTGTCTTTCTTATAGTATGGATCCCATGCTGCGCTTGCATACTCTAGCTTTGGGCGAACGATAGCCTGATAAGCAGTCTCTTTCACACTCCTGGGACAGTTCCAGAGATTCCGTCTAATCAACCCTAGGACCTTACTGGCCTTCCCTGATATGGTAGTTATGTGTTGAGACCATTTTAGGTCATCCCTAAGTATAACACCCAAGTATGACAGGGAGTTGACTTGTCCTAGTTCAGTTCCACAAAAAGTATACTTCCTAAGAGGAGGAGCCTTCTTATTTGAGATGCAGATTGTCTTGCATTTAGAGGGGTTAAACACCATTTGCCATTTATCTTGCCAAAGTTCCAGCTTACGCAAATCATCCTGAAGTCGGTCACAGTCCTCGTCGCTTGTAATCATGGCATATAACAGCGCATCGTCAGCGAATAGTCTGACAGATGAGTGTAAATTATCAGGCAAATCGTTGACGTATAATAAAAATAATAAAGGTCCCAGTACGGTCATCTAAGGGACCCCAGATATCACAGGGGAGGGACTAGAGCATTTGCCATCGCAGACAACAGACTGTGAGCGTTCGGTTAGAAATGACTCAAACCAGAGGAGCAGAGTTCGTATCCCATAGTACTGGATTTTTTTTTAGGAGACGTTGATGGGGAACTTTATCAAAGGCTTTTGTGAAATCGAGCACCGCTGCATACACTGACTTGTTCCCTTGGACAGCCATTGCCATATCATGAATCGTAAGAATAAGCTGTGTCACAGTTGATCGTTTGGCCTTGAAGCCATGCTGGACATCAGTAAGGATGTTGTTGCGTTCCAAATGTTTTATCACATGGCTGTGGATGATATGCTCAACCACCTTGGACGCAATGCACGTTAGTGATATTGGTCTGTAATTTGATGGACTTGATTTCTCACCATTCTTAAAGACGCCACAGACATTTCCATGTTTATTTAGTAGGCACAAGGCCAGTATCAATCGATGTTTGCTAAATATCAGCCAGAATGGGACCAACATCAGGAGCATATTCCTTCAAAAACCATGGCGGGATGCTGTCCGGACCACAGGCCTTGTGAGCTTTTAAAAGAGCTTAATTGTTTAATAACCCCTTGGACTGTAACGATGAGAGTGCCTATGCTTGGCTTTGGGTCCTCACCAACATCAGGAATAGCACTAAGATCTTCATCAGTGAAAACACTAGAAAACTGTTTGTTGAGGAGTTCAGATTTTATGTTTCCATCACTAATAATCTTGCCATTAACTTTAAAGTCTGCTACTCCAGGGTTATCGTTCTTAAGATGTTTAATGTATGACCAGAAGCGTTTGGGATTTTCTTCAATTGCCTTGCCTAGGAAATCAGAGACATAGTTTTCAATAGTGCCTAGCAACAAGTTGAATTTGTCAAAATTTCCGGAAAGGCTACGGGCGTTCAAAAACCAATATTATTTACTGACCTTATTAGATGCAAGTTCGTTTAGCTGATCAAGTGGGTTAAAATACAGACATTCTAAGCGGTCGATGTCAAAATTGACAGAACCATGGGACATTTCAAAATAGCCAGATTAAAGGAGAAATTATCCAGTTGATTAAAAGGAAAAATATGCTCAAGGCAATTAGGACATAGCCAATTTGAGACGTTTGGAGGGACTGAACTTCGTAAATTTATAAGACTACAGTTATTACACGACAAATTGCAATTAAGTTAGTTTAAGAGAATATTTACGAAATTACTTAGAAAAAGAAAAGAAAAGCGAGCGTATTAATCTGTTCTACCTTACTGGCGGTTTGGAGGTCTGTCTTTAATGATCAGCCTGTCTAACACGAAGTAGGCTATTTTGCCAGCTCTTTTAGCTTCCTGCAGCCTAGGTAACTGCTTCTTGCATCTTTCTAGGGTTTCAGCAGCAATGTCTTCGTTCAGGTAGATTCCCTCAAGCTTAAATCGTCTGGCTCCCTTAAGGAGAGTTTCTTTCTGTTTCCAATCAGATGATCCTCATATATATTTACAAACACATTGTATGGGCCCCCTGTGGTTAGAGGGAGGGAGGGATCATACTGAATGTTTACACAGAATTTAGTGAGTTCTTTTAAGTTGTCTCCAATTGGTACATATACGTGCTAGAACGTAATGACACGTTTTTACTTTTTACTTTCCTTACCGTGCAGTGCTCCTGTTCTTAGCCGGAGCATTACTTAAAGACAAGAGCGGGTGAGGTTTGGTTCATGTTTCAGTGGTTATTGCTCACCTGAAGGAAAATTGGAGGCTTCCTAAAACAACCCACCCCAGGTGGAGTTCCTGTCAAGACGACATCGCCAGGTTTTAGGGTGAAAAATCTGGAAAGAAGTTGTAAAACATGATTACTTTCCATGCGCGTAGCACAATGAATTAGGGGATTATTAGTAATACAATAAATAAAGCAGAATCCTCACGACTATTTTTATGTTGTTGATGTAAATTCTGATCAGGGTTTGTCTAACCTTGTCCCAGATAACGATGGAATATATATTGTCAGTTTGATCAACCATGGATCTTTTTACGATCCATGGATTAACATTTCAGCGTAGTTTCCCTCACACCCTTCCCTGCTAGCAGAGGTCTTTCTCTGTCTTGGTAAAATGGAAGGCGAGGGAGAGACCTCTGCCGACATCCGATGCTTGCCATCCACGGCGTGTCTAAAACACAGGTAACGGGTAACGGGTAACGGGTAGCGGGTAGCGGGTAACGGGTAGCGGGTAGCGGGTAACGGGTAGCGGGTAACGGGTAGCGGGTAACGGGTAGCGGGTAACGGATAGATGAAGGTTTTTTTTTGTACAAAAATATTATCTGGCACCCGTTTACGGTGTGCCACACAGGTACCCCAGGCTCATTATGCGTAAAACGGTTATTTCTCGGATATTTGAAATTACAATAAATGTATGGAGTTTTAGCTCGCATTCCCGTTTGCTCTAAAATAAATTTCAATAAATCGTCAAAATATTCTTACCTGTCTCTTGTGTATTTCTTTCAGTTTCTGTGAAGTTTCAAGCCATTCCATTCCGTTCAATATTGAGTGAGTTACAGGAATTTTCCTTCCCTTAGTATAATTATTGGGAAGGTAGCAAACTCTAGGCCGATCAGCCGCTCGAATTCGCATAAAAATCCCGTACATCGCCAAAATTCTTTCAAAAAAACGGTTGCCCAAACACAGGTCCTTCACCACACTCAGCTTCCCTTTCACTGGTTTACTTTAACGGGAGAAAAATGCCACGTAGTTTGCAGTTTTCGAGTTTCGCGGATGTCCTGCAACGGGCTCAGACCTCGAACATATATACCTTATTTTAAAAATGATATTTCAATGAGCGGTCTAATGGGCAAGTGGTTTAGATTATTCGCTTTCGATCCTAAGACCGGAGTTCGAGTCCTACACCGCACGCAAAATGTTTTTTTTTTACTTCTTTTTCTCTTTTCTCATTTTTATTTAATCTTTTCGTCTATTTTAAGGTATTAGAGCCGCTTTCTACACTAAAAATAAACAAAACATTGATATATATGTTTGAGGTCTGAGCCCGTTGCAGGACAGATGAAAAAGAATATCCGCGAAACTCGAAAACTGCAAACTACGTCAGTGGCATTTTTCTCCCGTTAAAGTAAACCAGTGAAAGGGAAGCTGAGTGTGGTGAAGGACCTCTGTTTGGGCAACCGTTATTTGAAGGAATTTTGGCGATGTACGGGATTTTTATGCGAATTCGAGCGGCTAATCGGCCTAGAGTTTGCTACCTTCCCAATAATTATACTAAGGGAAGGAAAATTCCTGTATTAACTCACTCAATATTGAACGGAATGGCTTGAAACTTCACAGAAACTGAAAGAAATACACAAGAGACAGGTAAGAATATTTTGACGATTTATTGAAATTTATTTTAGAACAAACGGGTATGCGAGCTAAAACTCCATACATTTATTGTAATTTCAAATATCCGGGAAATAACCGTTTTACGCATAATGAGCCTGGGGTACCTGTGTGGCACACCATAAACGGGTGCCGGATAATATTTTTGTACAAAAAAAAACCCTTCATCTATCCGTTACCCGTTATCCGCTACCCGTTACCCGTTACCCGCTACCCGTTACCCGCTACCCGCTACCCGCTACCCGCTACCCGCTACCCGCTACCCGCTACCCGCTACCCGCGTTTTAGACACGCCGCTGCCATCCACATTCATGGACGAGTCAAACCAGTTTCGAAAACACGTTTTACCGGAAATAGCTGTATGCATTAGGCCTGAATAGATTGTGCTAGCAAATCCAGCCAAAGTTGCTCCAAAAACAGGCTAAAAGTTGCTCAAAAGTTGCCAAAAATTGAAAAAATTGCCACCAAAGTTTGAAAAAGTTGCTCACTTTGCCGATTGTGATGCCATGACTAGCAGAATATGCAGAATGCAGATTAGCAAATATCAAGATGGCGGCGGCTCTGTGTTGGAGCGAATAACCGCTGGATAATTCACGGGCGATATTAAATAGATAGCTGCTGTCCATTTCGTGGGCGCACATCAATTCATGCACGGAAAGTAGAAAACAAAGGAATGTTAATCATTTGCAGGGTCAATACTATTCAATACACGTCTACACCATTCTTAGTGTCGACCAGTTTCAATTAACAGAAACATTTGGGATAATTTGGGTGTTTTATCATTATTTGTTGCTCAAAAGTTGCCAAGGAAGGCAAAAGTTGCTCTAGGTTGCTTGCAGTACAAAAAGTTGCTCAAAACTCCAGAAGTTGTTCAAAACTCCCCGAGTTGCCGAGCACAATCTATTCAGGCCTAGTATGCATCAGTTGTTTGTTGCAGTTATTTCGTGCGCTCATAAGTACACGTGAGATCGCGTCACTTGTTGCCAAGGAAACTTCACGCATGCGCGACAGAGAAAGCGTCAATGTCGGCAGAGGTCTCTCCCTCGCCTTCCATTTTACCAAGACAGAGACCTCTACTATACTAGCAGGGAACTCGCACCCTAAGCCTACCCTCACCCCTCGGCCAATGCCTGAAAAAGTGCTATACCGTTGAAACCAGGCGGCCCCGATCGAAACCTTGGCCAGTAGCTATAGTGATATTTTTTTCATTTTCCATTATCGTCTTTTTTCTTCTAAACTCTTCACACTGATTAATTTCCCTTGATTCTATCAGTTATTTTTGTGTTTTTATTTTTCATTTCTTTAGATAATTTATCGTTTTATTTTCGGGTAGTTACCTCAGTTCAGATAATTGGGAGCTCCGCTTTTTAGGCTTGCCTAAATATATATATGTGGACATGCACTCTCGGAAGCGGACAGCTCCAGTTACGGACACCTTTCCAAAACCCCGTTTGAACTCTCCGGCAGTCAAACTCTGTATTTACACATTCCCATAAGCAGACAATTCCAGTTAAGGTCACTTTTTCTGATTCCCGAGGGTGTCCGCTTACGGGAGCTTTCACTGTATTATAATACATGGCATCATACTTTCGCGGGAACAACACGTGCACACCTTCATTATGACGGAAGGTCAGAGCGCTTGAAAGTCTTCCCGACAATTAACTGACCAATCACAACACTCGGTTCTCAAGATTAACATACTCGGGATTTCCGGAATAAAAGTGATAAACCCAAATGCTCTCAACGAGAAGCCTCGCATCGGTAGTATTATACTCCCTTTTAATAGGTGGTTGGAATTTAATTATAACGACGTTAATCGCGGAAAAGCAAACAAATCGCGAATGTTTAACTCATGATTTCTTGAATAAGAGATGGAAATAAAATTCAGACTTTGCAAGATGCAGCAGAGACGCTCGTAACTACATTTTCAAACATACATTCAACTGCTGATACACGAGAAGTACATGGATGACGTCATTGATGATACTTAGGGTGCGTTCGATTGACCGTATTCCGGAATAGGAATAGATGGAATAGTCTCTGGAAATCACTGGTTGAGGTACAATTTACACTGTAAGCTACAAATTCTTGCTGACATATGATATTCAGGATACAATTAGTATTCCAGTAGCTAAAAGAATCCAGTATAATTAAGCGATTTGTAGTGATCATTCTGTTTATTCTTATTCCGGAATACGGTCAATCGAACGCACCCTTACAGTCAGACTTATTAAAATGGTGTATATAAATATTATTCACCATGAATACATTCTTGACACTATCACAACGTTCTCAGTTATTTCTTTTTCTAGCCTGCATTTATCAGTGAAAATTATCCCTTTTTTGCTCCTTATACCTATAAATGAAGCAAAATTTCAACTATAACCACCACTGTCTATACATCTAGTCTAGTGCTGTGCTGAGACAAACCTTGACATGAAGGCAATGAGCTGTGGGATCTTATGGACAATATTCTTTGTGTTCGAGTCCTGCATCACTTTGCCATTCACACGACAACGGATGCCAAGATTGTTGTAGTCTGCAAAAGATCAAGAAATACAAAACGTTATTGTAAGTTTGGGACTCTGTGCCCCCCTCCCCCTCTTCCCTCTTCCCCCCTCCCCCTCTTCCCCCCTACCCCTCCCCCTCCCCCTCCCCCTCCCCCTCCCCCCCCCCACCCCCACCTCACCCCCAAACATTAGATTGGTTGGGTGGCAGTTTTAATTACCTGATATAGAATCCTTGGTAACAATGGCTGGACCTAGGGGGCAGTAGGCATCACATGTCTTCCCCATCAACCACTGTCCTGCATTCCTTCTCAACTGCCAATCTCTTGCTGACACATCATGTGCCACGGTGAAGCCTACAACATAACTCATGGCATCTTCTTCCTATAAAACAATGCATATATAATTGGCTAAGAGAGTGTGTTAGCTCCTGATAAGGGACATCAACAATGAACAACAGCTACAAACAATGAAATACAGGGGGTGACAGCTCTAACAATGCAATACAGGGGTGTCAACTCTAACAAAGCCTATTAACAGGCTTTGTTAGAGTTGACACCCCTGTATTGCATTGTACAGCAGGAGTACAGCAAAATTTTGCCAGGAATCTTGAAGAAAATGTCAGGAGTTTGCAAGACTCTGGGAAATCTGCCATTGATACTAATGAAATTTCTTTGAGAAATGCAGTTTATTTGGGACTGTACATGTATGAAAAAAATTCAGGACAAACAAGAGCCATTATACCAAGACTTTCCATCTTCCATACAAGCACTGTGAGGTAGCAAAATTCGAGCTAGTCCATTTTTGGATACATATTCCCATGCAAAAGTGTGACGTTGTTATGGCTACCAGTGGTGAGATATTTGATAGCCAAATATTAAAAACATTAGAGATGCACAAGCTAAGGAGAGCAGAGTTCTGATTCATCATCTGGAAGTTTCTTGGGCATCAATAATGATGATCTATTTTAGAGCGTAATGGCAACAGTACATTTTCGTGGGAAATCTCATGCTAAAAATAGATCAGCTTGAATTTGCAACATCACAAGTCCTAATGGGCTCCTGATAAAACTTTTGAAAAAATGTTACTGGTCAAACAGGCTTCATTAGAGCTGTCACCCACCCATAATGCAATGGTATCCATTGTCTGTCATATGAATATTGATGTAGCAGTAGTACAGCCTCATCCCCAGTGTCTTCTTGGTCAGATCCAAGATGGAGGCTATGGGAATGAGGTTGGCAGTATATCGATCATTCCCAGATCCTCTGTTACCCTTGGGTAAGAGAGAATGACTGGCATATACATGTAGATGTATAATATTAAAAAAGAATTGCATTTTTTTTATAGGAACAATATTAGCATGAATATATGTTTGATTACCTTAATATTCTTTCCTTTTTTCCCAATGACAAAAACTAGCTCAACTTCCCAATCCATCTCCTATAAAGGTTAAAGTGAGAATGTGAACCATGAAACAAGTCATTGATTGCAAGGTAAAACCTTTGTACAAATCTATCACTCTGTTTCAGTTCATAATTTAAGAATCTCATGGACAAATTAAGCCATCACCACTAACCTTTGTTTCTTCCATGTATGGTATAGGATCTCCGGTCCCGGCAATGGCATTAGCAAACTTGCTAAAAAATATTGGTTCTTTAGGAACTGGCATGTTTTGCTCACTGCAGTGGTCAGTGTAGTTCATCCCAACACAAATCAACTTCTCAGGGTTGTAGATGGGTGCCTTTAGTTGGACTTCTGACCTCTTGATGATGCCTTTGCCACTCTCAACAACCCTTATGATTTAATCAGATAAAACGGGGGGAAAATCGGAACCTTCGGAATTGCACTAGTACATTATGGGCCGCGTCATGCAAAAAGGGCCTGGACGACATTTAAGTTAAATTTTTCATATGATAGTGTTCATAATAACAGATTGAAGGTTTCGTTTTATTCTTGACATGGAGCACTACATTTCATTCCTGAAATAAAATGTCAGTTTCATGAAATTGACAACAAAAATCTGATGTGAAATTTACATGATTTTGATGCGAATGCCCGATTGCAAATATAACCACAAAAAAAGAATCCTATCATTGGGGATTATTTTGATGTATAACTGCTGGCGCTAAAGAGTAATAAATAAAGTAAGATGAACAACATGACCACTTTTTCGTCAAAAAATACCTTTTCTGCAGTAATTCTGTCCCACATAGCTTGTAATATGATTTTAGCAGCAGTACAAGTTATGGGCCTTTAAATATCTTCACAACTAAAAGGCATCATCTAGAAACAAATGCACTGCATGTTTTGTCTTACGTTATCATTTCATTTTCTGTGTTAGAATTACCACTATAGTCCCCCCAGAATGGAAAATAGATGGTCAAAAATGGGGGATGGGGGTGGTACCCTGGCGCTGACAGCTGTCTCTGTTTAAAAAAATAGGTCCTTATCTGGGGCATGTGTTTTGACCTGCTCCCAAACTCATTATCTGTAAAATAAAAGATGACAAATTCCTGAGCAATTAGCAGCCTTCAGCATGGTGCATAGCTAATAATTAACTAATTAATTTGTTTTTATCTTATTTTCTCATCTGGATGACTTCACTTACGTATTTGATACAATTAACTTGAAATTTAGGTGGTTGGGAGTTGCAGGGAAAATGAAATGTGAAGGAGGAAAAAAGCCAATTATGGGTAGTATCGTCGTGTACCGTTGAGATCCGTGGGGAATCACACCTCGCGCGCTCGGAGGGTTGTCGTACCGCTATTATAGTATATATTATACTATAATAGAATTTTTATGAACATGCTAATGAAGTTGATATAAATCTGGTAAAAGAAACAATTGCAATCAGCGAATTCTCTCGTGGTCTAATGGTTAGGGTTTGGGTTGGTGGTGGGTAGTAAGCCATTGTATTGATTCTTAACCGGCCGGCTCGAGTTCGAATCCCGGTTCAGGCGGTATTTTTTTTATAGTGAGGATAACGTATAATCGTTCTAAAATTTCTAAGTGTCGATTCGGATGTTCGTATAAAATTTCTGAGTCTCAAATTATTCATAGCGAACGTGGGTAACAAAGGGAATTTTATGACGTAGTTGGTTAAACGGTACACGACGATACTACCCAATTATGAATTGAAAATTTAAAAGTAACCAAGCTTTTGGCTCAAATCTGGAGCCATGTTCACAGTGAGGTAACCTAGGCCACATGTTAGGTGTGATCAAAGTATTATTTTCTGTTGTGGCAGGTCCTGCATCAATAAAGGAGGTATGTATGACTATGAGATAGAGAAGTGTGATAATAATAATTTTTATTTATTTATTTATTTATTAAAGTGGTTAGATAACAGCTAGTTTAATAGTTCATGACTCTAAATGAGGATACTAGTAAAATCAAGTATGTACAAACATAATGCCCGCATGTTTTATCAGTAAAACTCATACATAATAACTTACTTTTTTGTCTTCTCCAGAGATTCTTCTCCTGCCTCAAAGAAACTTCTCATGTCAGCCGGGATGGTAGGATCTATGGCAGTCACATCCACTACATCACCTCCATCACTTAACTCCACACCGACTCGGCGTCTTCCGCTCTCCTCGAATTGAACCAGTCTCATATTATATGCAGAGCACAAATAACTAAGTTTACGACCAAAACAAAGTCCACAATTTCGAGGAGAAAGACTGCGATGTCCCGGCACAACCAAACCTGGATTGCCCTGAAAACCGAATATTTCGTGACTGAATGCACACACGTGGAATCATCACGTGATGTTGCGTGACAAATAACACAGGTATCCCTAAATTATTAGGAGTACGAGTGCATGATCCACTGTGCCTCACTTATAATAGCGTTGTGTGATCCTGTGCGCCCCAAAGTTTATTATATATCGGAAATGTGGCACTTTATGACACATTTGATGAACGCGGGAGTAAAAACATTAGCCCCCAATAGGCGGTTTGCACTATGTCAGTTGATTTATACAACTATCAGAATCCTTTGTGCTGATTCTTTTGTTCTTCTAATTTGGACCATTGTCTTGGTCTACTCAAAGAGTTAAAAAATCTGAATAAGAAAAAGAATTCGAAAAGGATACCGGTAGTTGCATTCAACTGACGTAAACCGGGAATCGAGAACCGGATACAAGCAAGAATGCATTGCGTTCAGCGTGCCCCCAGGAAATATCTGGTTGGACCAAGAGTTAAATGATGTCCACCTAACCTCGAACCTACTAAAAATTAAGCAAAGGATTAATGATATAGTATTTCAAGTCTGGCTGGGGGATCTACATAACGACAATAGGAGCGACCCTAACCAGAAGAATAAATCGAGAACATATCGCCTTTTTAAGGTCACATTTATTTTGAAGGCTATTTATCAGAGGTTAAGAACCTTAAGTACAGAAACGCCCTCACCATAGGCAAACCACAATAATGAAGTGAAAACTATAATAAAACGTGTTTACATATTGTTTGTGAAGTGAAAACAAGAATAAAACGTGTTTTATGTACTTTTTGTGAATTTGTCATTTTTTACCCTCCCCCCCCCCCCCCCCCCCCCTCCCCCCTACTTTTAAGACTGTTCAATTCAAATTCAAACTATAGAGCGGATTTCAAATGAGTGTCGAAAGTATTTTGGTTTTGAGTTTACTTAGCTTTTCTATTGGCCGAGAAAATGGCATGTTATTAATCGACCAATGAAATTGCAAAGTAAAACCAATCATGTTTTGGTCTTGGTTTTGCTTTGGCTCGTGATTGGTTCAGGCGAAACCCATTCACGAACTTTTCCAGCCTTCAGTTGGCTTTTTGTATTTACTTCCTCCTGTGATTGGCTGGCTGTGAGTAATTTGCGTTTGGTTTTACGACACTCATGTGAAAACCGCTCTAACGGTTTATATTCTGAAGAAAGAACTTGTTTTCAGTGCCCCAATGACACTGAAGATGAAAGGCACTTTCTTGTTAAATGCCCTTTATATAACAACTTGAGGAACGAATAGCTCCCTTAATATCAATCGAAAATCAGTTGTTCCTCTTAATGATAGATCCTCCACCTAAACTCCAAAACATAGTAGTGAAATACATATTTAACTGTTTTTCCCTTAGAGATAAGGAAAAACAATCTTAGTTATACTGTCTAAATTTTTGGATTCAAGTCGATGTACACGTTCGTACAAAGCTCCAAATAAAATACTGTCTGTCTGTCTGTTGTATTACAGGTCTGTTTTGAATAAACATTTTTTTTTAATATGGCCTTGCGAAGCATGGTCCATTCAGGATGAATTGCCCTATATCATTATGACGTCAAATCAAAACAATCTATTGTTTAAACGCTAAGGATCACGGTCGTGGGAGGGGGACAAAACAGCAACAACACAAAGGAGATCGCTATCAAATGCATTTTGTAGAACGTAGAATAGCGGTAACAGCCACCAAATATGGTACATATTGTGGGATAAACATTGATACAGCTGATATCTGGAAACCAGACAATTAGAAGTTAAATTTTCCTCAGCAGAGCAGATTTAGTTCAAAATTCTATTGTTCATGTCGATTCTGTCCCCCTCATAAACAAGCCGTGACGTCATAATGATATAGGGCAATTGACTAATTAGCTTTTTACTGCCGCGCCTTTGTTTCGGTATCTTCTGTTTAACACAGTAGGCGGAGCATATGCTTTGGGGCGCCAAGTGTAAAAAAATTACTTAGCTGTATTTGTATTGTTTTTGTGCAATTTAGTAAATCACAATTTAAGTTGCTTTGCAATTTATATATCGCAGATAGTGAGCTATGTCATTTATAAATCGCAAGTGAAGCAACTTTGTCATTTATAATCGCAAGCAACGTAACTTTGTCATTTATAAATCGCAAGTAATATAACTTTGTCATTTATAAATCGCAAGCAGCGTAACTCAGTGTCATTTATAAATCGCAAATGTGCGATATGTAAATCGCAAATGTGCGATATGTAAATAGCAAATGTGCGATATGTAAATAGCAAATGTGCGATATGTAAATCGCAAATGTCGATATGTAAATCGCAAATGTGCGATATGTAAATCGCAAATGTGCGATATGTAAATCGCAAATGTGCGATATGTAAATCGCAAATGTGCGATATGTAAATCGCAAATGTGCGATATGTAAATCGCAAATGTGCGATATGTAAATCGCAAATGTGCGATATGTAAATCGCAAATGTGCGATATGTAAATCGCAAATGTGCGATATATATATCGCACATTTGCGATATAAGGTGATTGCGGGCTCAGCCTGATCAGCGGTATTGCGAAAGAAATTTTGGCGGGAAGTTTTGCTTGATCAATATGGCGGACAGAGAAACTCTTGTAAGACGGATTTCTACAGCAGTTTTCCGAGCCATTAGTGAGGTATTAGCCGTTCCAGAGCACTAGCAGGTAAGAAAATATTTATATTTCATCCAATTTATTTTGGCAATTCTCAGTTTGTTGGCCTCTTGATCGTCATGTTGGGTCTTATCATTTTAACGAGAATGGTTACTATTTCTATATATATATAGAAAATATTTTTCGTCGTTAACTTTATCTGTATTATTTATTTGATGAATATATACCGACCAATAAAGGGCCGTTAATTAACGGCCCCTCGACAGTCGGCTCGACAGTCTGTATGATATACGAAACGATAAAGGGCCGTTAATTAACGGCCCCTCGACAGTCGGTATAATAGTGCCATCCATAAAAGGCCATTAATTAACGGCCCCTCGACAGTCTGTATGATATACGAAACGATAAAGGGCCGTTAATTAACGGCCCCTCGACAGTCTGTGGATGGCACTATTATACCGACTGTCGAGGGGCCGTTAATTAACGGCCCTTTATCGTTTCGTATATCATACCGACTGTCGAGGGGCCGTTAATTAACGGCCCTTTATGGATGGCACTATTATACCGACTGTCGAGAGGCCGTTAATTAACGGCCCTTTATCGTTTCGCATATCATACCGACTGTCGAGGGGCCGTTAATTAACGGCCCTTTATGGATGGCACTATTATACCGACTGTCGAGAGGCCGTTAATTAACGGCCCTTTATCGTTTCGCATATCATACCGACTGTCGAGGGGCCGTTAATTAACGGCCCTTTATGGATGGCACTATTATACCGACTGTCGAGAGGCCGTTAATTAACGGCCCTTTATCGTTTCGTATATCATACCGACTGTCGAGGGGCCGTTAATTAACGGCCCTTTATGGTTTCGTATATTATGGATTTGTATTATCTGACTATCGAAAGGACAACTTTTTTATTGTATCTGTATATAGGATTATTCACGAAAAAGGCCGTTATGAAATGTTCCGTCATGTTTATGTACGTGACTTTAAAATTGCAGTGATACGTGATACGATCTGTTCACCCAAAACTACGATTGAAATTGTCAAATTACCTGTTAGTGTTAGTCTGTTATTGTTAATATTAATATTCTATATTCAGTTGACAATTCTTCGGGTTGCATGTGACGACATCAAAAATCTATAAGTCTGCTACAAGTACAAAGCTGTTCCACACATAAAATTTCACGTAGATAAAACTAAAAGAACCTCCCTGATTCCTGAATCAAGGCTATACTACCCAGGAATCACCAGACATTAAATGTTATTACTACAAGGGAAAGCGAAGGTTTTGGAAACATTTTATTAGATTTATGAGCAATACAGTGAAATCAGATAATAGTGAAATTTCCATATCTTTTCTTGTATAAATCAGGAATAAACTTCTTAGTGTTTTTTGAGAAGCCATATCATTGTAGAGTTGGAAAATGCCTGATAGCAACCGATCGGTGGTAGCTTCTGAGAAATGCGAACGTTTTAATTGACCCTCTGTAGACCCCTGATATTAAATGCTGTATTTCAGTGAGTAACGAAATATTCATGCTATAGATACAGAACATGATTTTCAGGTCAACTGATAACAATTGAAATATATTTCTCGAGTATTTATTTGGTCACGTGACAAATCACATGACTCGGACACTTCATTAGATGTCTTTTTGTGTGTTTGTATTTGTGTCTTTAAGTTTACAATGCAACAAATATTAATAAAAGAATTGAAGTCTGCATCATATTATATATATATAGGATTGTATAAAGTTTGTAAGATAGGAGGCAGGCTATATATATATATTCTTTTTGTTTTCTGCTGTTTAGTGTAATCTTAACACATGGTCCTAATCAAATGTGGGATCCCTGTGTTTCTTGATGCAGTGGGAGCACGTGTGTGTATTTCCCGCCCAATTATTCTCCCCAAAATTTCAGCAGCCATGTTTGTTGTTGAAGTGGAAGTCTTCGAGTGAAAGAGCCTTTCATACACTGTATCTTGGAAAAAGCTGTCATAAAAACCTGGAATTCTATTTATTTGGTACTCACGAAGTGTCTTATCATGTCTGTGGCGATTACCTAGAGGTAAGATGCAAATTTTTGGGGATAATGGTTAATTTAAATTTGCTGTAAAGAGGTTCGATATGTCTGCAGCCAGGACAACAAAACATTCAGCATAATCCAAGCTGCCCGAAGTGAATTAGCCACTTTATTAGCCTAACTGTCTACGATTATTCATTCAAATAAAATGTACCAGCTGATTGATAACATTGGTTTTGTTCCCGCTGAATTACAGTAGTTAGATATTAGTTAAATGATCTAAAATAGAAAGTTGTTATATGTTCATTGAGCAAGAGATCAACGCTGTTTTTACATATAATGCTTTCATGACATTATGCGTGTTGATCATTAATTTGTAGATACAATGGACGAGTACAATCGAGAGCACTGCATCATTCACTCTTCATCTTGTGATGACAATGAAAAGTTAGTTCCTCTGAAGGACATCAACTCATGGCAGACTTTACTCCAAGCGGCAAGAATTCGCAATCATAGACCAATTTTAGATATTGAAGAAACATTGCAAGAAAATGAAATCCCAAACATCTTCTACCACCGAAAATGTAGAATGCTATTCACAATGAAAAGAAAACTAGAGAAAATCTAAGAAAGAGTGCAAGAGAATGCTGACGAGCACGATGATGATGAGACGTGAAAAAAGACTTTGTAGGAGACCGTCACCCATTAACGCAAGAATATACGAGCCTGTGTGTATTTTTTGTGGCAAAGATAAGTTCCAGAAGAATCCAAAATCAAGGGAAAAGCTGATAAAAGCCGTTCAACTTAGGGCCGATCAAACCCTACGCCAATGTGCGACATCAAAACAGGATGCCCAGATTCTGGCCATTACTAGCCGGGATATTGTTGTGGCAGAAGCACATTATCATGCGTCGTGCTATAGGAGCTATACTAGAAGTAAAAAGGAACCTGGTGGTGACGATGACGGAGAAGAGAGTGATGAGAATGAAGTTTTGTATGAAATAGCTGAGAAAGCAGCCTACGAAGAGGTTTTTGATCATATTAGGAATGTAATTATCCCAAATAAGATCATTGTACCGGTCACCTCTCTGACGGAGAGATTGGACACATCTATGTCTAGACAAGGGCAAGCCTTAAAAACCTCTGCCAAGAAAAACATCCGCAGGAGGCTCGAGTCAGAGTTCATGGAAGCAATTCATATATTTTCCAATCATTCTGGAAAGCTTCTCTTAGTTCCAGACATCATATCAGTCCAAGATGTAGTTCTTGAGAATCAGAATCTGTCAAGAGAGCTGAACGTCTGGAAAACCAATCTGACTGATGCTAATAAGATAATAGATCAGGCGTCTTCTCAAATTAGAGAATCAATAAAGACAGAGATGAAAGCAACCACTTGGCCATGCCATCCAGCTGACATCAGCAGTAACGTGCACATGCCAATGCAACTACACGGTTTCTTGTTGGATTTATGACTGGAAATCCTGAAAATGAGAAGCCATTGGAGAGATTGATTACCCTTGTAGAATCTTTTGGCCAAGATTTGGTATACGCTGAACATGTGGCCAACATAAGTCAGCCAAGCATGTACTGCTTCCTTACGCAGTAAAAACTCTCACTGGAAACACTGAGATCATCAAGACACTCAACAGGTTCTGGCATGGCATGTCATATAGTCAGATGGAAGAAAACGATACAGTTTTGTGCTTGCAGAAGTTAGGCCAGAATGAGAGAGTAATACTTCCATCCTCCATCAAACCGAATGTCTTCACAAATCTTGCTTGGGACAACATTGATAGACTGGAAGAAACACTTTCTGGACAAGGTACTTCCCATCGTGTTAATGGAATAGCAATTCAGCCAAGAGTTTTTGGACCCGATCCACCGCCTGTCGAGCTTCCACGGATTGATAAATCGAAGAAGAGATCACTGAACTTCGAGAATCAAGCGGAGTTGGATGTCTATGTTGCTGGAGCTCGTGTGGGTCCCTATCCTCTTATTACAAAGGAAGACCATGTAGGTGACGCAAATGACGCAGCGAAGCATGCAAGTAACAAAAACATGCTGTGGATCCTGACTAGACAAGTAGATTCAGGCAATCAACAAATAACCAGCTGGACAGGATTTAACATCAAGACGAGAGACCAAGTGCCTGTTTCACAAGATGTCCTTCATTACCTCTCTACGATAAATGCCCCTGCCACAGACTTGACAACTGTGTTTGAAATCTTAAATCAGTGCGAGGAGATAAGAAAGCAACTGTGCTTAAACACCATCATCATTGTTATGGATCAGGCGTTGTTCGCTAAAGCATGCGAGATTACTTGGAAGCAAGATTGCTTTTCCAACATTTTCCTGAGAATGGGAACATTTCATACCATCTGTAACATGTTGTCAACCCTTGGTAAGCGGTTTGGTGATGGCGGCTTGAAGGACATCCTCATAGAATCACAGATAGTGGCGGAGGGGTCCATTAATGGGGTCGTCGATGGTAAGCAGTATAATCGAGCTGTAAGGGCACACAAGTATGTGTATGAAGCTCTGATGCGACTGGCGTGGGGAGAATTTATGAAGTGGCTGGAGAACAGTGATCCCGAACTCCTCATCGCCGTCAAGCTTTTACTGGAAAAGGTCAGTGCTATGACAAGTGATCTGAAGCAGGAAGCGTTTGACGATCTTCTGCAAAGTCCCCTACTGACAGAGGTAATGACCATGTGGAGAGAGTTCCTGGAGAAGCTACGCCACAGTAATGGAGAATTATCAGCATTCTGGATGACATATGTAGATGTTGTGGAGGGCATAGTCCTTGGACTTTTGCGTGCATCTCGAGAAGGCAACTGGTATCTGCATCTCCATGCCATTCGAATGATGATTCCGTGGTGTTTTGCTTATGACAATTAAGGTCAACTACGCAAGGTACCTTACGTCATACTATGCGCAGATCACTAATCTTGCCGAGACAAATCCAGATGTACATGAGGCGTTCATGAAAGGACATTTTTCCGTGCAGCTGTCCAAGAACAATCCATTTGGAAGGATACCTGTGCATCAGACTACTGACGTCACGGTGAATAAGGACACCCAGACCCCTGGAGGAACTGCGCGTTTTAGCCTCAAGCTTGCAACCGTACAGCGGTACTACATCACAGCGGAGTACAGGAGTACATTTCTGGGGCAACTGAGAGATATGGTACAAGGAGAAGTAAAATCCCAACACACAGATCTCCAGCGATCGATCTCGCATCAAGAAAGATGAGCAAGCCGTTTTTGCAGTGGTTGAGCTGATCCAAGGCTGGAACAATCCCTTCACTGAGAACCAGGATCTCGTCAGCATTGCTACAGCAAAGGCGCATCCAAAGGACGTTGCAACAGATCTGATGAAAGCGTATGAAATTGGCGAGAAATGCTACGCAACGTTCAAAGAGGAGCGCATAGAAAAAGTGCCACAAGTCAAGAAATTTCACGAGACCTTGAAAACTAATAAGTTGAAGACCTTTAGCCACATGAATAAGAAGCAAGTAACGTCGATGTCTAGTGGCAGATCAATTATTCTAAAAGCTGATCGGTCTCTGTTTGGCCGAATTATAGTGATGGCGCAAGGACGGAATCTTGAGATGGAGGATATTCTAGCACATCCTCTAGGACCATTACCATGGTCATTACCAACCCCAGATGGTTTCCTTCGCAAGACTAACAAGGCTGCTTTGGCGACTTTGCTCCAGAAGAATCTACTGCCACCTGAGCGAATCCCCGGTATCTCCGCTGCAGTAATTGATGGAATGAGCTTGGTGCAGAAAGTGAACGCTGACCATCTGTCTTTTGGAGATGTTGCTGACACAGTCTTGAGTATGGCGCTGAGGGAGGGTGCACAATGCAAGAGAATAGATGTAGTATTTGACACATACCGAGAAATGTCAATAAAGAACTTTGAGAGATCTCTGCGAGGCGAAGAAACTGGCCATCAGCTACGCAGCATCACAAGCACTCAGATCGAAATTTTCTGACAAGAATAAGCAATAAAACAAGTCTCATCAGTTTCATTGTCAGTGAGTGGAGGACGAAAAGATGCAGGGAGAAGTTAGACGACAAAGAGCTGTTTGCCACGATTGAAGATTTCTGTTTCCGAATTACCTCACAAGGCAGTGAAGAGGTACTTATCTTGAAGTGCAAGCAGGAAGAGGCGGATGGTCGCTTACTTCTACACGCATCCCACGCCGCAGACGAGGGGTATGGCTCAGTCATGATCTGCGCAGAAGACACGGATGTCTTCATTATGTCTATTGGATTTGCAAACGAAATTGACACATCGCTGTTCATCAAATGTGGAACCAGAAACCGCACAAAGCTCGTGGATGTCAATAAAGTTGCTAATGCTGTTGGCCAGGATGTCTGCAAGGCTGTGGTAGGGATGCACGCATATACTGGATGCGATTCAGTTAGCGCCTTCGCTGGAAGAGGAAAAGCGCAAGCGCTTAAGCTTCTAATAAGCGACAGAGAGAGCCGTGATACTTTCATCACATTGGGACAGGAGTGGCACCTCTCACCGGACTTGATGAAGAAGCTAGAAGCCTTGACATGCCACCTCTATGTTCTCAAATCAACTACCACGGCAGTCAATGATCTAAGGTATCAGCTATTCTGTGCCAAGAAGGGAGAAATTGAAAGCCACCAACTCCCGCCGTGTAGGGATTGCTTAGTTAAGCATTGTCAGAGAGCCAACTATCAGGCTGCTATATGGAGGCGATGTCTACGTCAGGACCCACAGGTGCCAAGCCCTGTTGGCAGAGGTTGGAAAGTTGAGAGAGAAGAAGGCACAGATCAGCTAGTAGTTGACTGGATGGACGGCAAGCCAGCTCCAGAAGCCATCCTGAACCTTTTGTCTTGCAACTGTGCAAGAAAGTGTTCATCTTCGAAATGCGTTTGTGTGGCTAATGGGCTGAGGTGCACAGATATGTGCAGCCTCACAAACTTTGAAAACCAGCCATCGGCTGAAGAGGAGGAGGACAGCAGCGTGGAAGATGAGGACGATCTGGACAGTGATGAGGAATATTAGGCCACTTTGTAGTTTTCTTGTCAACCAAAGTGTAAAATGCGAAGTGTTTTACAGTAGTGGATATTTAATCTGGTAACTATCTATAGGTTGATTGATGTTCAATTTGTTTTCCGCCAAAAATCCCTTTTTGAAAAAAAAAATTATCACGTGATCTGACTTTCCAAGCATGTGCATTAGCTTGATACTAGTCTCTAGAATAATAAATAAGATAATGGGGAGCTTTTCTTGGAGTTCTCGTCTCAATTTTCGGGTTCTTTCTCATCAATTTCGCTACAGCCTCGTTTCCATGCCGTGCCACCATCGATCGATTGCTATCAGGCATTTTCTGACTATTGGCCACATAACCTTCCTGAAAAACACCAGGAAGTTTATTCCCCCCTGATGATACCGACCAACCCTACTGGCTCATGGACTATTATAGTATATGGGGACACCAAGATGGCGGCCGAATACACAGTATTAAAGTACTAACTGTCAAATTGTCGTACATTCATGCCCACTGCTCCGTCAGAAAATAGTTTCACGTTCCAAAATTTGGATTATAAGTGTATTTTTGGTAGTTCTAGGAGGAACAAAATGCTTTATTTTATTTTCATGAAAACCACCACTATGAGTTTACTGTAAACTTTGGCAGGTCACCTCTCACCAGTTTCCCGACTGAATAGAAACATTCTACAGAGAAAGAGACATATAACAGGCAATTATAAACAACTTGAATCCTAGCCCAGTCAAGTACGTGAGCCGAAAAATTAGAAAAAAGAAGCAGTTTTGCTTTTGGGTCAGGAACAGATCGTATCACATATCACTGCAATTTTAATATCACGTACATAAACATGACGATCAAGAGGCCAACAAACTGAAAATTGCCAAAATAAATTGGATGAAATAGAAATATTTTCTTACCTGCTCGTTCTGCCTCTGCTCTGGAACGGCTAATGCCTCACTGATGGCTCGGGAAACTACTGTAGAAATTCGTCTTGCAAGAGCTTCTCTGTCTGCCATATTGATCAAGCAAAACTTCCCGCCAAAGCCATGCGCCTTCTTTCTTTCGCAATACCGCTCCACGTTCCGAGGAGGTGAAGGATATTTTAACTGCTAGAAAGACTTAATTCCCTGGGCAGGCAGAAATATTCAACGGATTTCGATAAAAGAACGCTCGATAACAGATAAGTTATCAAATAATCTATTCCCGTTTTTACAATGTTTTTACTGATTTTAGACTTACATAGTGAGAAAATAAGTACTGAATAGCAAATGAGAACGCTTTCCATAAGTTTTCTACCTGAAATAACCAAAACTTCAGCCTTTATTTGATGGCAGAAGATTTCACTTAATCTACCACCAAATTAGCGGAAATTGCAGCGTAACATTTGTTCTTAAAAATCCCGTGTTTACATTTTTGTAGATAATTTTTTTTAAACCCCAATATCAGCAATATTTTCAGGGAATAGACCAGTTTGAGGCAGTTTTCTTTGTTATTTGGCAAGTGCGCTGGAGTAGAAATTTAAATCCAGCGCGCTAGCTCGTGTCACGTGACTAAGTATTGTCGCCTGATTGTGCCCAATGCACCATCCAGAGTAAAAGACGGACAAACCGGCAGGGAGTAAGGTTGGAAACTGGGAAGGGGAAGGGAGAGAGGGTGCCATCCCCTGGAGAGGACGACCAGAATAGCGGCCAGAGGCAAGCCGGGTTAATTGCAGTGGAATGTGGGGACGCGGGAAACCCAGGGGATGGCAGCCTGAGCGTCAGTAATCCGACTAGGGAATTAGTATCCCTTTCACGCTGCCATGGGAAATAGGGCGGGGTGGGGGAGGGGTGGGGAGGTGATGGGGTAAGGGGTGGTCGGCGGAGGGGTACTAGACAGCATAAACGCTACAATACGTATACCGACGAAATGAATGAAATAAAACAAATAGAACACAAAGACTAACCCATCGAATAAAAACAGCACGGCACAAATGGAGCACGTGTGGCGCGAATTACTCTGGCAACTGATGCCAAACGTACGGATGAATGGGAAATAAAAACTAAATCATGAAAGGCGAACGAACTAGTAATACCAATGGCGTAATACAAACCTGCATAAGCGTTAAGCGAGAGAAAATGCGTGAGGAACAATAGGCTCATGGCAAACTACATGCTAAACGTATGATGACGATAACACTTAGCCCCAAACTCCTTATGGTAAATTAAGCACGGGCACGAAATGGTCGTAACTACACATACAACGTGCACTGCAAATAGAGTTATAATGGGACAGAGAAAGCTAACTTATGTAAATAGAAACAATGATCCACAAAAATACACTTGTATTCAAGAAACAAGTACCCATGCTAAACTCACGAAAACCCATAACAAAAGGTAATGTGCAAAGAAATAACAAGTCGAACGACCAGGAGAAAGCACTAACCGAGGAACATCAATAATACCGTTGGAATCCGTGACCACGAGGCAAGTCCGTATAACATTACCTTAGTGCATAACACAGTGGTGACCACTGATATATCAAAGCAAATATATAGATAAAATCCAAAAAGAAAAGGTACGGCAACACAAATACCAAACTCACGGCAGAGCATGCCAAAACGTGCAAAAATAAAGACTAAAGCGAAGAATAGATAAACGAATTAGAACTGTACAAATCTGTACAAATCTGTATTTGTGAGGCCAGGACGCAAACTCACGGCAACATATGTGCCAAACTCACGGCCGAAAACGTGTAAAATGAAAAACTATAAAGCGAAGAAATGGAACACTAATTAAAATACCACCGCACTACACAAATCTGTATTTGAGAGGCCAGCATGCAAACTCGCGGCTACACGAGTGTCAAATTGACGGTAGAGCATGCCAAAACGTGCAACTAAATAAAAGACTATTTAAGCGACTAATTAGAACATTACTGCACTGAACAATCTGTATTTGTGAGACCAGCACGCAAACTTACGGTAACACATGTGCCAAACATACGGAAAACATGCCAAAACGTGCAAAATGAAAGGCTATACAGCGAGGAATGGAAAACTAATAAAACATTATCGCACTACACAAACCGTATTTGTGAGGCCAGTATGTAAAATCACGGCAACACATCTGCCAGTCTCGGCGAAACATGCCAAATGTAAATAAAATAAAATAAAAACTAAAGCGACTGCACAAATCCGTATTTGTGAGGCAGCACGTAAACTCACGGCAAAACATGCCAAAACGTGCAAAAATAAATGGACTAAAACGAAGAATAGAAAATTAACTAGAACATTATTTTATACCGCACTGCACAAATCCGTATTTGTGAGGCCAGCACGTAAACTCACGGCAACACATATGCCAAACTCACGCCAATACATGCGAAACGTGCAAAAATAAAGGACTAAAACGAAGAATAGAAAATTAACTAGAACATTTATACTGCACTGCACAAATCCGTATTTGTAAGGCCAGCACGTAAACTCACGGCAGCACATATGCCAAACTCACGGCAATACATGCCAAACGTGCAAAAATAAAGGACTAAACGAAGAATAGAAAATTACTAGAACATTTATACCGCACTGCACAAATCCGTATTTGCATGGGAGGCCAGCACGTAAACTCACGGCAACGCATGTGCCAAACTCACGGCAATACATGCCAAACGTGCAAAAATAAAGATTAAAATGAAGAATAGAAAATTAACTAGAACATTTATACCGCACTGCACAAATCCGCGTCCACATACATATGGTAGTAACGAAGGAATAAAGCAATATAGACCAAAGCTGAATTACAACGAAGGCAAAATACACCGGCGAAACTACCAAGGAGACTAAAACGGTGATGCAACGCAAACCATGATAGACCAAAACAAAATACATACACAAGCGTAAGTGAGCACAAGGACAAAAGGTAAACAACAACCTGAATCATGCACATAGTGGGAAAAAGGATGAAATTGCCTCTAGCTCTGGCGGCTGGTGGAAGATCTTGACCACCTGGGACATTATGTTGAGCTGCCGGAACTCTCGCGGCTTGGGGTACTTGTCCTTCCATTTTCAGTACGATAAGCAGCGAGGAACGAGGTGCAGGTGTTCTGACGCGAACTGTGCGACGAACCTTGGTGGAAATCTTATTTATACTCGCTCTGGAAGGGACTGTTCCGAATAGACAAGAGAGGATAACTTGATCAACGGTTTTCTCCTTACCAATAAATAAAAGTCATGGTGTGAGGGCAGATTTTTGTCAGTCTCCAATTCCCTAATATTATAAAACCAAAACAGTGCCTATTAACCCCAAAACATGTTTTAAATTGAAACTTTAAACCATTATTTAGAACTTAAAGCATAAATGGGAGGCTAAAACGTAACTGTATTTTTTTACGGCCCTTCAAAGTTGAGAACCAGAACATGTGGCCGTCATTTTTTCAATTCCCTTTGGGGGCCTGGAGACTAGTGGCATGTGACGTTTCCATACAAACATCTCTTATTTCTGTGACTCTTGCAAGCTCACCACATGCAAGATAAATATCCAATGAAATGTCACCAAACTTGGTAAATTTACTAATTTCGATGTGCTCTTTCTTGTTAGCCTCCTCCGCAGGCATCTCTAAAGGTCGCTTCACATGAAGGAACAAGTCCCCTCGTCTGAACTAGGAAAAATATTGTCGCGGGGACAAAAATTTGTCCCCAGGACTTGTCCCTGGAACTTGTCCCTTCGTGTGTGCCGACCTCAATTTTCGAAGAAATCAGATTTAAAAAATCGGGAATTGGGTTGCCACAGGGAGCCCATAATCTGATTTCTTCAAAAATTAGAGATGCCTGGGGAGAAGGCTACTTTCTTGTGGAGTTTATTTCCTACTGATTAGACTATAATAGGACGCTTTTCCTTTATGAATTATTTTTCTTATTTTCCAACTCCTTAAGGAACAGCAAGACAATGGTCTAAATCAGAGGAACAAAAGAAACCGTGTAAAGGATTCTGGTAGTTGTAGTAAAATGACGCCCGATTGACGTCATAATTCCAGGGCCTCACCAAGACTCGCGCCGACTTCCAACTGGAAACCCCAAATCGATGTTTTCGCTAACTTTGACGCCACTAAAATTGCGTAAGTTTAGTTTTTTTCACTTATATTTTTTCGAATTCTTAGTCAGAGCGCTATACAGAATAGATGTAAAAAAAATTGGGGTTAGGGAAGAGGTCAAAACAATGGATTTCGAATGGGACCCAATTTTGTCAGGGGAGGTGGTGGGTGGCGGGTAATACCCCCTACCCCTTTTTTCGAGGGTGATTTTCTCGCGTTGTAAAATAGGGATACCTGATTTTAATGCAGACACACGTTCTTCTCTGCCTGTAGAAACTAGAAATGTAGTTACTTCTTCAATAAGTATCTTATTCAAGAAGATATTTGTGGTCAAAAATCTAGATTTTGCCAAAATAGGTGGTGGGTTCCGGGTACAACCCCCCTTCCATCAAAATTGGGTCCCGCCAGAGTACCATTGTTTTGACCTCTTCCCTTATAGGCAGCATTTGCAGTGGTCGCGGCTAGATTCCATCCGCCAGAAGGGACAGAAGGTCGAATTGCAATTTTCTCGGTTATATTTCTAGGGTACAAACTAAAGCGGCGCTTTTTTAGAACTTTTATACTGCATGCTGGTTACTTCATTAGACACCAGTTCCTGCTCTCAATGAAGTATTTTAGTGCAGTGCATTTTGGGATTGCGTCCTTCTGGCGGATGGAATCTGGCCCTGACCCGTTTGCAGTTGAACGTTCACACGAGGAAGGGTCACATGACTGCAGTATCACTTGAAAGCGTTAAAGTGCCTATGAAGCTAATTTTTTTATTTTAGATATCAATTCTAAATCAAGTGAATAGTAGAATGGTAAAATATATTTTGCTTTGAATGCTGTGCCGCTGAGTTAAGGAGGTTTTAATATCCAAAATGCTAATTACATGACGTCAGGGGAGGCATCTGCAATCACTTCTTAGTGGTTGTGAATGGGCGTTTCTACTGATATAAGAAAACAAATTTCTAAAATCATTTTATTTCAACCATGGGTATAACACTGCTAATTAAAAAAAAAAGTTTAATTGTAACAAAAACAATTTGTATAATAATTGTGGCTCCCCTGACGTCATGTAATTAGCATTTTGGATATTAAAACCTCCTTAAGGTTACCGGATACCTTCAGGGTGCGTTTCCAGTCTAAATTATGTAGCGCCTCGAGAAAACATCGTAGATAAATCATTCATGTATCATTTTAAAGCTTATAAAATTGGCTACAAGAATACATACAAAGTTTTGAGTTCTTTGAAAATCTCGAATTTTCCGCCATCCCGTTTCTCCGATCTAGTGAGATGGCTTTCAGAAGTTCCGACTCCGAAAATATTTTAAAGTTTAAAAATATGTTTGCTTTGTCGTATTTCAGAGGAATCGTATTACAAAAGGGTGTCGGGGAATTTCAAAATTCGATTTAATTCAAAAGTTATCATGCTTTCCGTGAAAAGGCGAAAAATAATCCGAGTAGATATGCGGGATACGTCGTCAAGAGCTCTCATTTTAGAATTTCCCAATTCCCCGACACCATTTTGCAGCTGAGATATCAATTGACATTTTGTGAAAATTTCGCACAAATGGAATAAATTCCTCTTGAGTGGGAGCTTTTTTAAAACGCTATTTTGATTGAAAATCGAAAGCGAGAAAATAGCACTTCAAAAAATCTAGCAGTCTGTCGTGCGTGAATCTGAAGCCCCGCCTCTCCAACAATTAGCAAGCTCTTGGCCAATCATTTCTCATCACAGTTCAACTATCTGTCAAGATTTCCCGCCAATGTTGATTTCCGATCAAAGATACGCGCCGCATCGAGAAAATGTTTTTCTTTCTTTTGTGTGACTTGAAAAATGGTAGCGGTAAGAGTCAGCTGGTTTCCCAGGCTAGAAAAATGGGAAAGGAAAAAAAACCTCGAGGGGCAAAGCCAAGGTGAACACCTATAGAGATCACGCCTTGAATGCCAGCATAGTTAGTAGAGGAGACAGCGATTTGCAGGCGTCTGAAACAGCACGGCAATAGCGAGATCGTGGTTCAACCGATTCAGGGTCACCGCCAGACTACGTTTTCATCTAAGCTTTCTTGGAAACAAATATTCTCTCGGCTGGCTCTTATCAATTCTACTTTATGTTCAGATGTGGACCACTCGGCACTCTGTCTGAAAGTGAAAATACGAACGCTTGTCGGGTTTTGCGAGGACTCCTATTTCGCTATATGTTTGGCCTCGTTTTGCTTTTCTTTTTTCTTTGTTTTTCAAGCTTAGGGTTAGGGCATCCTGCTTGCTTTTCGTAAGATATAAGGCCAACATCCGATGGAATTGTGGAATCGTGTGTGGAAAAACGTTTCTCAATAAACGTAAACTGAATTTAATATGTGCCGATTTCCCACACCGTCGTTACGGGCGAGTGAGCACTTGTCATGTGTTTATTGATCTGCTGTCAATCAAAAATAACCTTTTACTTCCGGTTAAAAACTTCCTTTTGGTATTTCTCCGTCAATATTAATTTTTTTTTAACGGAGTTTTTGGTATATGAGACACTACTACTAAAACTACATTTCTGTGTGAAAACATTTTTTTTCCATCTTTTTCGTTTTGAAGGTATCCGGTAACCTTAACTCAGCGGCACAGCATCCAAAGCGAGATATATTGTACCATTGTACTATTCACTTGATGTAGAATTGATATCTAAAATAAAAAAATAAGCTTCATAGGCACTTTAAGGTTTACGAGTTATGTTAGTATGTGCAATTTGGTAAAGATTCGCTTGTTACGGTCAGCGGTGTTATATAAGGTTCATTCAGCACACACAACGGTCAAGCGTCTGCGCGTGCGTATTACGGTCAGTCTGGTGGGCGGCCGCGCGAATTTCCCGCGCAAAAGTTACCTTAAAACATATTACAGTGAACTTCTACCCCCAAAAGTTAAGAAAAATACGTGAAAGTTAAGCTTTTTATTTTCACAGTCGACGGGAAATTGAACAAACTTCAAACTGTGAGTTTACCAAATGTTTTCGTAATTTACCAAAAAAGTTCTCAAGGTTTGAAAACGGGTGTGCGAACAGTGACGGCCGCCGGCTCGCTTTGATGTTTTGGAATATGTTGCTGCAAGACTTTTGACGCATGCGCAGACGTTTGACCGCTGTGTGCATTCAGCACAAAAGTGCTCATTATTTGTCAAAGCTTTGCTTTTGTATCAAATTCGGCAAAATAAATGATTTTTTGACAAGCATTTGTTTAGCATTTTAGTGATTTTTATGAAATACCACTAGCATTTTAGTAAGAAAGTGGAGCATTATGCATTTTAGTAGGAAAAAAAAGCATAATCTACAAAGCCCTAGCTTGTAGCTTGCGTAGGCTTGTAGCGCTTGGTACTTGATTTAGAAAAAAACAATCGACAAGTGAATCGAAGCAACACAATACCTTCCGCTCAATGATCCTTGAAGGGGAGAGAAGTAAAAGGGGACGTACACAGAAGTTTGTGCTCTCAGATGTTGCATCGATCGGTGTAAATAAGCAGCTTTATTTGGCCTTCTATTTTTAAGGCGCCTACTATGTCTTTTGACGTATTCTAGAAAGCTATTAGCTGTTCGGAATCGCGTCAACCGAAAATATTCCCGGCTTACGAATTTGTTAGTAGTCTTGAACAGAAATAAGAATTTTCTAGCCCAAGTAAGTGTTGCAAAGTTTTGTAGAGGTACGATTATTTTAGGGATTTTTTTTCCTTTAGGCAATTCTTGAAAATGTGTTGTTCTGACTCTATTGATCAGACGATTTCGGACGTACGAATATTTTAGGGGAAACCTTTTAGTCTCCCCTTTCTTCTATAATTTTCTAGGGATTGAAAACAAATTTTCTAGCCAGTATTTCAGAAAACAATTTCCAAGGGACAATTTTTTCAAATCCGAAAGTTTTAGGGTAACTTACTCTCCCGAACAGCTTTTTTAACCGAAAACTTCGTTTGGGTGCCCTTGTAGAATGCACACAGTCAAGTGCTGCTGAAATAATATCTAAGCGAACGTATTTTCACTCTTGTCATAGCTTTGTTTTAAGTATCGAAGCTCTTTTCAACCATGGAAACTAAAACCATTTCAAACTCTTGGCACTATAGCTGCCAGTGGAGCGAGATCAGTCGTGCCGTAGTCAGGACATTTAGAAAAATAATCGAGAAGTAAAGCAACAAAATAAGGGCTTCTCACCAATGATCCCAAAAGGCGGAAAGGCGTAAAAGAGCACATGCTGTCAGTTGTGCTGTCAGACCTCGCACCGGTACGGCTTTGTTGTTCCACCTTTCCCAAGCCACACGTTGTAGCCATTTCAGGGAAGACCAAAGGAAGATTTCTGTAAAAAGCTGATCGAATTTTAACCTCCTTTCCCCACCGACTGCTTCCATCTTGGATCGCCCGCGCGAGTAACCCGAGCGATATCGAATCTGATTGGTCGACTGTCACGTGTTCAAAAAATCCTAACCCTCACCAACCCACTCGCTGGCCCAAAGCCAGCCCGAGTAATAATGACATTAATCAGTGACACATCCTTAAGGTGGCTCATCCACCGATGGAAATTGTTTCACGAAGGCAGCACCATCTACTCAGTTATTTTAAGACCCCGAGTGTTGGTCTGGCCGGGGTTCAAACCGGTCGACCTCACGCACAACAGACCGGCGCTTAACCAATCAGTGAGCTAACCGGGAGGCAGTTAAATGTTAATCTCCAGTTGCCCTGCCACTTCAGGAATGTACGGTTAGAGATTGTTAAAATGGTTGGGTATAGCCTGAATTTCAGCTGTCTCCTCCGGTTCGTTCCTCCCGAGAGACGTCTGAATCCAATAGCCGATAATGCCGTCCAGTGACGTCAAAGCGATTAAAAAATTAATTTATGCAAATAAAATTGTCACGGCGGTAGTAAGAGTTCGTGGGTCACAAAAACAAAGCCACGCTCGCCTTGAGAAATTATTTGAGATTGTGCCGGCCAAAATAAAAGCCTTACCTATATATATATATATATCCATCCCATTTTCTTCTCAAGTGCCTCTTATGTTGTGAAAACCTTTTCGAAGCAACAAATCGTTATATTATATTTGGAGGCAAAGTACAGTTGATCTTAGTCTTTCCGTTGATCTTTGTACACGTGTCGCGATCTGCCGTTCGAATCGACACAGCTACGAGATATTACCTATGTAAATGATGCAACAGAAAAGTAGAAAAACATGAAAGGATAATGGAGAATTTTCGAAGAAATACGAATCTTTTACGGGAAAGAACAGTTCCTTGAAGAGAGTAGCGACATTCTTTACCACTGCGAGTGTGAACAAATAAGATTATCAACAACCCCGAGGACGCGACGCGATAAAATGTACATGTTTACAGGTTAGCCGGCCGGTTATTGTGCAGGACACTTTCAATCCATTTCCAGATGTTTTCCTTACGAATTCAAGGTCTTTGCCAAAGACAACCACTCCACTGAAACTCAACTAAATCAGCAATCGCGAGTCGAATAATCCTGCCGTCTTCAGGGCTTATAATTATGCGAAATTATAGAATATGAACCAATCAAAGATCACTACCAGGTTTTCTGGTAGTGGAGTCACTGGACGGCATTATCGGCTATTGGATTCATGCAGACGTCTCTCTCGGGAGAAACGAACCAGACGAGACGGCTGAAATTCAGGCTGGGTTGGGTAAGCTTAGTATGAAAAACAATAGAAAATGCATTAATACGTACATTCCTGAAGTGGCAGTCTGCAATTACTCCCTCCCAGTTTCCTCCCTTCTAGTGTGTAAAGGGTTATTCAAGGCGATTGTACAGGTGGAAACAGATTTTATTGAATTAACTGCTATACGTACTGTACAGTGAGGATCATTGGCTGCTAAAACAATTACTCAAAACCAGTACATTTATTGTCCCAATTCAGATCGTGTGACAGCTCTCCAGAGGATTCAGTGCTTTCTTTTCCAATTAGAGAAAGCGATATATTTCCTCATGGTATAAAGAAAAACAAGAAAATATTACTCAAGGGAAAAGTCAGGTGACCTGAATTGGGACAACAAATGTACAATCTAAACCGGCAATTGAATGGATTATTTTCACATAATTTAAATCTACAATATTTATTATCAGTCTCAACTTCCACTTTTGAAGCAAGACCAATCTGTGGCTGTGTTGACAACTTGCCTACGCTAGACATAGTAGGTACCCTTTTATACCAAGATCCAATTTACTCTAAATAAATCTTTGTCCAGCCATAAGAATGCAAAACAAAGTGCAATTGAAGCACATTTCTCTTTTCTTTTGAAAACGTGGTTGTGCTCTATACACAAAACAAAATAAGGTAGATTAGCCCGTAGAATATATGATTCTGTACTTTGCAGAGTTTTGTATGTACTTTAGCATGAAAAGAACATCATGAAAACATTTTGGTTTCTGTTGATGAAAAAATTAAAAAAACAGTATTTCTGTTACCCTGCAAACACGGTCCATGAAAGTGTTAACTATTAGAGTGGTCATTTAGCTCTACTCATCATCTGTCATCAATCTGTCATTTTCTTCTTTTTCTTCTTTTTCTTTTCACTTTGACCTTCTTGCTGTTCTTCATTATCTGAATCAGCTACTTTCCGTTTTTCTGCTTTCTTTTTCTTTGGTGACTCACTCTCTTCCTCTTCTTTTTTTGGTTCATTTTCCAGTTCCCCAGTCTTTATTTTCTTCTTCTTTTTCTTCGCTGACTCTTCATGATGTCCATTTTGCACAACCTCTTCAACCAGAGAATCTTCTGTGTTAGATTGGCTTTTCTTCTTCTTTTTCTTCTTCTTCTTTTCAGGACTTCCCTGCTCTACATTATCCTTCTCTTGAGTGAACTCATCTATGGCCTCTTTCATTGCATCTATGTTCTTTTTAGGAGCTTCTCCTGTCTCATAGAAGTTTAATCTGTCCTCAACTTGTTCATGAAGTTTAATTCCAAACACAGAAGTCGGAGTTTCTGGAAAAAAGAAAGAAAAGAAATGTCATATTTTTAGGGTTTGAAATCGGCGATTTAGTCTTTTTTAGGGGATGTCCAAGCGAAATCCATTTTTCTTGGTGATTTTTAGAACACAAGGAACATTTGAGGGTGGAACATTATTCACGGTTTGCCATTTTTTTAGGGTATTTTTCGAGGTTTTCCGACAGTCACCCCCACCATTTTTACCTTGAAGAACCCCCCGGGTTTTGACCAACAATGCTGACAAATGTCTTGCTATGTGCATGGCTGGGTAATGCTGTGGACTTCTTAATCACCCCGTCCTCCCTCGGAATAACAAACAATAATGAAGACCTTGGTGGAAAAAGGGCAAAGTCTATCCTGATCACATTCTAAATTCTCCTTCAATTTCTTTGTTTTCTAAGGGAGAATTTAGAATGTGACCAAGAGTCACTTACACCCTTTTTCCACTGAGGCCTTCAATTACAAATATTTTTGCTATAGAAACGGATTGATTACTTGGTTGTTTTGAGCTTTCATAAATTCCTCTTCCATCTGACGGCCCTCTTAACTAGTGAGAACAGAAAATGCCGGTTTTCCTATTCTTAAGGCTCAAATTGTCAGTGATGCCTACAGTATTTTGCACACAGCCCTTTACATGACCATGTCACTGGAGAGATGTCTTAAATTATACGAAGTGAGCATTGCAAACAAGTGCATCAGAAACAAATTCAACACAAGAAGATAAAACCGTATCTTCAAAGCTGCCATATAATAGTGTTTATTATTTAACAAGCTAAAAATTACTGCAGGATTATTATGCACAACTTCACAGCCATGTACATGTAATAATTTTATCACTTTTATGTTGTGTATTTTATGTATTATGTCAATAATAATACAAAACTATCGCACTATGGTGAGCGGGCTTTCCAACATGCAGCACCAAAACTACAGAATTCCCTCCCAGATGCAATTCATCAATGCGAGACTATAATTAGTTTTAAGACAAATATCAAAACCTATCTTTTTAATCGAGCTTACAATTAGTCAATTTATATCTATAAGTTCCATTAGATATTTTTATTCATTAGATATTACATATTTTAACACCCAAGTAAATCTTACACTTCATATATATATATATATATTTTTTCAGCGAAGTGCAAAAACTTTGACCCCCCACACCTCAACTATATCAATATATTGGGTGCATTATGGGTAGGAGTAAGTTCATTAAAATGCAACTACAGCCAAATATCCGTGCGCGTTTGCAAATCATCATAGCGAAGACTTGTGTTTACAAGTTTACAGTTCAAGAATTTATCTAGAATACAACACTTTTACTCGGAACAGGCAGGAAAGTTTAAAATAAAGTAAATGCACTCTCTATTTACTGTTTGAACAAATATTCTTCCTGATTTTATATTATAAATTAATGTTTACGTTAGCAGAACGTAACGCGGACGGAACTATCATGCCGAATTTCATCTGCGAAGCAAGAATTCAATGCTATTTTTGACATTGTCTCGCGGAAAATTGAAGAGATTAAAATAGCTTCAAAAACTCATGAATAATTAATGAGCATTTTGTCCAATCAGATGAAGCAAATTAGTCACGTGCATGCTCCTTTATACCTGATAAAATCGCATCATTCTAAAAGGCCCACGGAGGGATTTGAATTCTGTCCCAGGGGGAAACGGGGTTAATGATTGAGACAATAGAATTTCTATTGATGTTTCAGCTTTCTCATTGAATTGCTAATTAGGATGAACATTTAAAATAAAGAATACTAATGTACATGAAATTATATATAAAGTTTCATCCTAATTAAGAATTCACTGATAAAGACCCAAAGATAGCAAAAAGTACATGGAACATAAGGTACCTAGATAATAAATTTTGCACTAGATTTACTAATATCAGCAGACTACCGGGATACACAGATAATATTTTTAAAATGAAGGTATCCAACTTGTTTACCGAGCCACTGTTTAGTTCCAATTATTAAACCAAACTCAAAGCCGTAAAATAATAAAAATGTGCATTAAACTTACATATTTTGTGCCGAAGTAAAAAGTTTAGAGTCTGCCGTCATGTCAGTCACATTGCTTTCCAAGTCTTGAACTTTATCGAGGTAAACCACGACACCAAATCCTTCAAGTGCAGGTTCTTGTTGCATTGCAAAACACTGCTTCAAACAACATAGTATGGTAATTTCTTCATGTCATTCCCTTGAGATGTTCGTAATTGCAGACGGTGATTACTCAAATATTTTGCATGGCATTGTGAATACAAAGGTTCAATGGTTCATTAAGTAACCATTCCCTTGAGATGTGCATCTTTCTTTCATTGCATTCTTAAAGCGTTTTTGAGGCCCTTGAATTTTTAAACTTGATAAAACACTGCTGTTCGTGTTTTAAACAGTACTTAAAGGTTTACACACTTTCAAAAATTTATTGACAACAAATACATAACATTTTGATAAAGAAACGGATAGAAATTAACGTATCCCATATCATTGCCATATTTTATGGTATTAAATGATTCTAAAAAATTATGATAAACTCTTAGTTATTCCTCTTGAAATTCTCTTATCCAGTTTTATTCAAGGTACGGAGGGAGATGCAGGAAATGACATTTTTGTACAGCTATCCTGTTTTTATGGTATAATTTTTTTAGTAAATGCTTTTATGAAAGGTACGTTCGATAATTCTTGGTTTCGCATTGCTGAATGTTCTTATTATTGTTGCACAGTTTTCTTTCATTCTTGAAAGAGCAAGGCCCTGAGATTGACACACAACATAATGTATAGACAAATGATCCTACTGAACTGCATTTAGGCATATTAAAATTGAATCATTTCATCTAAATCCTCCTTTCTTTGCAGAAGTTAACTACAGTTTACATTATTTCATTCCAGAAAAAAAGACTAAAATTACACTGACAGAAAAAAATTGTTCTCCTCAGATTCTAAACTTTCTTACAAAAATGCATGTTTCACATCAAATATAGGCTTTCAAGTTTCCACAAACCTCACTTTCTGTCCCTGAACACTGAAACGTGCCCAGCACCAAACCACCATTCCATAAGCACTTCAGAGCAAGCTAAATTCAACCACTCTGACCGCAAAGCATGCCGGGAAATCCAATCCACCGGTGGCACAGCACTTCCCCATCTTCATTCTTCAAAATATATACTAAGTCTAAAGCCATTTCGACCTAATACCTTCATATTGGAATCAATGGCAAGTAAATATTGTCCAATATTCCAAAAATACTATGATAGGTGGCTCCAGACCCCATTTATAAAGCCCACACTAAAGTGACCGAAGACGTCCTGGCCCATTCACGAGTGAGAAATGAGGCTCTTTCTCTGTCACAATAAACTGGCACAAACTCGGTTCTTTGAGAAAGTGCTGATTGAAGCTCTCATCAGACTTAATGATGTCCTCCAGCACTCTATAAATGGTGAAAAAGGCTTTAAAAATCCTGAAATTCTCTGTATTCCTCCAAACAAACTTCCCACCAGCTCCGTCAAGTAATCCACAACTGCTTTCAAAATGGCCATCTAAAAACTTTGAGCCCCCAGTATTACAGGTCAGTTGAAAATTCCATGGTAACAATGACTACAGTTTACTTAGGGGGGGTTCTGTTTGGTCTAGAAATAGCTAAAAATCACTTCCAAAGACTCAGGGCTGAAAGGGTTAAGCTGTCCTGCCTGTCCCGAGTAAAAATGTTGTATTCTAGATGAAATCTTGAACTTTAAATCAATTGCATAAGTCTTCGCTATGACGATTTGCAAACGCGTGCGGATATCGGCTGTAGTTGCATTTTAATTACTTTACTCCTACCAATAATGCACCCGATATAGTTATATAGTTGAGGTGCGGGGGGGTCAAAGTTTTTGCACTTCTCTGTATATTTTTACATACATGCAAGTAATTTATATATCTTAATAGTTCTAGACTTATTTTAGTACCACATGAGATTGTAAAGCACCATTGGGCTAAATGGAAATGACGCTATATAAATGCTACTTATTATTATTTATTATTAAGGTATAATATTTATTTCATTACCCGAGAAGCAGTCAATTCTGGATGCAATGGAGCATTTGTTGGCCAGATATCTTGAGATGCGTCCCTTGTTCTTCTTATCGGCACGGCCAATGAATGATGAATGGAAGATAAGGCCATACTTTGGAGTGTTGCCTTTCTTCTTAAGTGCTCTACAAGAAGGAAGGGAAAATAATTAGGATAACATCAGCCAATAGAAACTATAAGCTCGTACTCTAAATTATTGTTAAATACAAAGACCTTCTTTCAGTGCTTTCCTGTTCAGATAAACTTGTTAGAGATCAGCTCCTAGGATCATCGGTGTCCTAAGTTAGGTCATCACAACAGGACTTAACACTATTGGTGTAATTTATGCATTAATACCAGGGCTGTCGTTAAGTTTGTAATCAGCCATAACTGTTAAGTGCACCAAACCACAAATGTGACATCTTACAGGAAAACGTACACTAACGGATATCCGTTTAACGGGCAAAAATTAACGGCTAACGAACGGATAGCAAACGCTTTTACAGAGCGTTCAAGCGGGTTAGTTAACCGTTCTAACGGGCAAGCTAAAATTTCTAACAGTTTACCAAAGTGTTCTAATGGGCAAGCTAAAATTTCTAATGGTTTACCAAAGCGTTCTACCGGGCAAGCCAACTGCTCTAACGGGCAAGCTAAAATTTCTAACGGTTTACCAAAGCGTTCTAACGGATGGTCTTGGCTATTAAACGGTTAACAAAACGTTCTAACGGATCAGGTCTTGACCATCACTAAAAATAATTATGGTCAGCTAAACATTCTGTCATTGTTTTTTTTCAGCAGGCTTGTACTAACTTGATTTTGATTGTTCGTCGGATAATATGGCATCTCAGGCTTTGTTTCAGGTGATGGAAGGGTCGCCAAATGAAAGGATTGCGTTACTAAACACCACCATCCTGCTAGTTCGGTATTTATATTTCACCGGATAAACTTTACCTCTTAATAATTCTTCAGTATTTTGTTGACATCAAGAAGCTATGATTTGCATGAAGACCGATTGTCTGGTTTTAGACACACAACACCGGCGGAGTGCCGTGAACTTCTTTTTAAAATAGTAAGTTTAATACCGCTTCTCAGCTTTACCAGTTTGCCGCTGCGAAGGACACTACATTTCGGAGTTCTCACGCCGTTTGGAGTCTTTGTTTCTTTTGGTAATGAAATATCTGTGTGATCCGGGATTAGAATCCGATCTTGGATTCTCCCAAAGAAATGCAGCCGCTGCATGTCATGCCTTCGATCGATGCTAATTTGCATATTATCACACTGGTCTTATAATTTCACAAAACTTTGGCCGCGTGGATTGCCAAGTTCGTTTGGAACTTGGGAAGTACGCTCCGAAGTACGCAAATTACTTTTGTATCTGTCAATCAAATTGTGATCTTGGAACTTCGATCTGAACTTCACAACAAAGTTGCTCGCGAAGTTGGGAAGTTGGAGGTGAAGTTCAATCCCATTTTATAATGGGATATTCTTTGTAACCTGGTTCATAAGCATGCACTACTGTAGTACAAACTAAAAGGCTGGATGGGAAATTAGACGATGATACATTTTGCCAAGTTCTCAACTTCGCGAGCAACTTTGTTGTGAAGTTCTGACCGAAGTTGGAAGATTTGTGCGGGAAGTGATCTAATTAAACAAAAATATGTCACTCACTTGTCTCTCATTTGATCATTTGCGACAGATGTCTAGCCATGTTTAGCATGTGTGAAACTTGTGTGAAACGGGTGATCGTTGAAACTAACGGATGAATGTTTTGATCTAACGCTGTATAAAACGGGTGAATGTTTTGATCTAACGGATGAATGCTTTGATCTAACGTCATGGACAATTTCTAACGGTTGTTCTAACGGTTGTTCTAACGCTTTCTCGAACCGTTCTAACGGCATGGACAACATTTCTAACGGTTGTTCTAACGCTTCTAACGCTTTCCCAAACCGTTCCAACGGCATGGACAAAATTTCTAACGGTTGTTCTAACGCTTCTAACGATTTCTCAAACCGTTTCAACGGATACCTAACGGATGACGAACGGTCTGGCCCGTTTAACGGATATCCGTTAGTGTACGTTTTCCTGTGAGAGATCACAAATTATGGCCATGTAAGGCCATGTTCAGAGGGGCCATAACAGCACCTGTAACATACAGTGAGCTCAGCTGTGACAGGTGTTATGGGTAATGGCCCTTAATGACAACTCTGAATACTATCACGAAACAGAATAAAGTTCCCTCACTTATCCAACATTACTGTACCTGAAGAGAGCTTTCTCTGCTCCTAAAATCTGTACTGTAGATGCTGGATACTTAGCCAGGTTTGTCAAACTACCAGCATGTGAAATAAGCCTTGCTCCCACCTGAGGGTAGAAAAAAAAAATAGATGTTAAATCCTCACACTGCACATGAACTGATCTGTACACGACCCTTTCAAATAGTGCTATCCTGTTCAGACAAACTTGTTAGAGATCATCTCTTGAAAGATCATCGGTGTCCTAAGTTAGGTCATCATCACAAGATACAGTCTCTATAATCACACACAATGTAACTATTCACACAGCATTAAACTAGGTTAATTATTTACACTACACTATGGGGTTACATGACATCTGTATGTGTCCTACGGCCATTTCACTCAGCTTTTAAGTCTTCCTTCCCACCCTCCCTCCCAGGGGGGCATGATTACACAATTTAAACAAGGACCCACACTATAAAAGGGCCTCAACCAGGTTAAAGACAGCTTCAGTTGTCAATCAGCCTTTGTCAAGTGAACATCTCTGTTCAAATCTCTGCAACAGGTGTCTGACATTTGGTATTATGTGAATTCAAATCGAAAACTTGAAAGTCTAAAAATAAACTAAAGAGTTTGTCAACAGTTCTAAAATGCAATTGACAGGCATAACGGAGCAACTACTTCCTGATATTTCCTTTTTCTTGGCTTATTTTAAGACAATTCAACAATACTGCCCAGTCACTCATATGAATTTTACTGTTAATATAGGCCATTTTGATGATGTTGCACATGCTGACAACAGACGCGGGCTGCTAAGACTCGTTCTGGTTCACCAGTAGCCTGATTTTCAGACGGTACGAGGTCATCTGCACACTTCCTCCCACCTCCCTGTCTGATGGACTTTGGCAGAAACAGTGTTCCTGACGTCATGTAATTTCGACCAATCAAAGCGAAGGTTTTATTTTTGGAGAACTGAGGTATGCATGGGATGTCAAGTGGAGCCTGCATGAAGGAGAAGCCAAATGGCGGACAATACAAACAGACTTGATATGGCTTTGGAGAAAGCGTGTGAAACTTTCGGCATTTCTGAATTATTTCCCAAACAGAGAAAGGCAATATTACCCCTTGTTTCCCGGAAGGACCTTGGCTACCACGGCTGCATCTATAAGGCACGACCAGTTCGAGAATCGAGAGAGGAGAAATTATGTAGCCTTCTACAACTTCTACAGATCGCCAGAATCACGGCTCTTTCATGCACTGCAGAATTCTTATGTTTTACAGCTTCAAACTTATGTCGATTTATCAGAACTAACCCTAACCATATCCTGTTTGAGCAGGCTCCACTAGACATTCCACGCACACCTCAGTTCTCCAAAAATAAAACCTTCACTCTGATTGGTCGAAATTACATGACGTCAGGAACACGGTTTCTGCCAAAGTCCATCAGACAGGGAGGTGGGAGGAAGTGAGCGGACGACCTTGTACAGTCTGAAAATCAGGCTAGTTCACCAGCTATTTAAAACAGATAGTCATTGTTCTAGCTGCGCATGCACCATCGTCAAAATGGTCTATTGACAGTCTATTTTCAGGCTTTTTCCATGGGGTATTTTGAACTCACAAAATAATAACTTCACACAAAATTCATGTCTCAATTCTGTGTTCGATGCCATGTTCAATAATTATAATAAACACTCTTTAATCATCAGGATTGCAGTTTTCCAGGACTTTCATTGACTCCCCAGGAAAAAAATCCAGGAATTCCAGGAAGCATACAAACCCTGACACCATCAAACCATACTATGGCAATATCTTCATTAATTATCAGTCTGTCTAATTACAGTTGCCAGGAACTCACCAGTTCGCCTATGAGAGCTGACAGGTTTGGTGCAACACTGCTCATCTTGGATATCAGGTATCGGTGGAGACTTTTCCTGTAATCTGCAAGGCCAATGATCTTAGTTGCAAAACTCTCAATATTGATGAGATCCAGGGGGGAAATATCCATACCTGCAACAAGATAAAGTAACAAAAGCCTAATAAGCATGAAACTGTCTGTCTAATTTCATTGGACCATTAATATTAAACCAGTCTTGACCTCCAGTGATGTCTATGAAGAGGTAAGTGTGACATACCCATGGAAGATTTAGTTGCATCATAGATTGCCTTGGCTTTGGCTTCATCCATCACAATTTCTTCCAGTTCCTCCAGCTTGTCTACAGTGAGATCCTTTCTGCATTTGATAAACTTGGCTACTTTTGCAAACATGTAGTTGTCATTGACAATCTTCACCAGTTCTGGGAAATGATAGGAGTACCACTCTCTAAAAAAGAACATAGGTACCAATGGTGAACTTGTGGATGGATTACTGTTAGGCCCTGGGCACTAACCATCATTATTTTGGCTATCGCTAAGAGTACAGCATTTCAACAGTGGCAATTAAAATTAAATTTAGTTTTCACATGGTTCAGATTTCTTTGTTCATTCTGGGTAAGATATCTCATATTTTCACATCAATAAACCAGGGAAACAAGCTTCGTAATGATTTATAAAAAGAGATGATGTTATTGTATGCCAGGGATTGAGCCAGAGGAAGAAACTGGGATATTATCGCGCTTGCACAACAATTTGTCCCTTAAAATTTGATAGCCAGGCCATAAATGTCCCCCATGTTGAGACTGTTACCGTATTTTATCATGTACAAGCCACACCTCACGTATAAGCCAACCCTAACTTCAGCCTGATAAACAAAAGCTTGTTTTCCCCGAAAGGTTTAAGGAAAAACCTTGTGTATAAGCAGAACCACAAAATTCAGTAAGAGTAGTCTTGTGTTCGAGTTCATAAATGCCCGTAATTGCAGCAAAACTTCTTCATAAGAGATCATCATATCACAACGACGAATTGGTTACAACTTTCCTTGTCCTTTCTTGTGTAAATTTTAACCTGCTGCCTTTAAATCACTTCGGAATTCTTCTTCTGCTGTTCCCCCATTAACCAACAACATATTTAAGGAACTTCATTCCTTTAAGTGCACAAGAAAGTAAGATTTTTGGCAAAACTATATGAGCACGTGTCTGAGTCCATGGTCCGTCATCTTGGATTTTCAAGGAGGCCTGGGGCAAGAGTTTTCTCAAATATCTGATCGAGCTCCGAAGTTGAACATAAACTCGATGAGAAAAAATTATACTTTATTTGAAAATTTGAAGGCTTCCAAGACCAATTAAGGCCTTTAACAACACTAGGAACCATTTGAGGAGTTAGCAGAGAAGATGACAGGCAACTAGACAGCTAGTTTCTTTGGAAAGCGAAGGAGAGGAGTTTGAGTAGAAATCTTGCTGACATTCGTGTTCTGTGATTATTGATTTGAATGTGCCATTTCTATTGTTCATATGGCTTTGTTTATGGTCAATGCAAAAAAAAGGTTTTCTGAAAACACTTACATGGCAATATTTTGTTACTTTCAAAATCTGAAAGTCAAAAAAGGTGCGACTTATACGTGATAAAATACGGTACTGTTTGAATTGGTTATTTCTTGTTACTGTGCTTGGAAAACTAAAGAAATTTATACAAATTCATACACATCACTTTTTCCATCGCGCAAATCGCACCCGGGTTAGTAGAAATTTTGAATCAAAACGTTTCTCATTTGTCTTGTTGCATGATACTTCCAAAGAAAAACAAACACTTTCTGTGTTTAGCCTGAAAAATAATAAAGAAACAAAGCTAGATTTACACAAAGACTTTGTGCCCATTCGACCCCCGTGGAAATTCTTCAAAGTTCGAAATTATTGTAAACTAGTAACATTCCAGTACCGTAGTAACATTCCAGTACCAAAGTCCTGTCTTAGCTTTTTAGTTAATCTGAGCATATTTTTTTTATTATAAAATATTAGTACAAAATAAACTTCTTGCAGTACAACAGCTCCCAGTTACAATCGATTTAACATAACTTTTGACGATTGGGTTCGGAAATTGGTTCCCAAGTTCCCTGACAAACTTTGTAAATTCGATAATAAATAATTTAGTTTGACATCAATTAGCAAACTTTGAGACAAACTTCTGAACCTCAATGCCAGTGAAGTTTGGCCCATGGGAAAATTAATTTGAGCTGTTCATTGTCCATTATGCAAACTTTGCTTTTCAAAATTTTGAATGTCAATTCAAAAGCAAACTGAAAAGCAAGAATTCAGCTCAAAGAAATGAAGTTGAAATGAACTTTCTCACTCGCCAAACTCTGCTGGTTTGTTTCAAAGTTCACTAATTATTGATGTCAAACAGTTCGTCAATGAACTTTGCATCAAAAGTTATGTGAAAACACCTCAACCATAAGGACTGTAGTCTTTAAAGATTACTTTAAACTAAACAAAGAAGTCCATACATGTAACTATAACTGCCAGCAAAATCCATGTCACCAAGAAAATAACTACTACCAGACAACTCACACCTAGACATAGCGGGTACAACTTTGGAACTCCCTCAACACTGATATAAAAAATTTATTTTATTATTATTTTCTTCTTCTATCAGCAACAGAAGTTGATCAGTTCAGACCTGTACCACTAACCATGTGGGTTGGAGATGCTGTGATAGAGCGATAAACCAGGAGGCTTGCGCATTAGTTGAAAGATAAATGCTCGGTAGAGAGCTTTAGTGTTTAAGGCTAATGTGACGTCATGAAGACTCAATTTGCCTTAATCTTCTCTCTAACCGATTTTATTGAAATGGAGGAAGTATTGTTGACTCAGGCTCATTCATGTTCACGAAACAAACGAAAGACAAAACTATGGTGCACACCTTAAGCTCTGTTATAAATACATATATTGTAATAACAAATTGTAAGTATTGCTCGTGTAACATGGAAAATAAAAGATGAATTGAATTGACTGTAAACACAGTACAAAATTAGACTTTGTACCAGTATCATGACAGTAACTTCCAACCCCCAGTCACAACAACAAAATAACAATCTAAACAAACCTTATTCTCATGGAGAAAGTGTTGATATCTTTATCCAGTTGATCAAGTAAGGCAATTGACTGGATGATCATGTTGTCTACTCTGTGAATATTGAACTTCACTTTGGCTCGCGAATAACTGTGTCCCAGTCCAAGCTGAGCTTTGGCTGCCATTGGCCCAGTCAAACCCTTGATCATTTTCTCAAAGTGTAGTCTAACACCTCGCAGCACCTCCAACACAATGCCGCCAAAATCACAACAAATATCAACAGACTCTTGAATGGCAGCACCCAATTTACTATCAGCAACACCTAGTGTCACTTTGGACTTCTTTTTCCCTGTTGGGATGTTGGCTTCAAGAAATGCCTTGAGATCATCATGGACAATACCTGTATTGAAATAATAGTTCAATATTTAGGATTTAGCTAATCAAGACAGTCTTACTGAACTGAAACGATTCAAGTACATGTAAACGTGGTAAGCTGTGATGCCATCCTGTTCAGACAAACTTGTTAGAGATCATCTCTCTGATCATCGGTGTCCTAAGTTAGGTCATCATCACAAGATAACAGCGCTCTGTGTATTTCATAGACAGAGTGGGTGACCAAGCAGCAAATCCACTACCCTACCAGTGGATATTGTGAAAAATGTGCCTCCCAACTTCATTTTAGGGACCATCCAACATATTTACTTTTTCCATGCTTAACATCAACTGGACATTTAGGAGGGTAGGAGGTAAAGAGAGTAAAACCGAGCACGCATTTGCCATTACGACAAAAAATGAAGATTTACAACACTTTCCAGTCCAATTTTAAGCATTTTTTGCCGAATGAAAAGCCATAACTTTGGCATTTATCGGTTTCCAAAATCCATGCTCGATTTTGTGGAGAATGTGGTCAACAACATTTTAACCGGAAAAAGTTTGGTGTTTAGTGAAAGCGCGCAAAATGTTTAGGAATTTTAGGAACCGGAAGTTATGAAATTAACGCATGCGCAAAAGTGTCTGTTTTGGGTCATGAAATAGTCGCAGAACTATTGTTGCAGTAAAGTCTACAATAATTGGTCGAACAGGATGTGCATTTTCTCCTATTTCCTCCGACAATGGCCAGTTTTGGGGATTGGCTGAATATTCCAGTCTGCAATGAGCTAGCTTGATTGCCTGCAATGAGCTTCGGACTGTGTGGCACATGCCAGGAACCCATTTCGTGGTAAACCGAAGAGCCAATAGAAATTAAGCTAAAATTAGATAAGATTCAACAGTTTGTTTTCTGACATCGAAAATACTTTTTTAGGGATGAAAACTGACCTGTATTTTAATTAGTGGCACTAAGGTTCAATCACAACTTTACCAGGAACCCGGAAGCATTATCTGGAGACAAAAGTGTGCATGTTTGTGGACGATTTGAGTTGAAAACCTGCCGGTCGAAAATCACTCAACTTCTTGAGTGGCCGTACTTTTCTTTGTGTTTTTAGAGGCCATGTTCTCGCTGGAAGCAGCCATTTCAGCTTCTGTATCTTTGACAACTATAGATACTATTTACTAGACGTTCTTTCAATCTATCAACAGCGGGAAGAACTCTGCTACATCTGAGAGTCCAATACAAGTTTGCTTTCCCATTCATCGGCTTTCACTCATCACTGTGTTGGCGGCACCATACACTTGCCGTTATTTTTTTTGCTCTGTACAAATTATTAATTATTTCCCTTTCTCTAGGTTCAAGTACAGTTAGGCGCCTTTGGAGTCCTGAACGATTCCTTCAAAATTATCGGATTGAGTTTCGTGTCAAGTATTATTTTCTTTCACACGATAAACCAAGCTTTTCATTTTCCAGGGACAAAAGGCTTGTTCTGACTTTTGAACACTTTACTTCATTCATTCATGAAAACCTTTCAGGTAAACCACGAATAAAACTTACAAACATGTGTAAGTATTAAAATGTGGCCGGTGGACACGCATAAAACGAAACTGAGAAATCGGCTGTTTTCTCAGGCTAGCATAAACCGGAAGTCAAAATCGCATCTGCTCCTGCGAGCATAGCAACGGTGTTGCGTAGCAATGAAATATGTAAATGGGCCTTTAAGCGTGGAAAAAGTGAATATGTCGACGGCCCCTTACTCAATGGGGACATTAATAACCTGGCCCTCCATGTTTATTAAAATACCGTAAACTTTCACTAACTTCCGAGTTTAGAGCTTGATTTTTTTTCTCGGAAATCAAACATTTTAGAACGACGAAACTCCAGGTGATGTTTTGTCGTTCTAAATCTAAATAAGATATTTAATTTTCGAGTATTAATTCTCATTTATCTCAAAAAGGGCAAAAAGACAATAGGAAATTTTCGATTGAAGTCGTAAACTACACTTGATCCAAATTGCGAAAATAGTTTGTACACTTTCCCTCGCACATCAAATCAAATGACGAAATAACACACAACGCCAATTATTTGGAGGGAGATAAAATAAAATGAATACCAATAGTGTCGATCCACGTGCGCCTGGCTCTGAACAACTGAAACCGAACAACTAAAACATAATCTTAAATCACGTTGGTTTTACTTGACTAAGACACAAAATAAACTATTAACACACCTTCCGATACACAGTTTACATTATCCAGTGCATTTGTGCCTGACTTGAATGGAGAAAATGCGACAAGTTTGACGAGTTTTCCAAATCGAGCCAAGTCAAAGACTGCATCTTGGACTTGTGGGAGCAAAGCACCCACTTCTTCTTGGGCGATTACCTTGAACACGGAGTAACCCGCGGCGTGCTCGTACAGCACGAAAAGAACCTAAAGACATTAGGGAAAAGATTAGTTGCATTTCTTGGATGAGAACTGCTGTAACAGGAGCTTAACAATCGCTAAAGTTAAAGAGAACAACAGTTCACCCACCATGTTGGATCGACGCCCGCGTGCTCGGCCCAGTCCTCTACTGTTCAGCTCATTCACAGCAGACTTAATTTAGTAGCGTAAAAGGGGGAGGGGGAGGGGGTATTTTCTTTGTTTTTATTGGGTGCTAGTGACATAAATTATGTGATGTATAATATATTAATAATAACAATAAAGATATTTAACATTACTATCGTAAATGTTCTAATAGAAACCCAGTGCTCTAATTGTGACCATGTTCTAATAAAAATTATTGTAACCCACCCTGAAAATCAATCTGTAATAGTGACCCAGTGCTCTATTTGTAACCCAGGGGGTCGCTATTAGAACATTTTATTTCAATTCAAAAGTAATGCATGGATAACAATACAAATGATACTAAATCCATGTTAGACTAACACGAGCACAACAAGAGACTAACATTGACGAGCACTGACAACAAGAGACTAAGCTGTTTTTTTTTACATGTTCATGATAGATATCATAGTTTCGATACTACCAAGGTTCTCATTCATGCATTTGTTAGTTCCAAGTTGGATTATTGCAACTCGCTTTTATACGGCCTGCCAAAACATGAGATTATGAAACTTCAATATGTGCAAAATGCAGCTGCGCGTGTTATAATTTGTTTACGTAAACATGATCACATCACTACCATGCTTAAAGAGCTTCACTGGTTGCCTGTAGAACAGATAATTGTGTTTAAAGTGCCAATGAAATGAAAAATTCGATCCCGTTTTTATTTTATTTTATTAAATTCTAGGCTTCTCTTATTCATTTTGTGCAATTAAAAATCAATTTGGAGAGCGCGAACATATTTTTTTTTCGTATCGAAGTCAGGCGGAATTGCCAAAATCAGGCGACAATTTTTCTGCTGTTAAAGATATGGTAATCACATGCGTGACGTCACTAGGTCTGCGCATTTATATTCGTGTTCATAAATACTACAAAATAAGTACATTTGTGGCCAGTTTTCAATTTAAATATGTAATACTTTGAGAAACCTTGACGATGGCCACAATTGTTCTAATAGAATCCTTGCGGTCAGCCATATTTTTACTTTTGTGAATATTAATTGTGGCTTGTGGCTTCTGAAGAGATAAGTCACAATGCACTGCAAGGTGATCTGAGATAACTGGGTCATATACCCTGGTATTCCTGATAATAATATCGTCTGATTTTGATATGAGCAGATCAAGGGTGTGGCCGCTAACATGAGTTTCAAAACGAACATGTTGTTTCAGATCAAACGCCACGAGAATGTCATCAAACCGTTTGGAGTTACCATTCTTGGAATCATCCATATGAAAGTTAAAATCACCAGCAATCAGTAAGCAGCCAGAAGGTTCAGATATAACGTGTTCCAGTAGTCTAGAGAACTCTTCAAAAAACAAGGGACAGGAGGTGTTATCAGGCAGACGATAAATAATTTGGAGGTTTCGAAGATGAACATCCATTAGCTCAAATGTTTCAAAGGAATCAGTCACTGCGGTGTTGATATCAAGGCTGTCTTTAAATAAAATTCCAACTCCCCCTCCTCTACCATACGGTCTAGGGACGTGTGAGAACCTGTACCCAGTGGGACACAGGGTACCCACGTCAACGTCATCAAAATGTCCTGGTCGCAGCCAAGTCTCTGTCAAAGCCATAATTATATGGTTGGATATCGATATCGTAGTCATGCCTATTTTCAATAGTGACTTAAACATACCGGGTAAAGCTGGCACAGCAATGGCATTTTCTTCAGTTCATTAAAATCACCAAAATCAATTTAGAAACAGGGCTACACACATGGTCAGAATGTCAGCAAGAAGCCACGACTGGCAAGAGAAAACCCCCTCTTGCTATTATCTTCTGACTATGCTTCTAATCCTGTTTCTCAGCTGATTTTTTTTGTGATATGAAATGGCCTGTTTTGCAGTCTAACGCTATATAGCAGCTCTCTTCTTAATGTTTATTTTGGGGGGTAGGTGTTCTGGATTACCTGTGGATTGGTCTGGAGTACCTTGGCCTCACAGAAAAGGTAAACTTCACAAAACGTTTCTAGCCAACAGATCTTTAACCATTTCAAGTCTTTGAGGAATTGATTTTTTCTTTTAGCTGGTGCTGTCCTTATGTTGAGAATTCAATTCTTTATCTCTGAATGAAGGTAGCTAGTGCATTCCAAAAGATTTGAAATGGCAAAAAGGTCTATAACGTGACTATGCTGTTGTGAAAAAGGCCAAAAGTAGATGTACCTATCTTCATTTTTAGCATACATTTATTTATTTGTTTGTCAAAATTAATAGCACTGTTTACATAAAGGTTGTTTGCTTGGTGATATATTGGATAATGTTTGTTATCCAGACTGGGGTGTGGCTGGTACGACTGCCATAGGGTCATCATATGACTCATCAACAGGTTCTGTTTTATAGTTTATATTCCAGTGTGGAGAATTTGGATCACTGTTGACTTCACTTGTGCCACCTGAAACATTGAATGACAGACAGGCCACCATTAGCCAGTAAATTAAAGCGTGTTGGATGCAATTAAATGTGAAAATGGTAAAATAATCATATACAATATGTATACAAGGTATGCTAAAGCTGCTAGGGCACAAAGGCCACATCAACAGTACAGTATTTAAACCCTGTATCTTAAACAAAAAGCCTGAGCAATTTATTAATAGCAGATATGGACAGCTGTTTCGGCCTCTGTGGGCCTTGTCAGTATATGATATACATATAGCTAATGCTCAGGTTGGGTTTCTACTATAGGAATATAAAAGTGTGAAAGCTATAATAATTATAATTTTATGTACAAATGTAGCATGTTGGATGTGGCTGAACGGTGAACCATTGTGCCTGCTTTACATTAGTGTACCAAGAAATCATATCTATTATAATAACTTAGATGCAGCAGCAGTCAGGAACATTTAAGATGTTTGTGCAGTATTAATGAGCTTCATTTCCAGTAAGGAAACAAAAGTTTCTACATTTACCTGTTCCATTAGAAGGAAGTGTTCCATTTGGACTACTGGTCAAAAAAACAAAAACAGAAAATAACTAGCATTAGAAGTGGCTATATTATCTAATTAACAGCTGATAGGTGTGTCAACTAGCTGCCATCGGAAGCAAGGTCCAGCCAGACAGTACCACATGAAACAAGCCACAGTATTGGCTTACCCAACAATACAAAACACCCTAATCTTTAGAATGAGCAGTACAAAACCAATAGAGCTACTGACAGTATAATGGGTTCAATCAGAATACAGGTCTCGAGCGGTACTGTATTACTCGTCTTCCTCTTTAGTTCTGATATGAGGACCCATATTTTAAATATTACATGTACCGGTCATGTTGAAGTTCAATCTTAATCCCTGGTTCAATATTATTTGCACCAGTTCCATTGGTTTCGTTATTTACTGAGGAAGGAGTTGGAAAATGTAAGATAGGAGGTGAAGATATCAAAATATGTTTGTTTTAACCATCATATTTTACTATGATAGCCAGTACTTATATATTACATGAACCACAGCTGGTATTTCCAACCCCCTGTTGGCTAAGTTCTAATGAAACCCCTACAGTTCATTTTTTTAACCAGTTTCATTTTTTTAACTTAACTAAAAATTGAACCATGGGTTAAAAGTGAACTATAACGTATACAACCAGTTCCATTGGTTTCGTTATTTACTGAGGAAGGAGTTGGAAAATGTAAGATAGGAGGTGAAGATATCAAAATATGTTTGTTTTAACCATCATATTTTACTATGATAGCCGGTACTTACATGAACCACAGCTGGTATTTCCAAGTTGGCTAAGTTCTAATGAAACCCCTGCAGTTCATTTTTTTAACCAGTTTCATTTTTTTAACTTAACTAAAAATTGAACCATGGGTTAAAAGTGAACTATAACGTATACAACCAGTTCCATTGGTTTCGTTATTTACTGAGGAAGGAGTTGGAAAATGTAAGATAGGAGGTGAAGATATCAAAATATGTTTGTTTTAACCATCATATTTTACTATGATAGCCGGTACTTACATGAACCACAGCTGGTATTTCCAACCCCCTGTTGGCTAAGTTCTAATGAAACCCCTGCAGTTCATTTTTTTAACCAGTTTCATTTTTTTAACTTAACTAAAAATTGAACCATGGGTTAAAAGTGAACTATAACGTATACAACCAGTTCCATTGGTTTCGTTATTTACTGAGGAAGGAGTTGGAAAATGTAAGATAGGAGGTGAAGATATCAAAATATGTTTGTTTTAACCATCATATTTTACTATGATAGCCGGTACTTACATGAACCACAGCTGGTATTTCCAACCCCCTGTTGGCTAAGTTCTAATGAAACCCCTGCAGTTCATTTTTTTAACCAGTTTCATTTTTTTAACTTAACTAAAAATTGAACCATGGGTTAAAAGTGAACTATAACGTATACAACCAGTTCCATTGGTTTCGTTATTTACTGAGGAAGGAGTTGGAAAATGTAAGATAGGAGGTGAAGATATCAAAATATGTTTGTTTTAACCATCATATTTTACTATGATAGCCGGTACTTACATGAACCACAGCTGGTATTTCCAACCCCCTGTTGGCTAAGTTCTAATGAAACCCCTGCAGTTCATTTTTTTAACCAGTTTCATTTTTTTAACTTAACTAAAAATTGAACCATGGGTTAAAAGTGAACTATAACGTATACAACCAGTTCCATTGGTTTCGTTATTTACTGAGGAAGGAGTTGGAAAATGTAAGATAGGAGGTGAAGATATCAAAATATGTTTGTTTTAACCATCATATTTTACTATGATAGCCGGTACTTACATGAACCACAGCTGGTATTTCCAACCCCCTGTTGGCTAAGTTCTAATGAAACCCCTGCAGTTCATTTTTTTAACCAGTTTCATTTTTTTAACTTAACTAAAAATTGAACCATGGGTTAAAAGTGAACTATAACGTATACAACCAGTTCCATTGGTTTCGTTATTTACTGAGGAAGGAGTTGGAAAATGTAAGATAGGAGGTGAAGATATCAAAATATGTTTGTTTTAACCATCATATTTTACTATGATAGCCGGTACTTACATGAACCACAGCTGGTATTTCCAACCCCCTGTTGGCTAAGTTCTAATGAAACCCCTGCAGTTCATTTTTTTAACCAGTTTCATTTTTTTAACTTAACTAAAAATTGAACCATGGGTTAAAAGTGAACTATAACGTATACAACCAGTTCCATTGGTTTCGTTATTTACTGAGGAAGGAGTTGGAAAATGTAAGATAGGAGGTGAAGATATCAAAATATGTTTGTTTTAACCATCATATTTTACTATGATAGCCGGTACTTACATGAACCACAGCTGGTATTTCCAACCCCCTGTTGGCTAAGTTCTAATGAAACCCCTGCAGTTCATTTTTTTAACCAGTTTCATTTTTTTAACTTAACTAAAAATTGAACCATGGGTTAAAAGTGAACTATAACGTATACAACCAGTTCCATTGGTTTCGTTATTTACTGAGGAAGGAGTTGGAAAATGTAAGATAGGAGGTGAAGATATCAAAATATGTTTGTTTTAACCATCATATTTTACTATGATAGCCGGTACTTACATGAACCACAGCTGGTATTTCCAACCCCCTGTTGGCTAAGTTCTAATGAAACCCCTGCAGTTCATTTTTTTAACCAGTTTCATTTTTTTAACTTAACTAAAAATTGAACCATGGGTTAAAAGTGAACTATAACGTATACAACCAGTTCCATTGGTTTCGTTATTTACTGAGGAAGGAGTTGGAAAATGTAAGATAGGAGGTGAAGATATCAAAATATGTTTGTTTTAACCATCATATTTTACTATGATAGCCGGTACTTACATGAACCACAGCTGGTATTTCCAACCCCCTGTTGGCTAAGTTCTAATGAAACCCCTGCAGTTCATTTTTTTAACCAGTTTCATTTTTTTAACTTAACTAAAAATTGAACCATGGGTTAAAAGTGAACTATAACGTATACAACCAGTTCCATTGGTTTCGTTATTTACTGAGGAAGGAGTTGGAAAATGTAAGATAGGAGGTGAAGATATCAAAATATGTTTGTTTTAACCATCATATTTTACTATGATAGCCGGTACTTACATGAACCACAGCTGGTATTTCCAACCCCCTGTTGGCTAAGTTCTAATGAAACCCCTGCAGTTCATTTTTTTAACCAGTTTCATTTTTTTAACTTAACTAAAAATTGAACCATGGGTTAAAAGTGAACTATAACGTATACAACCAGTTCCATTGGTTTCGTTATTTACTGAGGAAGGAGTTGGAAAATGTAAGATAGGAGGTGAAGATATCAAAATATGTTTGTTTTAACCATCATATTTTACTATGATAGCCGGTACTTACATGAACCACAGCTGGTATTTCCAACCCCCTGTTGGCTAAGTTCTAATGAAACCCCTGCAGTTCATTTTTTTAACCAGTTTCATTTTTTTAACTTAACTAAAAATTGAACCATGGGTTAAAAGTGAACTATAACGTATACAACCAGTTCCATTGGTTTCGTTATTTACTGAGGAAGGAGTTGGAAAATGTAAGATAGGAGGTGAAGATATCAAAATATGTTTGTTTTAACCATCATATTTTACTATGATAGCCGGTACTTACATGAACCACAGCTGGTATTTCCAACCCCCTGTTGGCTAAGTTCTAATGAAACCCCTGCAGTTCATTTTTTTAACCAGTTTCATTTTTTTAACTTAACTAAAAATTGAACCATGGGTTAAAAGTGAACTATAACGTATACAACCAGTTCCATTGGTTTCGTTATTTACTGAGGAAGGAGTTGGAAAATGTAAGATAGGAGGTGAAGATATCAAAATATGTTTGTTTTAACCATCATATTTTACTATGATAGCCGGTACTTACATGAACCACAGCTGGTATTTCCAACCCCCTGTTGGCTAAGTTCTAATGAAACCCCTGCAGTTCATTTTTTTAACCAGTTTCATTTTTTTAACTTAACTAAAAATTGAACCATGGGTTAAAAGTGAACTATAACGTATACAACCAGTTCCATTGGTTTCGTTATTTACTGAGGAAGGAGTTGGAAAATGTAAGATAGGAGGTGAAGATATCAAAATATGTTTGTTTTAACCATCATATTTTACTATGATAGCCGGTACTTACATGAACCACAGCTGGTATTTCCAAGTTGGCTAAGTTCTAATGAAACCCCTGCAGTTCATTTTTTTAACCAGTTTCATTTTTTTAACTTAACTAAAAATTGAACCATGGGTTAAAAGTGAACTATAACGTATACAACCAGTTCCATTGGTTTCGTTATTTACTGAGGAAGGAGTTGGAAAATGTAAGATAGGAGGTGAAGATATCAAAATATGTTTGTTTTAACCATCATATTTTACTATGATAGCCGGTACTTACATGAACCACAGCTGGTATTTCCAACCCCCTGTTGGCTAAGTTCTAATGAAACCCCTGCAGTTCATTTTTTTAACCAGTTTCATTTTTTTAACTTAACTAAAAATTGAACCATGGGTTAAAAGTGAACTATAACGTATACAACCAGTTCCATTGGTTTCGTTATTTACTGAGGAAGGAGTTGGAAAATGTAAGATAGGAGGTGAAGATATCAAAATATGTTTGTTTTAACCATCATATTTTACTATGATAGCCGGTACTTACATGAACCACAGCTGGTATTTCCAACCCCCTGTTGGCTAAGTTCTAATGAAACCCCTGCAGTTCATTTTTTTAACCAGTTTCATTTTTTTAACTTAACTAAAAATTGAACCATGGGTTAAAAGTGAACTATAACGTATACAACCAGTTCCATTGGTTTCGTTATTTACTGAGGAAGGAGTTGGAAAATGTAAGATAGGAGGTGAAGATATCAAAATATGTTTGTTTTAACCATCATATTTTACTATGATAGCCGGTACTTACATGAACCACAGCTGGTATTTCCAACCCCCTGTTGGCTAAGTTCTAATGAAACCCCTGCAGTTCATTTTTTTAACCAGTTTAATTTTTTTAACTTAACTAAAAATTGAACCATGGGTTAAAAGTGAACTATAACGTATACAACCAGTTCCATTGGTTTCGTTATTTACTGAGGAAGGAGTTGGAAAATGTAAGATAGGAGGTGAAGATATCAAAATATGTTTGTTTTAACCATCATATTTTACTATGATAGCCGGTACTTACATGAACCACAGCTGGTATTTCCAAGTTGGCTAAGTTCTAATGAAACCCCTGCAGTTCATTTTTTTAACCAGTTTCATTTTTTTAACTTAACTAAAAATTGAACCATGGGTTAAAAGTGAACTATAACGTATACAACCAGTTCCATTGGTTTCGTTATTTACTGAGGAAGGAGTTGGAAAATGTAAGATAGGAGGTGAAGATATCAAAATATGTTTGTTTTAACCATCATATTTTACTATGATAGCCGGTACTTACATGAACCACAGCTGGTATTTCCAAGTTGGCTAAGTTCTAATGAAACCCCTGCAGTTCATTTTTTTAACCAGTTTCATTTTTTTAACTTAACTAAAAATTGAACCATGGGTTAAAAGTGAACTATAACGTATACAACCAGTTCCATTGGTTTCGTTATTTACTGAGGAAGGAGTTGGAAAATGTAAGATAGGAGGTGAAGATATCAAAATATGTTTGTTTTAACCATCATATTTTACTATGATAGCCGGTACTTACATGAACCACAGCTGGTATTTCCAAGTTGGCTAAGTTCTAATGAAACCCCTGCAGTTCATTTTTTTAACCAGTTTCATTTTTTTAACTTAACTAAAAATTGAACCATGGGTTAAAAGTGAACTATAACGTATACAACCAGTTCCATTGGTTTCGTTATTTACTGAGGAAGGAGTTGGAAAATGTAAGATAGGAGGTGAAGATATCAAAATATGTTTGTTTTAACCATCATATTTTACTATGATAGCCGGTACTTACATGAACCACAGCTGGTATTTCCAAGTTGGCTAAGTTCTAATGAAACCCCTGCAGTTCATTTTTTTAACCAGTTTCATTTTTTTAACTTAACTAAAAATTGAACCATGGGTTAAAAGTGAACTATAACGTATACAACCAGTTCCATTGGTTTCGTTATTTACTGAGGAAGGAGTTGGAAAATGTAAGATAGGAGGTGAAGATATCAAAATATGTTTGTTTTAACCATCATATTTTACTATGATAGCCGGTACTTACATGAACCACAGCTGGTATTTCCAAGTTGGCTAAGTTCTAATGAAACCCCTGCAGTTCATTTTTTTAACCAGTTTCATTTTTTTAACTTAACTAAAAATTGAACCATGGGTTAAAAGTGAACTATAACGTATACAACCAGTTCCATTGGTTTCGTTATTTACTGAGGAAGGAGTTGGAAAATGTAAGATAGGAGGTGAAGATATCAAAATATGTTTGTTTTAACCATCATATTTTACTATGATAGCCGGTACTTACATGAACCACAGCTGGTATTTCCAAGTTGGCTAAGTTCTAATGAAACCCCTGCAGTTCATTTTTTTAACCAGTTTCATTTTTTTAACTTAACTAAAAATTGAACCATGGGTTAAAAGTGAACTATAACGTATACAACCAGTTCCATTGGTTTCGTTATTTACTGAGGAAGGAGTTGGAAAATGTAAGATAGGAGGTGAAGATATCAAAATATGTTTGTTTTAACCATCATATTTTACTATGATAGCCGGTACTTACATGAACCACAGCTGGTATTTCCAAGTTGGCTAAGTTCTAATGAAACCCCTGCAGTTCATTTTTTTAACCAGTTTCATTTTTTTAACTTAACTAAAAATTGAACCATGGGTTAAAAGTGAACTATAACGTATACAACCAGTTCCATTGGTTTCGTTATTTACTGAGGAAGGAGTTGGAAAATGTAAGATAGGAGGTGAAGATATCAAAATATGTTTGTTTTAACCATCATATTTTACTATGATAGCCGGTACTTACATGAACCACAGCTGGTATTTCCAACCCCCTGTTGGCTAAGTTCTAATGAAACCCCTGCAGTTCATTTTTTTAACCAGTTTCATTTTTTTAACTTAACTAAAAATTGAACCATGGGTTAAAAGTGAACTATAACGTACACAACATATCAATAGTGATTACAGCTACCAATAAACTCACCTTAGGCTAGGGAAGTCAGGATTTTGCTCACCCTGTGAAAACAAAAAGTGAAGAAAAATAATATGTCAGGCAATAGAGTACCGAAGTGATGACGTCATAAATAAAAAAATTTCCCTTTAACAACATTTGACCACAGTTGCAGAAAGAACACGATAAAAGAACATTACATAGCAAAAATGAGGTGAATAAGATGAAAAGCGGCCGAGATATGGGCATTGGAATATATAATATTCTTTAACAAAACAATGTATTTTTGTCCTGGTTCCTAAGTTTATGAACCAGTACAAAAATACAGTGATTTGTTAAAGAAAAGTATATATTCCAATGCCCATATCTCAGCTGCTTTTCATCGTATACACCTCATTTTTGGTATGTAATGTTCTTTTATATTGCTCTTTCTGAATCAGTGGTCCAAACATTCTACATCTAAATTTTGCAAATTTGTGACGTCACACTTCGGTACTCTATTCTCTTTAAAATACCAGTGGTACATAGAATATATGGGGCGGCCTTCGCCTCCTTGGAATGTGGAATAGTACTGGCTATCCAAACAATGCCTAACCCTGAAACAATACAAACCCTAACCCTAAAACAATGCAATTCTTTGTCAGTCCAGTCCAAATGGGGTCCAATAAAATGCAAGGTTTTGAGAGGTGAAGGGCTGCTGGAATATATAGGGGATATTACATGGCTGTGCAGAAATACAGATTTTATCTTTGAGTGTCAATGAAATATCTCACGAGTGAGTGCAGTGAATGAGTAAGATATTGCATCAACACAAGAAGATAAAATCTGTAACTCCAAGCGGCCATGTAATGTTCTGTTTAATATATAATTATCAATGAAATACCAGTTTCAATCTCTTACTAAAAAGGCTAGAAATCTTTGAAAGTAAGTAATATTTTCAAAAGTGATATCTTCATGTGTGAAGATATCATTTATATCTTCACGTGTGAAGATATCACTTTTTAGAAAGAAACATACACTGGTATTTCATCGAAAATTATATGTTAACATTATATATAATTATATAATTATGTACTTACTGTGGAGTAGCTTCTATATCGCAAAGAGGATAAGTATTTGCTTTCTATTGGTTCTTCCTTCACTTTCCTTCAAGAGTGAAAATATGTGTTTATCATCAGCCAACAAATAGCAAAATAACATAGTTTGGTAAAGGGTTGGTTGCTGCTCATAGAATACACACACAATACCAGGGGTTGCATTAATGCTTATTATTATTAATGCGCAAATGGGGATCATACAAAATTCATACAAAATGACATACAAAATTCTGTAGGGATGCCAAAATTTTATTGTTGGGGGTTCCAGGATGCAGGGAAAACTTTAAAGAAGACAAAGAGCTAATTGGAGAGGAAGCAGTTTGATAAACAGCAAGCAAAATCAAGTAAGTTAGATAATGCAATCTGACCTTTTAGATGCAACAGTAATATTATTCATTCTTTTGTGTTTATGTTTTCATTTCAATCTTTTTCACTTTTAAATACAAATTGTACTAGGTGTTCACACTCTTGTTCCACCAGAAATGCATTGTTTAATATAAGTGGAGCAAGTGGAAGTTCAATGTTTGAACTCTTATATATTGTAAAGGGGCACTTAAATGTTTTTGGTGAGGTGTCCCTATTGACCCTACTTTTCTAAATCTAAATATATGTACTGCCATATAATTTTAAAGCTAATCCCGGCAGGAGGCTGGTACAGCGGTCTGTGGGTGGCCAGTTCTAAATACTACTAAGTTAATTCACTAAGTTAATTGTCAAGTGACAGAAAATTTAATTAGAAATAAATAATCAAATATTATAAATAATAAAGTTAGGTGACTCAGAGGGAGGCACAAGCTTGGGCTTGAATGCGGATAGAGTGGTGGCAGTTACAGCAGCAGTGGAATATGGCATTTAACATACATGTAACAAGGATTTCACCAAATATCTATTTATCAAAACATGACTTACACATTAGGTAACAATCCACTATTGTCTTCCTCTCCAGAGAATGATACTCGAACTGAAGGATCCTGTACATGATTTGGATTGGAATTAAAAACAAGTGTTAAATATTAACCAAGACTTTATAACCCCAACCTGGGAACACTGATAATATTGTTAATGGGGAGAGGGGCAGGTGGAAGCAAGTTTTTTGTCACAAACAATAAAATATTCATGTTGAACCAATGTTTGCAGCAAAGTTATGGAACTCAATACCTGTTCATCTAAGAGTCGTAGACAATATCCTTACATTAAAAATATTATTATTATTATTATTGACCAATGTGACAATACGATCTCCAAAAATTCCCACTATATGCTCTTTTCATTCTTTAGGGAAAGAGCACAGGTGTCCAGCTGCTCTACATTGTAAGTAAATCTAGGGAATAGTAAAAACCACTCCTGGTAATTCACTGTACGTTTATGTATGTGAACTAAGCTGTATGCAAAACTTTCTTACTGTGATGAGCTGGTAGTCCTGGATGAGTTGCCGATCCTCCTGCTGCAATCTCAATGCAAACTCTTGTATGCCATTCATCCAGTACTTTTGTATTGCTGCTGTTCCACCAAGACCTATCTCATGCAGCGCACAGTCCATTGCATCCTAAAATATACACAGTCACATTAAAACTAATGATATTTTTATTTAATTGTTATTGTAACTATTCATTTTAATTGATTAAACTACATATGAAGGCTTGTGTGCAAAAACTAATGCATTGAAAATTTGAGTTGCTCAATTCCGTTTTAACTTTTCCGGTCGCTTTTAGGTTTTTTCACGCCGAATGAAGTTGAATTTTACGAAGTTCGTGTATACATGTGAAAATGCCGATCATGGAAAAAAAAGATTTGAAAACAAAAAATTCAGCCATGACAAGGATTAGACCCAAGACTTGACTTAACACGGGCCAAAAGGAATTGTGGGTACACAGCAAACATTTTTGACAGGGAAACTCTATACGGTTTTGTCTTAACAATCTTTTATAAATCCCCAGGTGAAGCACTAACAAGGCCATACATGACTATCTTTGGAAAGCTCAGACCACGAAACTTACCGAAATGGGCTTCTTTAGCTCCAAAATATTCACAGTTCGCTTCACCTGGAGACGCGACTCTATGTAAATCTCCAGCGATTACAAACCGCCTTTTAGTCAAACAGTTCTTCATTCAACCAAGAGTTAAGTCAGCGATTTAATGATGTCCAATGGCTCTTTACGCAGAGTTGCTTTTTCAAAAGTTACGGTTACTCGTCTTTCCAACATTGAAGTATCTCCATGGTTTCAACCATCTTTACGGGATATGTCAGTAAAATGTAAAGCGCCATGAGACTGTGGTGATATGGCGCTATATAAATATGGCCTATTATTATTATCTTTCCAGCTTGCCGGCTAGCGGAAGTCCGTTTGAGATTCAGTCTGTAAACGGTTAACAATTTTCCGCCCCATATACAACGATTGAGCGCGTGCCCAACAATTTTGTTTTTCTAAACCTCTTCCCTCTAAAACCATCTATTAGAATAGCAAAACAATAACAACTCTTTTCACTGTAGAAATGACTTGATGGCTTGCTTAATTTGTTTATTCTTTCATTTATTTGAGATTTCAAGTGATATTCTAACATTCTAGATTATAAATTACGGGTTTTCTTAATAAAAAAGCGAAGTTGGCTATCAAGAGTTATCAAATCGTCACTCTATTAGTTTTTGCACTGACCCCTACATGTACATATAGTACTGGAAACTTCTCATAACATATCATAATTTTAACATAATTGGTGATAATTCAGCGCTGCATGACAGTACTTATTTTTGGACATATTTTTTTTTTTATGACAAATTCCAAACCCAAAGAAAAAAAAGAGCTTAAATTGCAGTGGTTCAAAATAATAATATTGTTATACCCCAAGTCAAATGCCTTTTTCAACTGGACGAGAAAGTAAGGTATCATGTACTTGGCCTCAAAACATCATAACTCCCTAGAGAAACAAAACATTACATTACTCCCTCAGGGCCGGCGGAAGCATTTTGGAAGTGGGGCGGCCGAGCGGCGAAGGCACGAGAAATGTTACATATTTTTAAAATGATTACGTCAGCTAAAATTTCAAACTTGGCCGAAAAAGTGGGGCGGCCATGGCCGCCCCAGACGCCCCTGTTCCGCCAGCCTTGTCCCTAGGGAAACAAAACATTACATTACTCTCTAGGGAAACAAAACATCTTAACTCCCTAGGGAAACAATTAAACATCATAATTCCCTAGGGATTAAACAAGCCGAATGTTGAATGAAATTCAAAAACCATACATATAGTTTGTTTTGTTCTTGACTTGGGAGGCATAACGAAAAAAATAATGACTGCCATCCTTGGAAAACAGTGAGGGTCTTGGGAAAACAAAACTCACTGTTTACCTCAGGCCAGTCATTAAGTGGTTATTGATTTGCTCATTAAAATCTGTACATGTATGTACATGGTGGTGGCAATTAATTGTGATGTGCCACTTTCTTAGGTGTACAATTTGTTTTCTTTCAGTGAGACTTGACATGATAATAATTATTATTAAAGTTCAGCTTTCATGCCAAGTATGTTGGGCACAGCACTCCTAACTTTGGCACGGCATTCCAAACAAGTAGGAAGAGATTACCTTTCACAGGATCTCAGCACACCTAGATTATTGGGCATGCACACCGGTGCTGTGTCTGACGTTTTTGGCACATGTACCAAAATTTAGGAGTGTAGTGCCCAAAATTGTTATTGACATGTAAACTGGGCTCCACCAAAAGAAACTAATGCACACAAAATAAAAATATATACAGAGTAGCATTATTCATACCCTAATAATGGGCTTTTGTCACACAGCAGCCATGTTGGCTTGAAACAATAGATTTCCCACGTGTAGCCTCGTAGAACAAGTTCACACGTGCAAAACAAAGGTTTTTATACTCCTGGGATTAAACATAGCCGCTGTGTGAATAAGGCCCATAAAATATTGTTAAGAGTTAACTTATCAAACTCAATAATTCATGAAGCAAAAACAAAGGAAATCACTGAGTGATCTGTAAATCTAATACAGATTTCGTCCTGATTTACATAAACTTTTGCTTCGATTTCCTTGGTCTAAATAAGTCATATCGCCAAAATAACTGAAAATATGACTGTATATCTAGACGTTTGATAAGTCATATACAGAATTCGTGTCTGTGCTTTATGGAATTTACAAACTCTTGCTTTCAGCTCAAGTTTGTAAATCCGATAAAGCACAGCCACTCATTCTGTATCTACATATACTTACAGTTAACTTAGAGTTAACTTACAGGGAACCCTGTCCTTCCATTCATTGCTTCATTGTCTACAGCAGTCCTGAGCAGTTTACAGAACCGAGTACTGAAGTCATGTAGGATGTCAGTTAGAGTTTGTAAAGCTGATTCACTTGCCACTGTAAAAATTAAACAAACATTGAGAGGTTTTACCTTTAAAACATTTACCTCGATGTGCTAAACCATGATAAAGAGGAGAGGTACCCATATGTAAGACAAAATCAAAGGATTTGATGGAGAAAAAGAGAAACACATTATAGTATGCACACTTACTCTCGAAACCTGAATGTGTACACATTGATGCCACAGCTCGGAAAAGCAGCTGCCTGTTAGAGACACTGTCAAGCTGAGGATGGACTAATAATGGATGTGAGTCATTTGCACTATAAGGGAAAAATACATGTACAGTATAAGTATGGGTATATGAGTCAGTGGTTATCAAAGTTAACGATTGTCAAAAATAATCTCAACTAATTGCTCATAATGAGTTGCTCCATCCAAGTTAATCATGGTCCACCAATAATAATTAAGGTTACTGTAGACCTTCAGATTTTTCGCTTGTAAATGTAGTATTTGAGCAAATCATCCAGATACAAAAAAAGTTTTTGAAAATAAATAATTTTCATCAGGAAAAAACGATTTCTTATTTTACCAGAAGTAAATTTGCATGCTTCGATTGACAGTGTCATACAAAGTTTAGATTGAATTACTCAGCTGCAGCAAATGCCCGCAAAAATAGCACAATAATAAAATCTTTCAAATCAGCTTTGATATTGTTATTTTACAGCCTGGCTTTTCCCCCTAAACTTGATCCTGATTGCAAGGCCGTCCGTCTCTTCGCCATGGACTTTAGTAAGGCCTTTGACTCTGTCAATGATGATCTACTCTCAAATAAACTTAAACTACCTCTAAATCCATACATCATAAATTGGTTTCTTAGCTTTCTTAGTGATAGGCAGCATAGGGTTGTATATAACAACTTTTTAGGTGAGTGGATAGATGTAAATAAGGGTACTACTCAGGGTAGTGTTAGTGGCCCATATCTTTTTAACATTTTTCTTAATGATTTAGAAATTAGCCTGATGATTCTAATATTATAGTACCAGTCTGGAAAAACGGTGATAGCTCTAGATACCTAGTGAGCCAATTCCTAGATTGGTCCAGCCGTAACTCCATGGCTAGTAATCCCAGCAAATGTAAATAGCTGACGTTTCACAAGAAAGGATGTACAGAAGAATTTCCCACAGTAGCTAGCATACCACAATGCAAAGAACTCACTTTACTGGGAGTTACTTTCCAGGACGACTGTAGATTCACCGCACACATGCATAGCAAGCTAATTAAGGCCAATAAATGTCTATTTATTCTTAGATCTTTACATAAAGAGGGTTACAATCAGTCAGAGGTAGATCACTTATTCTCCAGTATAGTTTTACCTAATATAACTTACGGATTGCCAGTGTATGGTGCATCTAGTGCGGAGCTCACTACAATTCAAGGCTTTCTAGATTGCTGCTTTATGCATAGATACATATCAAAACCATGCTAGAGAAGCAGGATAAAAGGATTTTTAAGAAAGTAGCTAATTTAGATATGCATCCTCTCAATAATTTAATGCCTAAACAAAAAGCCACTCAATATAAACTACGATCCAAATCAAGCCTATGGCCCAAAGTGAATACAAACCGTTTTAAGAACTCTTATATAAATCGATTGACTTTTAACTATAACATAGCTTTATAACTTATAATTATTCAGTATTAGCTTTTTATATGATTTTATGATATAGATACGATAGTACGCGCGCTCTGATTGGCTAAGAAGCCATGTTTTATCAGAGTATATAACATGGTTAGCCGTGTTATATAGTTTTCAACTGGCGGTTTCCTTTCATTTCGCGCGTAAATCTATATTATAAAACAGATAAAGAAGCCTTAAATCCATGTTTTATACTATCATAAAACACTCTGGTCATTTGAGAACACTCTAGAAATGTTGAAAGCACGCGCCTTCGGCTTGTGCTTTAACATTTCTCTCATGTTCTCAAATGCCCATCGTGTTTTATGATAGTATAAAACATGGCTAAGGCTTCTTTATTTGTTAAGTATATATTTCAATTTTATCGAGACTAAATGTAATTTAGGCATGGTTAAAGAACCACCAACTACTGGGGCCCCTGGTCTGAGGGGGTGAATGGTCTGAGGTCACCTGGTTCGGGTAGCTAGTTGCCTAGTTCCTTCCAGGTTGGGACTTTCACCTAGCCCCCACTCGCCACTTGCCTTGTCTGGTAGGGGGCCGGGGCCATTCCCAGCGATTGGTCAGGTCACTTGGTTCGGGTTAGCTAGTGGCATAGTTCCTTCCAAGGTCGTGACCAACATCGGTCCCCAACTTGCCCACCTACAAATCCAGAGTAGAAAGGTCTGTGCTCAATCTTGGGGGGCTAGGGGCATTCCCAGAGAATGGTCTGGGGTCGCCTGGTTCGGGTTAGCTAGATGCCTAGTTCCTTCCAGGCTGTGACTATTGCCTAGCCCCCCCCCCCCCTTTTTGCTGCATGCAACAGTTCTCAGTATATTGGAGGGATAGTTGCCTACATCAGCTCTTGGTCGCTAGTGTGTAAGCCCTTCCTTAGTTGGGCATTCAGGTCAGTGTGGTTTGCCTTCGGTGCTCTGGGCTGCGATCAGTCCTTGTTCGTCTCGCCTTCGGCTCGTTTGGGCTGTTCGGTTGCCAGGGTTCCTGGCAGCCGAGCTCTCAAGCACTGTTGCAGCCTTGGGCACTGAACTTCCAACTTAAGAATATTAACATATGGTCATTGTTCCGTTTTTGAATTAGCTGGGTATTTAAACTGTAATGTAAGATAATTATGTATTTTTATCTTATGATTGAAATAAAGACCTTTATTATTATTATAAAGACCTTTATTATTACAACAAACAAGAAGAAATACCCAATCTGTTGAAGCATTTGCTTTCGCTACATCAGGCTTTACTTTCACATGACCATGCTTCGTATGTATTGTTTATCCTCAGTCCTGCCTCTCTTCCTCAGCTGGGAATTTTGATATAATGGTTATACTTTTGAATGACTATTCCTGATTTTGATATGCTTTTCAGTTCCTTTCTCACCATGATCTGATCACTTCTCTGGGCCGATGACCAGAGTGGAACGCAACACATTACTTCGAGTTCACATGCACAGTGAAATAATTATGACAATGAGCTAAGAAAGAACTTCAAAAAGCTAATTAAAAGCTGTACATGAATTTATCTGAATCATCTAGATTAATATCCTTGTAACAAGTGTGTCCAGGAATTTTAAATTCTCGTTATTTTTCATTTTACAGACTTTTCTGTGAGCCTTTTCATTTGGGTTTTAGTAGTAAGTTATGAGTTCAACTGAAAGCAGTAACAATTTGATAATTTTATAAGTATTTGGAATATCGACAAGCCCAGACACATTTGTGTTTTTGAAGAACAGACCCTTCTGGTTGCATTGTGCTAAGGTGAAAATGAAACCAAATCCTCAAATTCATGTACAGCTTTAGCTTTTTGAATTTGAATGCTAAGTTGTGGAACCAGGAGAGCTATAAAAATACATTTTTATTGAAACCCAAAAAAAATTAATGCAGTCTTGAGCTAGAACTTTTAAAATAGGCTTTCCAACAATATATAGGTTTAGGTATACATGTATGGGGTTAATAATCGGCGCACAATAATTGTTTAAAAAAAATGTTCCCTGAAGGTCTACAGTAACCTTAACAATGAAGGAAATTTCAAAAGTGATTGCATGTAGAGATAACAACATAGCTGTGTTCTAAAGGCAGGATTTAACATGTAGAAGGATTCAATATTTACATGACTTACACATGTCTTGGCTGTGCATGTAGTCTTTCAAATAGGGTTGATTGTGTTTGTGGTGTGACTATACCCTGACTGGAACAGAACCTGCTTGGCTTAGGTGGGTGTGGTGGCAGAGCTGGAAGGTCCTGTCCTTCAGATTTCTGAAAATCAAAAATATCAATACATCACATGGCACTGTCCAAGCATGCATGCCTTGACTGCAGAATACCCCACAAATTAAATTCCACTAACACTACATTATGTATATATCTGCAGATATGTAGTGGTAGACTTGTGTATATAGCATAAGCAAGTGATCATGAGAAGTCATCATTTACCTCAGTGGGAACCCTAGCCCTAAATTAGTGAAACTCACCATGTATGGGGTTAATAATCGGTGCACAATGATTGTTTTCAAAAAACATACCCTGACGGTCTACAGTAACCTTAACAATGAAGGAAATTGCAACAGTGATTGCATGTAGAGATAATAACGTAGCCATGTTCTAAAGGCAGCATTTAACATGTAAAATGATTCAATATTTACATGACTTACACATGTCTGGGAACTTCTTTTCAAAATGGTTTGTTATGATATGTAAGCTGTGTATCCACATATACCTGGGACATGTAAAAGTTATAACTACATTACATGTATATCCCCATATCAGTGTATCCACATTCATGTATCCCTGTATCTATCTACATAACCATATACATGCAGGGCGCGATGTAAGTGCTGTCCGATAGCCCAGGGCTAGTAGTTTGGCTTGTCAGGCTAATGATTCCTGTTCACAGGTTGCGCTTCAGGCTACTAAACTCAGGTTTGGGCAAGCTGCTTTTTTGATTTTCGTTGCAGTCCCTGACATGTATCACCATATCCACATATACAAGTCTAACACTTACTACACATCCGCATAAAAGCCTATCCATGTGTACTGGTAAGTCTATTTACATTTTGTAAGTATCCCTTTTAATTTATGTGTGTAATTTATGTGTATATATTTAGGGGGCTTAGTGAATTGTGTGGGGTATTCTGCAGTCAGGGCGAGCGCTTGAAATGTCAGCTGCAACTCTGACACTTCCCATGGCAGTTACGTGTAACATCAGGGACATAGAAATAAGCTGGTCCATTTGCCCAGCTGTTATATTAGCCATTTCATAAAATGAAAAAGGACTGGGGCTGAGTAATTATGTAAATTTGTTCCAATTAAAAAACTAAACCCCACCAAAAGAAATATCACATCAAAATTAGTGTGTTGACTGTGTTTGGGGACATTTGGATCAATATATTAAAGAGGTGGTGAGCATTAAAAAAAATCAAAAAAATAAGAATTAAAGTACAGTTTGGTCAATAGATCGTTTTCACTGACGTCACAAAAAAATTTGCCTCAAGAAAAGACTGATATTAGTAAAATCTTTTTAATGCAGGTGTGTATAGAGCAGGTAAAAATATGTAAATGACCGAAATTTAAATCAAGTCTAACATTTTAAATTGGCAGAAATATATGGATTTCCATGACATTTAGGAAACACGCTGAGCTGGGCTGTCACAAAATTCAAAATACTCTAACTCAATAACGACTCACCGTATCGACGTAAAATTTTACCTGAATACTGAGTATACCAATACCTAAATTATATTAAAAGAACAGGGTAATATAGATCATTTAGTTTAGATTTTAGAATTTTGATGACGTCACATGAAAACGATCTATTATACTGAACTCTCTTATTTTTGTGATTTTCAAAAGCTTGTTATTCAGTTCTTATTTAGTCAATCATCTCAAAACTTGGTAAACATATTATTAATTTCTATGTGATCTTTTCATGTAGTGGGGTTCATATTTTTTTTAATTTGGTAAAATAAAAATTGTTAATTCAATTCAATTTACATACTTGGTACTTCCAGTCCTTTATCAGTATATGAAATAGCGGATTGTCCTGGACCGGCTGTTTGATGGTCAAAACATCCATTTTAACTCACAATTTTCTGGACCCCCTAAAGGCTCACACCTACACAGTACAGTGCTCACTTAATCTATGGCCTTCTTTTAACTGTCATGGACCTACTAATTCATAATGCCAACATCTGCTACATCCCAGTCCTAAGCACCTTATTATTCTTCGGTGAGGAAATTAGTTTTTTTTATCAACTATATAACTATTTACTAGTGTAAACCAGCTGTCATCTATTGGCAAACTTTCCATCTGACTGGCTAGCCAGGCACCATCTACATTGTATCAATCTACAGTCGACAGCTGTGCGCACATGCTGCAGACCAAAATCACTTAGAAAAATGTGAGTTTTTCACAGATTTCTCGATTGGTAATAAGTGGCTTGTTATGGTGGCATGGTTATGCTAAAACATTTTGCCCTATATCATTATGACATCACAGCTTGTTTATGAGGGGGGCAGAATCGACATGAACAATAGAATTTTGAACTAAATCTGCTCTGCTGAGGAAAATTCAACTTCTAATTGTCTGGTTTCCAGATATCAGCTGTATCAATGTTTATCCCACAATATTTACCGTATTTGGTGGCTGTTACCGCTATTCTACGTTCTACAAAATGCATTTGATAGCGATCTCCTTTGTGTTGTTGCTGTTTTGTCCCCCTCCCATGACCGTGATCCTTAGCGTTTAAACAATAGATTGTTTTGATTTGACGTCATAATGATATAGTCCAGTAGCTGAGGCCCAAAAAAATGGGTTTCGTTCAACCCACGGGTCAGAAAAGGTTTGACATCGGATTTTGATCAAGCAAGACCTCCTGATTAACATCAGATAGTTTGTAGAGTTGACTTGTGGTATAGGTTCCGAGTTAAGGGGGTGTTTTGGTGCACAACCTAAGACTCAACATGAAAACGAGGCTGCCATCTTTATCCGCGTTTACCGCTCCATTTGTCGAGGAAAATTGGTAATAACCGGCCAATAAACCATACTATCAATGAAATGAAGCCATGTAAGGCAATGGGTATAGAATAGTTTGTCACGTGGCTAATCACGTGACTTTTAGCAGGCGAAAATATTGTCTGGAAATGCATAATAATCATGTTCCTTGTTACGGAGGCAAACGTTTGCAGTTATTGTGGTTAGTAGTCTTCTTTTTGTGTAGTATTAGCTATTTTCCTTTATTTGATCTACTTCAGATACGATTTAAGGTGTAAATTAGGCCAAAATATGAGTTTTTCCAGTTTCAGAGCTAGCATGAAAACGAGGCTGATCATCAAAATAAATGTTTTCCTCTTTATTACTCGGCAAAAGTCCATGAAAACGATGTAGAAGTTCAAACCATTGCTAAATTCAAGTTTTATATCGTTATGTTGAAAATATCGATAGTCACATGATTCGTCATGTCGCATTTCTATACAATACAGATGCTGGTCATGAATGCATGAATCTTGATTGTTATTGTGTATGCGCCACCACTAGGCCATTACGGTGCCACTCAAAATTCCTCTCGATCTGCTGCGGCCTTTCGGCTGCTGACTCAGAAACTAACAACAGTGGATTAAATCGTTCTTATCTTAGATTTAGGCCCGTTTCAAACGCCGTTATACGTTATATCCATGTGCCGTTCTAAAATACTTCAAAAGAAGCCGTCTCATTATCCATTGTTTCAAATAATTTCGGATCATGGATAGAACGGCGTTTTAACTGGGCCTTACTACAGTCGAGCATTTACTATAGCGAAGCGTTGTACACTAGCATTGTTCTATATCCGTATTACCTACATTAATATTATACATTCAATCCGAATCACTTTCATCTGAATCACTGCTGTAGGATAAGGAGGCACCATGTGGATTTTTGCATGTCTCATCAGCCATGCAAATGCAGGCCTCTGTACACGAAAGGCCAGCATTGTTACACGAGCAATTTACACGGCATTCCGATCTCTTGCACTGACAAGTAGTGAGCTCCAACAGACTTTTTGGTGCTGGCTCCTTGGTCATGAACATTGGTTTCAAGGCACCATCGTCTTCTATCTTCCATCCGTGGCCCTCTGGGGGAGGCATATCTTGCATAGCATCTAGAGACCTTCTCCATACATACGTCTGGTAGTTTGCGCGCCTAATGTGCTGTCGCACACTGTCGGAAGTTGGCGGTAACGTCTCATTTTTCTGCCTTTTCTGGCAGAACATAAGATACCTCAGCTCATCTGTAGTGCCTGGCGTTCTCTTCGACAAGGGGTACAAGTCGCAGACGAATGCTTCGCATTTGGCAGCTGTATTCTCGTCTAGTTCGTGCTCCTGTCCTAACAGACTCAGACCCTCCTGGTGAACATGGTTGCGACAGAGTACATCCCACGCTTTCCTCTTTCCGATTCCTGCAAGAGCTCTAATTGAGTCACAGCCAGTTAGAGCATGACAGGCAGGAAGAGCACTGCATATTTTCTGTCCCAATGAACGAGAGACTTCGTGTACTGGAATAGGTCTCAGCCGATCTTTCACCCCAGTGCGAAACCATAGTTCCTCGCACCCAAGACTGTCAAAATGAGCTGTACTAATGACAAGGACGTCAGTATCAGGGGATTGAATGACAATTCTGGTTTCTGCATGTGATGCATGCTTGGCATGGAGCAGCATCCTCCTTTTGACCTCCTTTTGACTTGGAATCGGCATTAATGGACTGTTCAAGTGCCATATCCGTCCAGACTTGGGAAAACGGCTGACCAGAGCGACTAATGGAGTGATTTCCAGCAACAAACTCCTGATGCACCTTTGGACCCATTTGATTCATATCTGCAAGGTAGACCGGCAACCATCGCGCATAGTTGGGCCTGTCCATGCCAAAGAAGTAGGGCGCCATTGTTACGACTGTGGAAAGATGTAATTCCCAGTTCCCTGTTCTTTCTGCTTTGATGAACTGCAAGAGGGTGTTGACCATGTAACCGTACTGCTCCCAGAATGCGAACATCTTGGACTCAGCTCTTAAATGTTATTTAAAAACTTCAAACAATGTTGTAAGCTCGGTAAGTTCTCCTCCTAGTTGGCTAGTTGGCGAACCTTGTCTGATACATTACCCTTCTGCCCAACGACGCTGATACCCTCGGTAATTTTCTGTAGCAGATCCTCCTTTTCAGCCTCTTTGTCAGTATGGGAACTATTGTACCACTGAATAAAAGCTATCCACATTAGGCGAAAGAATGCCTCCATTGCTAACTTATGTGCCCGGACCCCACGGTTATACGACTTTCCCTTCATTATAGCCGACGTAGTACCAGTGGCGTAAACTCCGGATTCTATGAAGAGGTCATCAAGTCCCGAGTTGAGGTATTTCTTTCCCATTAATGAGATGAAATTCAACGCAATGTGGAAACCTCCCATGCGGATTACAAGATCTTGGAACTCATCAGGATACCTCCACTGAATTTGTTTGGCTTTCATGTAAATGAGCAGATCAAAGGTGATAACAGTGTCCTCTTGACCCAGGGTGGAGCTTATCTTCTGAGCGTGCTTCAGAACTGTGTAAACAGTACTGAACTCAGTGGAGCCACCATCTATCATCGGGCAGTAACCAATATTACTTTCATGAGGCATATATGGAAACAGAATTGAGTTGAATCTGCTCCAGCTTGGGATAGGCTGCTTCTCTGCTAGGTCAGATATTAATGCTTGGCGTAAACTTGTCGGATGTAGACGAAGTAGGGCCCATATTGCATCAGTGAGACTTGCTTTAGTGAAGATCTCATTTTCACCTTTGTACCAGTCCTGATTTACCTCATCAACGTAGGAACTAACAGCCGGGCGCCTGCAATGTGCAGAGCATTCTTGTATCTCGTAAATGCTAGAACTTGTCTGCAGTGATCGTCTCCTGTTGGTGTGGTCTGCCAATAGATGTGGAGGTGGAACTGGGCCAAACAGTTTCCTCTGGTATATCACCATGGTCGTGGCGTGTGTGGTATTCTTGCCGTCGAGCGTTTCTTCGTTGATGTCGTTATTGTCTGCTGCCTATTGAACAAAAAGGCCAGGCGATATATTAGAGGGAATGACGGTTCCGTGTTCCTCTGCTTTGGCTAGCACTTCTAATGCAACACTTGTCTCCACAGCTCGCATCTCATCATAAGAACAACAGTGTCCCATCCTATTCAGTAATGTGATGAGATATCTAGAAGATGTCAGGTGGTGAATACACAAAGCCAGGCTGGTATGCTTCACACGACCATTTGTGCAACAATGGATGAGGTCTTGTGCAATACTCAAAACATGTCGTTCATCTGCAATGTCCATACACTTACTCGCTGATCCATCAAAACATTCCTTATCACTAGAAGCAACTATAAAGCGCATTAGCCAATAGAGTGAGTCAGGTATGACTTCTTTTGTTGAATATATGCTAATATCTCTGACATCAAGAGGCCTGGTGGTGATGCCTTTGCATTTCTGTATGTTCGTCTTGATGTATCTTGCCACACGAGCGATATCTTCTGCTTTCTTTCTATCTTCATCTTGTCCTTTTTTCTTCTGCTGGTTTGAGAGTGCCCATACATTGAGGATATCCTGAATTTTTATACTGGAAGAGTAGACGAGCTCTGGTTTGGTTCTATCGGTCTGTTGGTGAAAGACAATACTGTCTCCGAAATGCTTCTGTAAGCGTATTTTAAGACGCTGCGTTGTGTAACTCTTTGCTTCAACACCGTTTTCCTCTAGAATTTGACGGTAGTTGGAAAGAAGCGAAACCAGATCATAAGCTTGACCCTGACCTATGCCTTTGCTTATCTTTGTAACTATCTCCTGGAATGCACTTTCATGAAGAGATTCACTGCTTTCATTCTCTCCTTGGGACTTCGACGTTTTCTTGCTGACATACACGGCAAAACAGTTCTTGTGATATTTGGCTTCTGCTGCAATCAGATCATAATTTACACTTCGAAGGGTATACATCATGCCCCCATCCCCTTTACTCTCCGCTGCCTTCTTTATGCTTTCACACGCCTCAAATGTACACACATTGATCAATTCCTTCACCTTTTTGTACGTTCTGTTCTTACAGATAAAACTTTTTGACCATTCTATGGGTGATTGTAACGATCGAGACGCTCGACTGTTTTCTTCATCTTTCACTTGCAGTTCTTCTTTCTTTATATCGTCTCTAAAAGAGGAATTAGTACCAGCCACATAACGAATGTTCTGTGGACTGGTATACGAGGCATAGCAGGATGAATGCCATAGTATTTCAACGCAGTTTAGATTGACAATGCCATCTTTGGAAAGCCTTCTGTAAACCTCATCACGGCGGTGTTCGGAAGCACTAATTAAGTTCAATACTGATGAATCTTTTGCTTTCCTCAGCGATTCATTAGGTAAGTCACTTTGACAAATTACACATTTTCTTAAGATTGTCAGCTTTCTTTTCTTTGGTTTCGGAGGGAGAGGAATGGCAAAACCATCATTAGATTTATTTTTGTCTTGACTAGTCATTACTACTGATAGAAAATATAACACAAAACTGTTGAAGAATGCTACATATATACCGGCACAAAGTTATACCAAAACAATAATGATATTGTGACGATCATTTTACATCAAAAAAGAAAACTAGAATAAGGTACTTACAGAAACCACAGAGAACTGACCATGGAGGCCGCCATATTGGATTGTAACAGCCTCGATCTGGAGAATCATGGAAACGAGGCTACCTACCCTCATTTTCATGTTTTGAAGGGCCTTGCACTTATTTTGCAGCTTATCATGCTGTCGACGTTAGGACTTTGTGGATTGAAAAAAATCAGGAACATGTATTTTTGTATTAATACGTTCTATTCTGTATGGATTAGGTACGTGATGGATTGAAAATCCATGATATGTTGAACATATGTTGAACATATAAAATATTAGAAAATATGTTCAACATAACGATATAAAACTTGAATTCAGCAATGGTTTGAACTTCTACATCGTTTTCATGGACTTTTGCCGAGTAATAAAGAGGAAAACATTTATTTTGATGATCAGCCTCGTTTTCATGCTAGCTCTAAAACTGTGGAAAAACTCATAGTTTGGCCGAATGTACATCTTAAATCGTATCTGAAGTGGATCTAATGAAGGAAAATAGCTAATACTACACAAAAAGAAGACTACTAACCACAATAACTGCAAACGTTTGCCTCCGTAAAAAGGAACATGATTATTATGCATTTCCAGACAATATTTTCGCCTGCTAAAAGTCACGTGATTAGCCACGTGACAAACTATTCTATACCCATTGCCTTACATGGCTTCATTTCATTGATAGTATGGTTTATTGGCCGGTTATTACCAATTTTCCTCGACAAATGGAGCGGTAAACGCGGATAAAGATGGCAGCCTCGTTTTCATGTTGAGTCTTACGTTGTGCACCAAAACACCCCCTTAACTCGGAACCTATACCACAAGTCAACTCTACAAACTATCTGATGTTAATCAGGAGGTCTTGCTTGATCAAAATCCGATGTCAAACCTTTTCTGACCCGTGGGTTGAACGAAACCCATTTTTTTGGGCCTCAGCTACTGGACTAATATAGGGCAATTCACCCTGAATGGACCATGCTTCACAAGGCCATATTTTAAAACAAACTGGGGATGAATTACGTAGAATAATTTATTGGTTTCTATCAATTTTGATAGTTGACTTGGGCTGTGCCCCTTGCTAATAACGTGTACCTGCTGATTGAAACCTCGAGCTCACTTTGAAACCTCAGCTATGAAATTGGACTAAAAATTCTCCATAGACAAATTAAATGTTCTGGATGATATTAATTTTATTTTACTTCGTAAACAGTTTGCATGTTCTGCCAAAAGTGCTGGAGTCTCTCAAATCAAAACGCTGAGATGTGAAGTTTTGGATTTGTTGACAATATTATAATTTGCCATGTGTCATGACTCGTGAGATTGCCTTTTTCATACCCAAAGTGTTCTGGATATGTGATCCACTTCTTGAATCTGAATATTTCTCCAGGATTCGTTAAATTTTAGTCTTTCAATAAGCACATTAAAGAACGAGACTCGAACCAATCAAACTTCACAAAATGTGACCTTTACGGAACCACAATATTAATTAAACACAAACTGGATTGTGAAGGAATGTTATGAGAAGAAAACAACATAAAAAGTTATCAGGGCTCATTTTGGGATATCTCACGGGAACTTAAATCTGAAAAAGCCCACGTACAAGCCGCACCCAGACTTAAGGGAGAAAAAAACACTCTTAGTCAAAATGAAATTGAAAAAACCCTGCGGCTTATAGGCGGTCTTTTACGGTAGTAAACATAACAAGGCAGACACAGTCTCTTAGCAACCAATTAAACTACCCCCTGGTGATTGGGGACCAATGCAATGATCCCCTATCACCAGGGGGTGCTCTAGTATGCAGGAGCATTCCATTTAATTAAGTCCAGCCTCATGTTACCTACTTTAGCGCCTACATGTAGATATCATAATCTGTAGGTGTCAATGTATGATAAAGAACTACTTTTGCATTTTACCTTTCACCAGCCGACTACCCGTAGTAGTGCACGAAAGCTAGTCATTCGTAGTCCGATTTTCATTGCGTTTTGATCGAGGTCGACGATTTATCTGGTTTGCTGTATGTAGGCATCAGAGTTTCAGCTAATTTCTCAAAATCAACAATACATAATCTTTTTATTACATGGCCCATTCCACGTTGCGGACATTACAGTCAGAGCATGGAAATTGATATATAACCCTGTCTAACTTTTTAGATAAATCAGTTGAGCTGATGAAACTTACACTACTTAACAACAAGAGTGAGCTCTTTCTTTATCTATCAAAAAAACATTCCTACCTGTTATACTTTTTGCATAATTAATTTTCAAAAGTCTGTTGCGGACATTACAGCAAAAACAACCACATGTTGACTAATGTTTTTCAAACTCCATTTCCTGGAGTTGTGACTTGTTGAAAAAAAAGTAAAATATTTTCCATGCTTAATGATAAGTGAAGTTGCAAAACATCAAAAAAAAAAAAAGTTTCCTAATAATATGAAAGTTATAAGCAAAAACATCTGTTGCGGATATTACACAAAAAACGTTGCGGACATTACATTTTTGGGATCTTTGCAGAATTGTTACAATTTCATGTTAAAATCAATGCTTTGTGTCTCTGAAGTGGAAAAACAAGTATAATTTATTCACAGTGACACAGTTTTTGCACTTCATTGCTAGTAAATGCCTTTAAAATAGGTTTTGTTATATATTAACTTCATGTGAAAGTGAATGATAATACAGCTTAAATGATTGCAAACTTTTCTGCATTACTTGGGTCAGCAGTTATAAATAACTCATTGAGCATGCTCAGAAGAAACGTTGAGCATGCCCAGAGTGACTTATTCCACTGACCAGTTATATATTCCTTCCTCAAATTCTCTGTAAAGATTGAAGTGCACGTTTCAAAATGCCAAAAACAAGTGCTGAGAGGTCACGGATATTCAGAAAAAAGCTGAAAGAAGATTTTGAAAAGTATAATGTTTATAAAAACAAGGACCTAGAACGAAAGAAACTTGTTAGAAGCAAGCCAAATACTCAAAGTTCAGCAGAGGTTGCTAGGAAGAGAGAGCTCAATAGGGAGAGAGTAAAGAGATTTAGACTGAACTCTAAGGAAGCAGAGAAAATGAAGAAAGCTGATGGTGAAGAAAAAGCTGTGTACCATACACCTCAAGCACTTGGAAAAGCAGTGGGTAAAGTTAAGCCCCATCTTCCAAGAAGCCCAAGGAAAAGAAAAGCAGTTATTGCGAAGTTAGCTTCTGCCACAGGAATTCATACTCCTAAAAAGAAGAAAGCCAGTACAGCGAGCAGAAAGAGCCTTCCAGCTGCAACAGTTTCAAAAGTCACAAGTTTTTACTTGCAAGATTCTATTTCGCGACAAGCTCCTGGAAAGAAAGATTTTGTTACCAGCTGGCAAAGTGGAAAGAAATTACACTTCCAGAAGAGGCATCTGATGTGCTCATTGAAAGAGGCTCATGCTCTTTTCATGAAAGAAAACCCAGATGTTAAGATTGGACTGAGCAAGTTCAGTTCTCTTCGCCCAGTGAATGTTCTATTTTCGTCTGATATGCCGCAGAATGTATGCCTTTGTCAATATCATGAGAATATTCGGTTGATTCGTGACTGTCTCAGTAAAGAGATAACTGATTTTCCAAACTATTCTGGGGACTTTGTTAATAACTTTGTATGTGACCCTGACTCAGAGATGTGTATGTTTGGTAAATGTAGTAGCTGCCCTAAGTGGCTGGATGCTATTGCAGAGCAATGCAATGTTTCCCTTGATGATACGACGTTATGGTATCAGTGGGAGAGAGTTGAAGTAAGAGTTCCAGTAGGGAAGAAAGCCTTACACAGGAAGAAAGTGGTTAAGAAGATGAAAAAGATCTGTAAAGAAGGCACTATCAGAGATGTGCTGGCCTTACTTCATTCAGATATGCCTTCATTTTTAAGGCACGTCTTTATCAAGCGACAGCAGTCAAGGTACTTTGAACAGAGGCTAGAAAAACTAGACAAGGAGGAGGCTGTAGTTCAAGTAGATTTTGCAGAGAACTACTTGTGTAAGCACCAAGACGAGATCCAGTCTGCTCACTGGAACCAGGAGCAGGTTACCCTCTTCACAATTGCTATCTGGACAAGGGATTCCTCGGGTGACCGTGTCTGTGAGTCACATGTCATTGTGTCTGATGAAATGTCTCATGATAAGACATCTGTTTCAGTAATGATGTCTATTGTTCTTGATAAATTTGTCAAGGAAAAGCATGCTGAGGTTAAAAAGGTTTTTGTTTTTTCTGATGGTCCAAGTTCTCAGTTTAAGAACAAATACATTGTGAGTTTTCTTCACAAACTTGACAAGATAGTCCACATCCAGTGGAACTACTTCGCCACCTCACATGGGAAGGGAGTTGTAGACGGGATTGGTGGCACAGTTAAACGTCTTGTGTGGAATGCTGTGGCAGCAAGAAAAGTGGCTGTTGTCGTGGATGCAAGATCCTTCCATGAAGTCATCAGAAAGCTCAATTCAACTGTGACTGTCTCACTTGTAGAAAAACAAGAAATCAGTGAAATGTCTGCTACACTTGGCCTCAAGAAATGTTTCAATGAAGCTGCTCCCATTCCAGGAATTTCAAGGTTCCACTGCATCGAGCCACAAGAAAACGGCTTTGTTGAATGTCGTCTCTACTCTAACCAGGCTTTGGTTGAGAGTGAAGTTACTGTTCTTCCCTTTGATTCAGATGATTCTGATACTGAGTCATATGAAAGTAATGAGGAGGTCGTTATTAGTGCTGAAAGCTGATGATGATTATGATGATGTCGACGATGATGATGTCGACGATGATGATGTCGACGATGATGATGACGATGATGATGATGACAATGTCAACAATAGTGATGGATTGGAAGATCAAAGTACTAACAATGATGATAACAACATCAACCCTACAAACAGTATCTTATCTTGTCAAGTCCAAGAGGGTATCCCCAACGAGCTCCTTCATTTGTTCCAGCAGGCCTATTTTCTTTCAGTGGAGATGGTCTCATTGACATGAACGACATCAAGAGCCTGGCAGGCAAATCTTCTAACCCCCAAGAAAATTGGCTCTGCAATTTCGTGATTGACAAGTATCTGACTCTGATAAAATCATGTGCCAGCTCTGACAAGAACGTGAAAGTCATAACGCTCGCTTGGGAGAATTTTGAAAAAGGAGAGCCAAGTGTGTTAGCCAAGTCCCTGCGGCAAAAGTCTCTATTCGAACAAGATCTGCTACTCATACCATGCAATCCATTCAACTCCAAACATTGGTTTCTCCTGGCTCTGTCTCCACAGAGGAAATTGTCTATCATCTTAGATAGCAGGGCAGGTGACTTTGTCAAACCCACAGTTGAGAAGGCTTTGATGAAAATGGCCACCATTCTAAAGGAAGTGGATGCTACTTGCAACCTGGATGAGTGGGTCTTTTCTTGCAACAAAAAAGAAGACATCCCTCAGCAACTGAATAAACAGGCCTGTGGTGTTTATACCTGCCTTTATGCCAGATGTTTGGCAGGTCTTGGTCCAATGGTAGAAGAAGCCTGCTTTTCAGAATTCAGGAAAAGCATAATCTTCAGTGAACACAGGGGGTGCCTACAAGCCATTCCAATGCCAGCTGTCAGGATGGAAGAGTACTATGCTGTGGATTATATGAACAAATATTATCTTGGCAGAGCCATCAGCATGACAAACCAGTTGGTCAAGTTTAAGTTTTTGCACAGTGTCGGTGCAAAGAGGTTCAACTGGCCGAAGAGGGATGATTTTGATGAAGTGCATCTATCTTGCATTTTTTTTGGCCCAGTTACGCTTGAGAATGTTGGGCCTTTTAGTGTACCTCAACAACAAGAAATTGAGAAGCTCTTTAATGCAACAAGATAAACCCACTTCTGTAGACAGTGCAACTGAATGGGGTTGCACTATGAGAAAACTTTAGGTGAACTCTGTATTGTAACAGTAGACATTCACAGCACGTTTTTGTATTTGTACATCTGGTGCAATAGTTATAAGACTGCATTTTGTTTTGTTCAGTATACATTGATTTGTATCCGTTGATACTAGCCCTGATTGTTTAATCAGACATTGGCTTTAATTATAAAGACATTTAGATTTTAACTGTATCACATGCAATATCTAGTAATAGATTTGCCTTGTACATGATTAGCTATGGTTGCAAGAAACATTTGTTCTTCAAAGATAGACAAATAGTTTGAGATTTGTTTATCACAATATCTATTTGAATGCTTTTATTGTCATCATTTCACCTTGAATAAATTGAAAGTGTTTCCAGAAACTTGTTTTGTTGAAATTCCCATCAAAATATCCACTAATTGCCGCAACGCAGTTCCAAGCAAACGAAAAGCTTTTCCAAAAATTATTTTTTGCCAAAATCATCTTCATACTGAATTAATAGAGCATCACAAGCATCACATTAAATAATTTCAAAATGTATGAATAATTGTAACAAATGGTGATATTTTATGCAGATGAATGTAATGTCCGCAACAGATTTTTGTTGCCTCATATCTCAAGAGGAATCAACTTTTTTATTTTTTTTATTGGGTTTTATGATAGATATAGGCCAACACTATGTATACATCACAAAACACAGTTTGCCTTATTTCTATTTCTTTTATTATACCACTTTTGTTATATATGCTTCAGACCTCTTTAATTTTCACTTTGCAAAGCCTTAGAAGTAAAGTTGCGCCACATAGTGGGTGTGGCCTTAAGTCACAATTTTTTTTTCAGTTTCTTACAGCCCAATGTATTAGCTATCAATAGATACCAATCTTTTAATGATATCTTGAATTTTGAAATTCACAATATGTTTTCATTTCATATGGAATGGCGTATTTCATAAGTCGGGAACGATGTGGAATGTACTTTAATGAGACGAAAATGTGACTTGCACACTTGCCAATTACTGTTCAAAACATTGCAGACTTCGCTAATTATTTATTATTCGGACCCCAAATTATTATCACGGATACTGAAAATAATTAAAGTGGATGAGATATCGAGATGTGAGAGATGTTCCCTACCCTGGCAGCAGGCTTGTGTTCAATATCCCGAAGTGCTCAGGCATACTGTAGTGCCATGGACTTCAACCTAGGTAAACCAGCTGGGATAACGAACAACTCAAAAAATAAATTTTGTTTGGCATCTCTCTTTTGGGCTTGTGTTCAATATCCCGAAGTGCTCAGGCATACTGTAGTGCCATGGACTTCAACCTGGGTAAACCAGCTGGGATAATGAACAACTCAAAAAATAAATTTTGTTTGGCATATCTGAAGGCATACTGTAGTGCCATGGACTTCAACCTTGGTAAACCAGCTCCCGATACAGAACAACTCAAAAATATATTCTTTTGGCGTACATCTCTTTTAGGCTTGTGTTCAATATCCCAAAGTGCTCAGACATACTGTAGAGCCATGGACTTCAACCTGGGACTGTAGATATTTTGGGACACTTTCCCCAAGCACCAGGTCACTTCTTCTGTGATTTGGTTTAGCATTGACTGCACATCAGAATTCTGAACACCAGAGGGACTTTGTATTTCTCAAAATTATCGCTGATCATGCTCCAAATGTGTGCCTTTGAAGGCTCTTCTGGACCTTGAACTTTGGCGGACTTCCTGCCATTTTCGCTGCCATAATTTCCTTCTAATTTACATACATGTTCGTTACTTGATTTCCTTAGTTCTGTTTTCAGGGATCGGTAATTTCCTTGTTTGCTGGCTGGCGGGGTCGGTGACAGGTTGGTGTTTCATCTTGACCGAGAAGTGATTCCGAGTGGTTTGTTCTTTTCAATTCCTCTACAAGATTCACCGCGAGCTACTGGTAATTCACTAAGATGAAATTCTTCTGGTTTTGGTGCATAATGGCCACCAAAAACGCCGAATGTCGTAGCGTAATTAACCCTTCCATTGACAATCCTGCGGCCATCATCCTAATCCCAAAGCCCGCTATTTTCTATTTGGACACTGTCGGCTAGTGGCAAAGAAAACTGCGAAGGGATCGTGCAACCAGGCTGTTTGACAGGAACTTACATGTACAAAATTTAACGCCGCAAATTTCTGAATTCAGAAGATGCCAGTGCTGCGGATAATTTGTCGCTCGATTCAGCAAGAAAAACATGGCGCAAAGCGGATACGTCCATAAGTCGAAGCATGAGTCGAGTATGCAAAGCAATCCTTTACCTTAATTTCATAATACTGTATTTCCTGCTAATGTCAAAATGCCACTGGCACTGAAGTACAGCCCCTGAAATAACGCGGGATCCGCAAGATCAAAGATCCTCAAACATGTTTTGTGCACAATCTTTTGCTGACATAAAGTAATATTATCAAAGCGATCAAGCGAAAACCACAAATAATGATTGATATTTGCCACAACTATGACGTCACTCCATAGCAACCGGCCCACATGCATTTCCGATCTCTGGCTCGTTATGATTGAGAATCATGTGATCAGATTCCATTTTATTTTACCATAAGAACCCAACTGGTGAACTATTTTCAAAAATCACAATTAAAATTTCCACTGCTTTTTGATAAAAATTAAAAAAAAGATAAGTTCAGCATACAGCCGATGCTCGCTGGGCATCATTGGAAATTTGGAAATATTGTGCATTATTTGAGCAAGCTTGTGCACAATAACGGCAATTGTCCCAGTATTTTTTATTTCGGTACTGAATTTACTATCCTTTCCCCTATCTAAGGGCATAAAAATAATTTTTAAATTCCTATTTTTTGTCTGCATATGGAGCCGTTGAATACACTATCTTTCAGTACTTGTGCTCAAGATGAAATTAGGGCCGATGTCAGATGGCTCTATCTTGTCTGGTATGTGTCTCACAACAAAAAAGATTATAATTAAAGCTTAACCATTCTAATTTTCTGTCTTCAAATGAAGGGCTGTGTGCAACAAGGGCATAAGTGACTTCTGATCACATTCTAAATTCTCCTTCAAATTCTTTGTTTTCTAAAGGAGAATTTAGGAGTCGTCACTGATGCCCATTTTGCACACAGCCCTTCAAATATCTATTTTGGCCCGCAAAAAGCCTGCCGTCCACAATCAAAACTGTCTAGCGTATTTTAAGTAATTCTGCATGTAGCCGGTACTAGATGGATTAATTGTCATGCTAAATCGTCAAGTTTCAATGAAAGTTATACGCTGAAAGTTATACAGTTCAAAGAGATTAGAAATTTACCATTTTCTTTTCTCAACAGCTCTGTTGCAGTTTTCATGTTCAGTTGTTTTCAATATTACACTACATCACCTCAAGATAAAATAAATTTGCAGACGATCCAAGCTACAAGGTAAACAGGCCAACCGCCGGTCACATCACAAGAGAACAAGAAAAGTAAAAAAAATCAGCTTCGTTTTAATAATATTATTACAGTAATTTTTTGCAAATCTGATAAATTATTATTGATTTACTACTTTTATTCTATTTTCTCGAATTTCTAGCCTAAACTTTGATCTCTTATGGATCAATTCAAACACACAGCTGTCACAAATAATTCAAGGCACCATGAATCTAAGTTAAAGTATAAAGCCCACTGTTTTGGCTTTGTTTCATGTAGACTACTGATCTCAGAAACAAGTAAATAAAAGGGATAGAAGGGATAGAAGTAGGGGGATGTAGGAAGAAGAGGGAGGGGAGGGTTGTGCAAAAAAACTTTTTAGGGGTGGGGTGGGTGATTTTTTTCTTTTTAGTACTCCCCCTAAATAAACTAAACCCCTTTTTATGAATCCCAAAAAATAATTAATCCATTTTAGAATCATTGATAGCCAAACCTGGGTCAATTTGACCTAGGTTAAATTGACTCGGTCAATTTGACCTGAAGGGTCAATTTGACCTGCAACAGATACAGATACGAGGCCACTGATACAACTATCTGTAGCCCGATAAAACAGTTCTTCGAATATTGTAAACTACTTCTAAAACTGACTACTAAAACCTGAAACCTTTCCGAAGACAATGCTCTGAAATACTGTGATAAGACGGTAAAAAAGTACTTTAGATTTTAAAAGAACATTTCAGGTACCGCTTTCGCAAAAGTGCTCAGTGGAATAAAATTATGCATAGCTGCTATTAGGCTTTGTAATACATGTTATGACCTGCACTGTTGAACGAATGCCCAAAAATTCATGTCCCATAATGGTGTACCAGCCATGGGTTATGAGTTCAGTGCTGAATATGTTTCATTCCCAGGTCTAGTCGCGCCATTGCATGCCTGACTGGCTTGGAAGGTCTGTGTGTTTACAGACACTGATACAGCACTGATAAAACTGTCATCAGTGTCTACATGAGATATAGACAATGGCATTTCATCTGGGTGACAGTGTTTATAAATCGGATATAGAACTATTATGAATAAAAACATTAGTTTTCTATCTGATTTATAGACACTGTGGCCTGGATGAAACACCATTGTCTATAGCTCATACATGTATAGACACTGTTTTATTCATCAGAGCAGTATTGGGATTTATAATATAGATACGATAGTATGCGTGCTCTGATTGGCTAAAAAGGCATGTTTTATCAGAGTATATAACATGGTTTGCAGTGTTTTATTGTTTTCAACTGGCAGCTTCCTTTCATCGCGCACATAAATCTATATTATAAAACAGATAAAGAAGCCTTAAATCCATGTTTTATACTATCATAAAACACTCTGGTCATTTGACAACACTCGAGAAATGTTGAAAGCACGCGCCTTCGGCTTGACTGCTTTTACATTTCTCTCATGTTCTCAAATCCTCATCATGTTTTATGATAGTATAAAACATGGCTGCCCAGGTTGAGAATCATGCAAGATCTTGTAAGATCTTGCAAGATCTTGCAAGATCTTGCAAGATTGACAAGATCTAATCTTGGCAAGATCTTGCCAAGATCTTGCCAAGATCTTGCCAAGATCTTGCATGATCATGCAGGATCTTGCAAGATCTTGCCAAGATCTTGCCAAGATCTTACCAAGATCTTGCCAAGATCTTGGCAAGATCTTGCCAAGATTCTCAACCTGGGTAAGGCTGCTTTATTTGGGATATATAGGCCCATCAAGTGATGCTTATTGACTCACATGATTGGCTTACTCATCCATTTTACCTAATTAGGAATGCTAATCAAGTTAAGAACACATTCAATGACGTGTTTTTACCATAGCTTCTCCATACTGATGCTGTGCTGCCATTAGTACCAGACGCATGCGCCGCTTGTGATGCTGTAGTTCGATGGAATGCAAAATTAAGTTTTGGGAGTGTTTATCCAATGGTGGCTTTACTGATGCTAGGTACTTTGATGGCAACCTGAAAAACATAAGAGCAGAATATCTCCACATTCATTGCAGGGAAAGTTCAATATATGAAGCATATATCAGCAACTGACTACCGGCAAGACTATTAAGCTTATTATGTACTGACCAAATCGAAACATCCCCCCCCGCTCCCCTCCCTCCAGGCATTTGACTCATTTTCATGCCCGGGGAGTAGGAAATGTGTTAGTCCATATAGTCCATCTATAGAGATATCGGTCTGGGTGTGAACGAGTCTCTCTGTTCACAGTAGTAGAACAAAGCAACATGTATGATGTCAATGCATCAATGCATTAGAGAGATATGTCTGGGTGTGAACGAGTCTCTCTGTTCACAGTAGTAGAACAAAGCAACATGTATGATGTCAATGCATCAACGCGTTAGAGAGATATGGGTGCAATTCAAGTACTAGGGCCTTAGGGGCCAGAAGTGAATAGTGTTTGACTGCCTATGAATACATTGCGTCTCCCTGTCCCAAAAACGAACCCTAACCGTCACAAAACGAGTTCTCAAGTATTTAGAGCTAGGGTTCACAAGTAAATAGTGAAATAGTACTGAATAATTGCAGTATTTTTGTTATTACAACCCGACACGTGACTTCCGGCCCCGAGTATTTGAATCGAAAAGCCAAGCCCAAGTATTATTTCAGTTCCTTAAAACAACTGCGCAGGCAACTATACGGAGCCACGGAGCCAGATATTTCTAAAGAGCTTCAAGAGTGCCACTGCATTCTGCAATTTAGCCCAAATGTTTAGTTATGTCGCTGCAGTAATGACTAATGTTTCGATTTGATCGGTACATTATTAATTTACACGTATTTATTTTACAAATTATGTACTTACTCATCTTTGGGAGGATAGTTTTCGGCAGATGGCTGGTGTAATCGTGGAATTTCATACTCTGCTGGCTTTAGTTCGGTGAGTTCTATGTGGTGACCCGGTATATTAGGCGAAAGTTCCTCGATTTCTCCCCAGTGTGAAGTGTTTGCCTTGGCGTCCGCCATGACACCTTTACTGTGGGATACCGCTGTCAGCCCGAGGCTCACGCTTGATACATTCCAATCGATAGTAAACAACCGAAACAACCACGGTTGTGTAGCAATAAAATGAGAATCCTTTTTATTATTCACCAAGCTATAAATTACCGGGTGTTACGCGCGAGATCAAGTCAGATGTGCGGAGTTCGGGGGCAGTTGCTCCCGCCTCTGCCCAATCCCAGAAATGAGATTGACATAATGCGGGTATCAGCGGCCATCCCGAGGGGGCGGCCCCCGGGCAACCCACAGGCAACCCAGGGGCTTAGCAGGGGATTTGTAGCAAAAACATGCCCCACACGCGGGGCATTAGAGCGCTTTTGCGTGTTCGTCAAAATACCCCGGGGACATAACAACGGGGTTTGCACGTAATCTGCTGTCTCAACGTTCAGCGGTTTTCGCCACAGGACTCGCTCGATCGATCGACGTTCTTCGATTTCTTTGTCCTTGAGGTAAGTCATATCATTATCATTCAAATTAGAGATTAAATTAAGCCATCCACTGCCGGAAGACGGAACAAAGAAATAAAGGGTAATATTTGTATAAAACTATTAAGATTTTTGACACTTCTAAAACGTTTAGTTTCTAATACTTATAATATGTTGCCCAGGTTGCCCCAGGGGTGGGGGTTTTTGTCACAATTTTCTGCCCCACCCGAGGGGTTTTAGCATGTATTTGTCATGGCTGCTGTGACAAATGCCCCTGGGTGCCCGGGGGCCGCCCCCTCGGGATGGCCGCTGATACCCGCATAAGTTATCAATGAAAATGTCCCAGAATTCATCATTCTCCATCAGGACCAGACAGACAGACAGAAGAGGTTTATTGGCACTTTGCAGACATTAATGTTTACATCAGTGTTGTATCCAATAAATAAATAATGACTAAGTAGATGAATACTAAGTCTTGTTATAGGGTAATGTATATTACATTAATTTATTGTGGAAACAGGTGGCAAGTTACTTTATATAATGCGGGATCTAATTGTAAGGCAATCAGATAGGTATTTGGCTGCTCTTCTTGCAATTTTGGTATCTGGCTTAAGTATAAGGGTTAAAATTTGGTCATCATTAGTTTTCTTTAGGGATATTTTCAATGTATTTTCCAATGAAGCATATAATTCGTTTCTCGGCACTTGGTAGTATGTGCATCTAATATAAAGTGCCGTTCATCCTCAACTTCGGCTTCGGCTTTACAAAGAGGACAAAGCCTCTCGTTGGGTGGTTTATATGGACGCTCATATCTGCCTAGCCTGAATTTCAGAACCGGAGGAGACGGCTGAAATTCAGGCTAATATCTGCCCCTCTCAATTTGTAGCTCATGATTACTTATCAGTTCTCAACTTCGTTAGCGCAATTCGATGCTTCACGTTCTTGATATTTAACAGATAATTTTCAATTTCATGTTTATATTTGAATGTTCGATAAAATCTTAATTTGTTACCTTGGTTGTTTTTTCGGTTGTCATTTAATTGCTCACTATGCAAATTTTGGATTTGAACATCTATTAATAGTCTTTGTTTTAAATTATTAATAATTATGTTTGGGTGTTCGATTTCTTCCTGGAAAAACCAGACTTCACCGAAACCTAGTCGAAACAGATGGTTTTTTACTCTTTGGCACCAGTGATTGTGGGCTTCCATATCTGTCTCGATTCAGCTACACCATCTTGTGCTAATTCAGTGATGTTTTGATTTTGTTTTTTAGCCAGAATTTTAGGCTTCTTTGGGTGGAGTCCATGCTTATTGGTAATTTACCAAATTCGGCCCGACAAGCATTATTAGTGGCGGTCCTGCTTCACCCAGTAACCATTTACAGAATTTTAACTGTACACTTTCTATTGGGTCTTTGTCATTGTTTGATACTTTATCCATACCCCATATTTCACTACCGTAAAGAAGTATGGGTTTGATTAGACTATCGAATAGTTTGAGCGTAAGTTTAACATCAGTCCTAAAATGACAACCCATTGTTTTCCGTAATTTGTAAAGTGCTTCAGTTTAGTGCGACTTTTTTTTAGCTCGATCTTTGCCGTAGTAAAGTTACCATAAGTACTGAAACAGAGGCCTAGATATTTAAATACTCCCATATTTTCTATTGGTTGGTTAGAATAAGTGAAAGCGTAATTGTTCAGTCTTCTACTTGAGTTGTTGAAAATCATTGCTTTCGTTTTTTCGATATTTACCTCTAATTCGGAGTTGATGGTATATTCTTTAAGCCTACAAAGTAGCTGCTGTAACCCTTAGCAGACCTGGAAAGTATAACTAAATCGTCCGCGTATGCCAGACAGCTAATTGTCTTATTTTTTAGCTCCACAAAATCTGCTTCTTTTGTTTGATCAAGGAATTCAGGAAGGTCGCTTAAAAATATATTGAAGAGGGTGGGGCTTAGCATGCAGCCTTGTTTTATCCTATTTCACATGGGAATTCTTCAGTAATTGTATTTCCGACTTTAAGTTTAACAGCGGCAGAGTCTTTTGAGTATATCGATCGTAATATTGAATAGAATTTACCCGTTTTCCAATTTTCCTAACTTTCTCAAAGAGTTTGTCTCTTGGTATGCTATCAAACGCTTTCCTGAAATCTACGAAGCATCCAAAGAGGAGGTTGTTTTTCTTACATGGTTTAGCTTTGACGTATTTTTCAATCAAAGTTGTCAGTATGAACATACTGTCCACCGTACTATGGTGTTTTCTAAAGCCGCCTTGTTCCCGTTTGAGGATCCCTTTGTCTATTAGATAATCATAAAACCTAGTGTTGAGTATGGAGGTAAATAGTTTACCAAGGGCAGAGAGCAGCGAGATTCCACGGTAATTGTCAGTGACAGATGTCACCCTTTTTGTGAATGGGCACGATGAGCGCTGTACTCCATTCTTGCGGTAACTCGCTGGAGTTCAGTATTGCGTTAAATCGTTGCTTTAAGAACGGTGTTTGCCATATTTAATTACTTCATTTAGTATATTGTCCTTGGCCGGAGATTTATTGACTTTCGATTTCTTGTATGCAGTTTTCGTCATCTAACGCATCGCTGTCATGGACGAGCGTGTTTTCGCATCCAGTATCTACGTGCACGTTGATTTCATCGTGTTTTTCGTTTAAATGTTTAAAGTGCTCGAGGAGCATTGCCCTAAGCGGTAACGTTGGTTATTTGGGTCCTTGCACACCTTACGTCCTAGTGATTTTAAATGCTCTTTGTCCTGATTGCACTCTACGCTATACGGTCCTCTACGTCGAATCAGTGCTTATTATTATCTTGGTTTGGACTGGGCCGCCTTTGATAGCGTATATAAGCCTGCCATTTTGCCATTGCCGAAGACCTCCCTAGCTAGCCCCTGAGCAGCTTTCTACACAAGCAAAATCAGTTGACAAGATCCACTGCTCTACTAAATATTATGTTCTCTTGTTTCAGTTGGCCGAGTGCTGTTTAATTTAGCCAAGGACCAGAAATGTTCAGTTTAACTTATGTATCAGTTGACTGTGGTTGTTTGAAAATTTAAAACGCTCATCATGCGTCTACGTGTATAAATAAACTACTACTACTACTGCAATCATCAGTCACTTAGATCACTTGACTCAAATAACACGGAATTGTCTTTACGTCTTCACGGCTGTTTCACGTTGGAAATTTAGTGCACGCACCTGGCTACAGTGCAAACTGGCAATTCCAATCAAACGAAGATAATTTATTCGCGCACATTTAGCTTCCATAATGCACCTATCAGCGGCTTCCCCGAGGGGTCGACCCCCGGGCTAGCCACGGAGATATGTGGGGGAATACAGGAGGTTGAATGCAAACATTGCCCCTGGGGTCGTGGAAATGCTTGACTTTGTTCTAGGGTTGGAAAACTGGGGTGGGGGATTTGTTCGTTAAACATACTATGAAGTTCAGTGAAGTGTTAATAAAGTTCCATTTTCTGTTCAGTGTTATAGAAATAACGTTAGTAACGAGATCAGCTCCATCGATCTCATTTCGTGCAAAATGACGGGGGATATTACTTAGAACTTAGAATGTTTACTCACAACTAGTGTGAACTAATACTGGGAGAATGCAAGTGCGAGCGAGTGCAATAAATTAAATGAGTGAAATCGCTCTAAAAATGGCGTTAAAGTAGACTAAACTTAATAATACTGATAGTGCAAGTGTAGTTGAAATTAAAGAAAATGAAAAGTAATAATGGTCGTCAAGAGTGTATAGTCTCTTTAGATAGGCAGGTGGGTTCATTGTACGTATTTCTGAGAGCGCTAGTGTCTGAAATTGTTTTATGCTAGATGCAAGGACCACTGGCTCAGTAAGTTTGTTCCAAACACGAATGGCTCGAACAAAAGGAGAGTAGCTGTAAGCTAGTACGTTTACATCAGGTTGGAGATAAGCATAGGGCTTGCATGATCTAGTTGACTGTTTTACACATAATGGCATCTCTATGTCAACTAAACCATTCCTAATTTTATAGAATATAGTTATTTGATATAGTAGCCTCCTGTTCTCTAGAGTCCCACCCGAGGTCATAAACTAGGTCTTGAGAGTTTGTTGACCGACTGTAATCAGATCTCACAAAGCGTGTAGGTCGTGGAAGACCTAACCAGGGGACTTTGAAAGGGACGATTCCCCTATCCCTGGGGGAAATCGTTAAGATTGTTTCCGTCTTTTTACAACCCCCCTGGTCAGCCCGGGGTCGACACCCCGGGGAAGCCGCTGCAGATGAATTTTGTGGCAATTACAAACTGACGGCTTCTGAGATTCAACTCTAGTACAGCTTCCTGGGAAAACCTGGGAAATCCGAATTGTTTTGGAGTCTCTTTTGGTAAGCATAGTACTCGACATGTTAGAAAGTTTAACCACCAGGATCAGGGCAATGATAAAAATAAGGCTAAAAACAATAGCGCTAATACGGAATACAACCCGGGGGGGGGGGGGGGGGGGGGGGGGGGACTCCCTTATGTGAGGGGTACATGGATGCTCGTCGTACCTTTTAGGGGTCAAAATCAGGAGTTTGGTACCACTTAGGGTATCCACCATCAAACACAGACATTTCTATGTAAAGCCGTACCTTTTAGGGGTCGGGTGTCAATTGAACAGAAAAGCTGTTATCAATTTACATTTTTATTATCTTTTAGGGGTCAAAATAAGCTTGAGCCACGCCCATTTTAGTACCTCTTAGGGGTCAAATCGAAAATGTCCGACGAGCATCCCTACCCCTTTTATATGGGAGTCACCCCCCCGGGGAATACAATAGCTGTACGTGAAAATGACAGAGGTAGCGCATTCATATTGTTGTGTACTCGGGTACACTGCAAAATCACACTTGATGGTAAAGATTAGCCGTTTTCGCGGTTTAATACAACTCGCATTAAACCTGTCTATCATAATACACGACAGGCACACAATGGAAATATCTTGAAGTACTAGTCTGGTTCAGAAAAAAAAATCGAAAACCCAATAACTAGTTTTTTTTTGTCGGTGTAATCTTACCGACTTCATTAAGTAAGCGTCCACTATCTTTTCGGACTTTACTTTTCGTTGACGCCAGTGACCTTTTCCAAGATCTATAATTACTGTAGGAGATACTGACTACGATCACGCATATAGTAACGATATATATCAGAAGTGCGCATTCACTTTTTGTACTTACGATAGGTAACTAGTTCCTGTAAAAACTAGTCTTGGTCTGCGTCGGCGGGGAAGATAAATACTCGTATATAATCAACTAAAGTCGATTGAGGTAACTCAATCCGGACAAGGTAAATGCCTGAGGACTCGGGTTCGAACCCCAGAACTTTTTTTGTCTCTCAATTTTGGATTTCCCCCCTCTATATTTTGGTTTAAACTCGTCATTTGCCTATAAATCACATAAATTGCGTTATTACTTAGTAGTATTATACACGGCTTTCATGGAAATCAGTGTAAAATTGTTGAAATCTCCGTGTTTAAATAAAGTTGAATTGAATTGTATGCTAACCGCCGTGTAAAGCGAGTAGCAGCTGACGTTTCGAGCGCTAGCCCTTCCTTTTTTAGTTGATTATATACCACTTTTTGTACTGAACGGCGATTTCTTAGTGGGTTATCAACGCTAATATTTAAGTTGACATGCGTGAACTAAGTTCCCGATCAATACCTCTAGAAACAGCCGTGGTCTTGTCAAGGGAATTAAATCCGCGAGGCTCAAAATCCGGGGGGTCAGATCAGCAAGAGAGGAACAAATACGCCAGTGTATTTGACCCGGCGGGCTTTGAACCGGGGGGGGTTCACATCCACCGACACCGGCAAGCGCCGTGCTTGAAAAGTGTTAACCTGCTATCAGGCTCTCCAGTTACCTTGTGGTATTAAATGTCTCTTCTGGCCCGTGGGAAAGAAAGAGAGAAAGGAAAAGGAGTGCCCTCCTTACCCCTTCGTCTTACAAAAAAAAAATTGTGGGGGAGAATGAGAAAAATGGCTAATGATGGACTCTAGCTCTATGGCCGCAAGAGCCCGGACTCTCGGACCAAGGAGTTAACTAAGCCCAGGATCAGCCCCCATGGTTGTTTCAGGTCTCGTTAGAAATTCAGAGAACAAGACTATTTTTGTTCTCGTCTCTCGTTTTCTTAATCTTTTCTTCCGTTCTAATTTTTTAAAGCTTATTTGGCACCTTTCCGGTTTGCGATTCTACCAGTTATCTAACCCGAATTTCCGGGGAGCACAGCTTTTAGCTTGCCTATGTATATTTAATGTACAAGTATCGATGAAAAACTAGTGTTTATCCGGCTCTTCCGTTCCTAAAAAAAATCTGGCTTTTTCAGTAAGGGATGAAAACTGGTATTTAATCGATGATTATATATTAAACAGAACATTACAAGGCTGCTTTGAGATACGAATTTTATCTTCGAGTGTTAATGCGCATCTGAACAGTACGTAGCCCCTTAAGACAAGTCCGATTATGTCTTGTTCGTTTATTCACGTCAGCTTTTACAAACCGTTTAGGCCGAAAAAAATACAGAAATGTCCAAGATACAAGTGTTTTTAATACTTTACAAAGTGTAATACGTTTACAATTTTACCCTTGCTAGAATGCCACAGTCTGTCAAGGGAGTTGTTAGTGGCTCTTCTGCGCACCATAGTTACGTGACTGATTAAAGAAGAAATGTTACAGGACATCACACGAGATTTAGCACTCTGACAGCTAAACCCATACATTTTGATCTCTACTGTATTACGACGTTCTCTTTCTCAAAGTGCTTTCCAATTTTTCATTTTTTGATATCGCTTGCTTCCTTGTATCTGTTAGCCTCCCTTCGAAGCAGCAACAGAGTAACCCGACACACGGAAAGGTCCACTACAATAGCGATAAGAGTCGGCTGGTTTCCCAGGCTACGTATCTCGCCAGTGATTTTAAAGTCTTTCAAACAACGAAGTCAATTTGTGAATAATACGAAATACTTCTTATGAACAATTTGGCAACTGCTGAGCCGTATTCCGGCTAAACGGTTACACCAATGACTGCCTCCTAATTTGAATAATTTGGAAGGTAAATCTCTAGAGGGAAACCAATGCTACCACATGAAATATCACATTAAAACTATCAATTGTGTTCAGTCTTAGAGCAATGTATAGAATTGCTGTTGAGTTATATGCATTTCATACACAGAAAAAAACATGAAAGCTAGACAAAAAATGCCTCCGTTATTCTCATACAAATCTCTAATTTCAGATGACTGTACATAACTTCAATGCTTTTTAAGTAATGATTCGCGTAAGAACTATAGGAAGACAATAAACTGCGGCAATGACTGTCTGAGATGTCCTCCGTCAAAGTTACAAGTAGAAAATAAAGCAAACTGTGTACTGTTGGTCATTTTTACTGCCGTGAAAACGTAAAGAAAACACCATCCAGCCAATGGCAAAAGGGGACTAAAGACAAAATATACCATTTGAATCACAAATGTGTGAACTTTCCTCACGGTTGAGTTTCATTGAAATCAAAACTAAATTAAAACTTCAAAAGTCATCTAATGAAAGTGCATTACTTCGATGGTCTTCTATTGAATGTACGAGTATCAACCAATGAAATTACGAGAAAGAACAATAGAAAATTAACACATTTTTATATTCCTTGCCATTCAGTGCTACCGTTCTTAGCCGGAGCAGAACTTAAGCTGCAGCAATCAAATGTCACAAGAATCAGTCCCAGAGATTCAAATGAGCAAGTCACCAATATCGACATGCTCTTTTACATAGCCATGGTAATGTTTTCTGGACATGTGGGTAATGGGCTCCTGGGATAACCTAGTCGAAACAGAAATACGCATTTAGTTTATGAATGGGTCTATGCCATGTTTTTTTGGGCCTGACCTTTGCCACAAATTGGTGTTATCTAGATGCCATTGTTTAGTTCTTTTCTTGACCCTTCCAAGCCGTCCACACACCGCCATGGTTACTCGGGTTAGCCGAAGGATCAAAGGGCTTGTTCCTAATGGGAACCATGTCCTCTTTATACTGCTCCAGAAACGACAACATGGCCTTCAATATGACTGGCTCCTGACTGGCGATGTTGACGTACTCGCAAGGATCCTTGCTAATGTCAAATAAACAGGGGCCGGCTTTGTTGGTGCATTCCACAGGAACTGCTGGGGGCTCAGTACAGGTCACTACAGCATTCTTCAGGGCGAAGGGCTTGATTTGTGGCTTTCTTTTTTCCACCCCCGGCGGAGGGTACCAGCCACTCCATGCAGAAGCTATAAAGAAAAGAAAACAGTCTAATTCACGACAAAGAACGCAAAATAGAACAAACAACTCATACATTTGCCCCGAGGGGGTACTTACATGAAAAATGGGTATGTATGTGAGGCCAAGAGGCTCAAACCCTGACCCTGTTTGACCCAATCCGAGCTCCAAAACCCTGATTGCCCCCTTTTGGAAAAAAAAAAAACCTGAATGCCCCTTCTTTAAATTGTTTTCAAAACAAGGTCGGATATATATCCCGGCCGGTATTCCGCGTACCGCGATTGCATGCAAAATACGGAACATTTCAAGTCTGGACGTGGCATTGGGTAAACAAATCAGCAGATGAAGTACATAGATAAGTACTGAAGTACGGGAACCTCAGTGCTTGCATGTGGGCAGGGTCTTTTTTTTTGACATAGTAGCTAAAAAAAACTAACTGCCTAAAAAATACTGAACCCTGACCCTGACTGCACCCAAATTATACTCAAATCCTGACCCTGATCTGCCCAAATCAGGCCAAAACCCTGACCCTACCTGCCCAAACGGAGCTCAAAACCCTGACCCACCCGGGCGGCACATACATAATACGTCACAAACAGGAGTACCCCCCGTGACATTTGCTAACAACCCCCACGAACAGAGTGAGCATGAATCAATCAATCACTCACTTTTTATTTATCCACGATAATCACATCAACTATAATTAATACTACGCTAAATCTAAATTTAGTCTTACCCTAATGAGGGGAGACTTACTTTGAAACTCGCGAGGGACATTGGATTGCGCAGACTTTACCCATAACAACTTAAACTTTTCTTCAGAGATTGCAATTGGTGCATTGTGACTAATCACAAATCCTGTAATGCACCATACAAGCTGTAGCTTAGTGTGTGAGTGTTTTTAAAGCCATAGAAGCATTTTACATTTTGATTGCTTTGTTAAGCTCTAGGAATTACGTAGTCATGCAAGGCGAAAACACAAAGTTAAAAACCTAGCTTTCTGTTGGTTAAATATTCAGAAACGTGGAATACAGGGATAGAAAACAGTGTTGTTCATTCTTTTCTCGCCACCTGCATGATCACAAACCCATTGTCCCATGCATTGCCGGTTTTTCTGTCACTACGTATTGGAGCAGCCTGTTTGCAGGCTCATCTGTGGGATTCCAAGCAGGAAAGGCTAAATACCTTGCGTTTCTCCTTCCTTCTCCATGCACTTGTGAGGGAAAGATAAAACAACTGCTCACAGGGTAACTGATAAGAAGGCAAATGCACAGGACTTTTGAAAGACTTACTGTGATTAACAACCAGCTTATACTGGCGAAACCGCAACGCCGCTGACCAGTCGGTTGGATCAATATTGTGCAGCATCTCCTCTCGAGGGGACATTTCCCCGGTAGATATGGTCTTCCATATGTCGTAGCCGTCCACAGCCTGTAAATCGTGGATGTCCCCTCCAGCTACGACGTGTAGGGTTGGCAACCAATCACTGACGTGCATCAGGTCCATGCTCACGCGACCAGGAGATGAGAGCAGAGGACTGTGCACGAATGCTGTTCCATGGACTCCGCCTGAGAGGAAAATAAATAAATTCAATAATACGAGTGAAAATTGATACGTGAGAGAATTGATACGAAAGAGAATTGATACGGGAGAGAATTCATACGAGAATCGATACGGAAGAGAATTGATATGGGAGAGAATTCATACGGGAGATAATCGATACGGGAGAGAATCGACACGGGAGAGAATCGATACGACAGAGAATCCCAGAAAATTTATACCAGAGATAATTGATACGAGTGAGAATCGACGAGAGAGAGAATTGTCATGAGAGAGAATTGATACGAGAGAATTGATACGAGAGAGAATTGGCATTTTTTTTTTATTATATACATTTATTCTGTTTTACCACTCGAAGGTGGACAGAGAACCTCAACAGGCTTAAAGCCCTTCTATGGAGGTTTCCGAGGGCCTACGATTTATCTTCCTTATCCGAGAGATGAGTGGCATGAGAGAGAATTGATTGATGTGAGACTAAGAGAACTGATGTGAGAGACACTTGATTTAGTACAGGATGCATTTTTTACTCTAACACCGTAAAAATGAAAAACAACTCGTAGAAGGATCAGGAAGGGGAAAATTATGATAATTATGAACGTATTAACGGTTTACCAGTAGCAAAAAATAACCGGACTCAAATTGTAACCTCTGAACATCCCATCCCCCCTCCCCATACCTCCCCCAGTCAGTACCAACCTTCCCACAGTGTAGCCTTCACTCCTCTCAGTGGATAGTTACTGGCCATGTTTGAGTCAAAGCCTGCTGCAGGTCCTCCATTGTCAGTAGTGAAGATAATAATAGAGTTGCTGTACATGTTTCTTGCCTTCAGACTATCAACAACCTGTTCAAAAGAGCAATTAAAAGTTTTTTAATATAGATTTATTCAGCATTCAGTAAGGCACTCCGGATCCATCGAACATACTGTCTTAGTATGGCGTTTCAGGCAAACTGAAAGACAGAATAAACTGAAAAATCCGCTCGACTTTAGTTGGTGCGGAGTTTCAGAGCGATAAATGCACAGAAACAATGAACGATGGAAAAGCAAAACGAGCTTAGTACTGAGAGTGAAAATGAAGAGATGGCAGAAGTTCCCGTGGTGTCCAGACTAGAGACACCAAAGGTTCAAACCCAAACTCTGGATATCATTAGAGGTCGTGCGGAGGTGAAGGCTTAGCGCTTTCTGCCAACGCTTGCTGCTCTATTATTCAATGCCGCTCATTTTTCTCGAATATATTAGGATTCGCAGTCCAGAAACATTAGGGAAGTTCTCTGATCTAAACAGCAGCAAGGCGATATAATGTGGAGAGTTTTGGAGAACTGGCGCATGCTCCGAAGACTTCGCCATGAAAGCAGTTGTGGTACACATATTCAGTGCTTTCATGGCGAGTATTTTCTTTCAAACTTAACAGCATAACGTGGAGCTGGAGAGAGGCGTCTGATTTCCTCAGGCTGATACTATCGGAAATCAGAAAAAAAATGAAAAAGTTCACTTTTGTTTAATGAAACACAATGGTGTAAATCTGTCGTCTATATTTGCTCTGGGAACAAAAGGAGGGTTTTGATTCAATGCACTAAACGGTTTCTTGTCCGTTTCAGCTAGCCTCCTCCGCAGGCACCTCCTATATAATCGGAAAAAATCGAGACCGAGTTTCCTGTGGTAAAACGAGAGAGGAGAGGGCCCCAGTCCTCTTCTCTCTCCTCTGCAGGCACAGGTAACCCAATTTACAATTCTTTTTTACAATTTTTGTCTCTCGCGGTCCTGGGATCAAGTTTAGTTTACGACTCCAAGGTAAGCCTCGCTAGCCTCCTGAAGAGCCATCACGGCAGAGCTCTGGAAACGCAAATCAGTCTTGAAGTCCTGAGCGATCTCACGGACCAGACGCTGGAAGGGCAGCTTGCGGATCAGCAGTTCGGTGGATTTCTGGTAGCGACGGATCTCACGAAGAGCCACGGTACCGGGCCTGTTTAACGATGAGGCTTCTTCACTCCTCCAGTGGCGGGAGCACTCTTACGAGCTGCCTTGGTGGCCAGCTGCTTACGAGCAGTTTGCTTTGTACGTGCCAAATCTGATAAACCGATTCGTTTCTTGCCTTACTTATTTATACTTGCCGCCTAGTGATTTGATTGGGTAAAATGTCTGATCACTGATTGGCTCTTTACCAGTTTGGTGAGTGCACTTGCCAACATTTCGTACCAGAAAGCACAGGGAGCCCAGGCTCACAACATGAAGACAATATAAGGATTTGTATGAAACTTTATCGCTAGTATATATAGTTGATGGAAAATGATAATAAACATCCATTAAAGTTTACATACCACATCAAATGTTGTCCAGCTGTCGTTTCTTGTCTGTCTTGGAGCCTTCAAGCCGCATTTCAGCGAGACATTGTTTTTTAGTTCACCTCTACCTAAGATATTTTAGGTAGAGGTGAACTAAAAAACAATTTCTCGCTTAAATGCGGCTTGAAGGCTCCAAGACAGACAAGAAACGACAGCTGGACAACATTTGATGTGGTATGTAAACTTTAATGGATGTTTATTATCATTTTCCATCAACTATATATACTAGCGATAAAGTTTCATACAAATCCTTATATTGTCTTCATGTTGTGAGCCTGGCTCCCTGTGCTGAAAGTGTGGGATTGTTCAGTAAAGGGGTAAGCACTTTAAACTTCTAGGATGTTATATTATTTGTAATTCCACCTGAAAGTAGGAGCGAATATAGAATACCCCGCCACTTTTTGAAGCTATGTTATTTAGTTAGTGCTACCGTGGTACCGCAGTCGCGATAGCTTTTTTAGAACGAAGGATATAGAACAAAGTGGCAACGCAGTCCCGCAGTCCCATAGTCGACGCATAAATATTAATATCTGTAAGACGTTGAACTAAGTGGCAACGCAGTCCCGCAGTCCCATAGTCGACGCATGAATATTAATATCGGGAAGACGTTGAACTAAGTGGCAACGCAGTCCCGCAGTCCCATAGTCGACGCATGAATATTAATATCGGGAAGACGTTGAACTAAGTGGCAACGCAGTCCCGCAGTCCCATAGTCGATACATGAATATTAATAAAGCTGACTGCGGGACCGCGGTAGCACTGAATATACCATCTAGCTGGAGTGGCGGGGTATTCTATAGTTTAGCCTGAAAGGGAGCGTATTCCTATGCAGATCCTTTGATTGGACACGATAATTCTGATCTACACTCAAGCTTGCGCGATAAATCGTAAAACGGATCAAAAAATACATAAATTAATTATTTTCTGAATCACTAATCCAATTTAAGAAAATGTTGAGGGCAACGATGTAAAAAACCTAAGTGACTCAAAACATGAAAATGTATCGAAGGGGAATCCACAATCAAGGGATATTTTGCCGAGTATTTTCCCAAGCAGCGTTACAAAAAAGATTGAGCTGGAACTTTCTAAATTCAGGAAATTGGACCTTTACAAAGATTTTCCACGATGTTGCTTCCTTTGCGGTCCGTTCGTTGCTTTTATAATGTGGCCGTAATCGGTTAAGTTTTATTCTTCATTAAACTCAAGATAACTCAACATGTCAGGTCGCGGTAAAGGAGGAAAAGGTCTAGGAAAGGGAGGCGCCAAGCGTCATCGTAAAATCCTTCGGGATAACATCCAGGGCATCACCAAGCCCGCCATCCGTCGTCTTGCTCGTCGTGGTGGAGTCAAGCGAATCTCTGGCCTCATCTACGAGGAGACCCGTGGTGTTCTCAAGGTTTTCTTGGAGAATGTGATCCGTGATGCTGTCACCTACACCGAGCACGCCAAGCGTAAGACAGTGACCGCCATGGACGTGGTGTACGCTCTCAAGCGACAAGGCCGAACCCTCTACGGTTTCGGAGGGTAAATTCTTTACCCAAATACAAACCAACGGCTCCTTTAGGAGCCACCACATGACTCAAAAGTTATGTACCGATCAATTCGAAACATCACCATCCCCCCCCCCCCCCCCCCCCCCCCCGGGCAACCCCCGGGCATTTGACTCATTTTCGTGCCCGGGGAGTAGGGAATTTGACATCGGTAGCTGTCCTTGGGGAGGGGAATTTGACACCGAATGGGAGGGGTGGTGGGGGATTTGAACAAGTTGTCTCTATTTCGAATTCATGTTCCGTTCTCGTCCTCGATCGAATCATGGAGGACACTTTTATATTAGATACATTTAAAGGACAAAACTCCGCTTTTGTGAGTGAGTGGCTGAAGAAGAAGGGACTCCAAAAGCTGTGTGCTGTGTTTGAAGGTATTAAAATGTAAATGTCAATTACTTTTGAATATTTATAAAAGGCTCGACATGTTAAACAAATACCTGGGATACAAGGTCAAGGGCCGGCTGACTGATATTGAATGCTTTTAAGTTATTATGGAAGCTGATGGTTTATAGAGGTTGCCCCTCCCGTGACAACCACATCTCGAACGTTGCTTTATTTAATACTGTGTTGTAGTCCATTTGAATTTTAATATATTTTATTCTCAGTCACGAGTCACACAAGAACTATAAGTTTTTCTACCCCTTTTTATATACGTCCTACTTCGAATTTCGTCGCTTGTTAAAAAAGTACATGCATGCAACGATGGGAAAACTTCAAGAACATATAAAGCATTGAAATCAACTCCATCCGAAATTGTTCACGAAGACATTTTAGTCGGCCCACAGGCTAACCATCCTCCCATTTTGTGTATTTGTCACTGATGTTTTAATAATCCATCATTTCTTAGCAAATTGTAAAATAAAATACCTTTTCACTTGATTCTGCTGTGAATGTGTTGATTTAGCGCGTGCTCATAATACAGCTCGGGTTTCCTGTGGCTCAGGATTGTTTATATATAGCTCGGGCTTCCTGTGGCTCATCCCGCCAACCTGAGCCACAGGAAACCCGAGCTGTATTATGAGCGCGCGCTAAATCAACACATTCACAGCAGAATGAAGTGAAAAGGTACCCTGGTTCCAGAGCTTTTCTAGAGAGAACAGGAGCAAGTGGGCAAGCCATGCCAGGAAACGGGTTAAAAAAAACATGTTGTACCGTACTTATAAATTTACGCCCAAAGCACTTTGAAAAAGATTTCGAGATACTACTAAAGTACAAATTGTATAAAGTTCTGCAACGTTCGATTTATGCATCAGTCAATTGAACCCCGGGATTGAACTCCAACCACCAACCCCCGCGACTTCAGTAGTGGGGTTAACCGGGCCTAAGGCCGTGGCAAACCTCTTTAGCACCTCGCTTTCTTTGGATTGGCCAGGGAATTAACGCCTGGAGACAATCTACCGCTGATTTAACAGTTTTGAGCATAGAACTGATTCCTTTAAATAGCGTGGAGTTTTACATTTTCAGAGCTCTGAATTAGTATATAGGTATATCTCGGCGAATGTAGCGATCATGCATTTAAATGTAAACCACTCTCCAGTGATCGTAGCGATCAACTTATCCCTGTATGGATTGCGAACTGCTCAAAACATTTCTCAGACATTCATTGATAACGGTATGCAATTTTAATGTTTTTTTTAACAGGAACCTAGTGTTTTTTGGCCGGGGATATGATTGCTATGTTGTTGCTATTTAACAAAAAGGTTTTGTAATCAAACGTTTGTTGAGTACGTATTGGTCGGCTAGGTTTCATGTAAGTAAAATAAAACCTATATTGAACCAGCAGTTTGTCTCTAACCTTTTTAGAACTTTGTTTCAACAAGGAACAAGTCGCATCGGAAAATAAAGGCTGTGTTACAACTGTCTATTTAAAAAAAAATGCGATGTAAACCACTATGTCCCGGGGGTAGGGGCATTTGATCGCCTAATACGACGATGGGGTGGGGAATTTGAACAACATTTTTGGCCCGGGGGACGGAAATTTGAACAAACCAAACTCCAAAAATTCAAATCCCCGGGGGTTGCCCGGGGGGGGGATGGTGATCTTTCGAATTGATCGGTACATTATGATCACGTTTCTGTGTGATATATTAATTTTATAAAAATGGATAAACCATATGCATACGTCTCACGTACCTCAATATTTTTAATATCTTTACTTATAAAATCATACCAGAGGCGTCTGTCTTTCTCAGGCTAGTGCGCCCAAAGACATAAATTTGCAAATGACATCACAACAAATGAAGTATGCTAACGAATTCCATATAATCGACAATTTATAAAGCCAAACGAATTTACTAAGCTAAAGTGAGAATTAATATCATTCACTTCGTCGTATAGTATTGTCTAGTGTCTGTGTGTCACGCGGGCTCACACAAACGACTGGTTATCTGCTGGTAATCGACAGGTTTCAGCGAGAGCAAAGAGCTACAGGGGGAGCATTTTCGTGTCGGTATTTCATCAAACCCGCGGGTATATCGAGAGGACCGCTCGGGTAAATGGCCCCCTTGAAAACGTACAACTCTTACTATCTCTTCCGCTTGGCCCCTTTGAGACTCCCCAACTCCGCGCGGTGTTTGCCACTTTTATTTTAAAACTGTTGGTGTAGTGAGAAAGACCTGCTAGCAACTTCTGGTTGCGGCTGGAGCATAGCCTGCTTTCAGGCTGCGCGGAAAACAAAACAATCTACCCTGGGTGCCAGAGGTTCTACTACCCTCTCTAGCTAAGCCAAAGTTTAGGATAATAATAATAATAATAATAATAAGAAATTTATATAGCGCCATATCCACTAACTGCACTATGGCGCTTTACAATACTACAGTTAAAAATATAAAATAATAATTATAAAAATGTTTGTTTAAAAAGATAAGTCTTAAGACTAGATTTAAAAATGGTAAGGGTATTGCTTGTCCTTATTTGAATGGGCAGAGCGTTCCACAGCCTCGGCGCAGCCACCGAGAATGCCCTGTCACCATAGGTCTTTTGGTTAGACCTCGGGGCGACCAGAAGGCGTTTGCCAGCTGATCTAAGACTACGACAGGGATGATATGAATTCAATAAACTACTAATGTAAAGAGGTGCTAAATTGTTAAGGGATTTAAAAACTAATAATAATAACTTAAAAACAATCCGTTTTTCTACTGGCAGCCAATGGAGCTCCATCAGTAGCGGCATAGCACGAGCATACCTCGACTTGCGCGATACAAGCCGGGCGGCACAATTTTGAACGGATTGCAGTCTCTGCGTAAGATATTTTGGCAGACTATACAGAAGTGCGACTCGATCCTAAACTTTGGCTTAGCTCAGAGAGGGCAGTAGAACCTCTGGCACCCAAGGTACCTGAAAGCAGGCTAGTTAGAGCAAAATTAGTATCAGTTGCGTTGGAAGGGCTTGACAACTTCGGCTAGTCTTTCCCGCTCTAATACAAAACCCCGACGAGTGCGGCTTTGAAGCCGACGACTTTTGGCGGGAAAATGCAAGTCACTAGGAAGCGAAGATTGTACTGAAAAGGGTAACTATATAGTCCTCTGTATTAAAAAATCGATAGGATCAACATCAAAATGCACTATGAACTGGGGCAATTAAACTTGATTGCTCAAAATATTGAAAGTGTATCACTGAGATACAAAATTTTGTGAATGAGAGTGTTTAATATGCGAGGGGATTTTAATATTATTTAGTAAGCTGATGGTCATCGTCTTTTATGTCATGTGGTGGCTCCTAAAGGAGCCGTTGTTTAATATTGCTAAGCAAGTGAACTGCTTATGCCTTGGCCTTCTTCTCGGTCTTTTTGGGCAGAAGCACGGCCTGGATGTTGGGCAACACACCGCCCTGAGCGATAGTGACACCGCGGAGCAGCCTGTTCAACTCCTCGTCGTTCCTGACAGCAAGCTGCAGATGACGGGGGATGATCCTGCTCTTCTTGTTGTCGCGGGCAGCGTTGCCGGCCAACTCGAGGATCTCAGCGCTCAAGTACTCGAGCACAGCAGCCAAGTAGACGGGAGCTCCAGCACCAACACGCTCGGCAAAGTTGCCTTTGCGGAGATGTCGGTGAATACGGCCGACAGGGAATTGAAGCCCTGCACGGGATGAGCGAGTCTTGGACTTGGTGCCCTTAGCCTTTCCTTTACCACGACCAGACATTTTAGAGATTCAAGTTATTCAGAATCTATCGAGATATGAAATACCGAAAATTGAACTGTTTAGTATTTTTATAATGAAAGCTACATGTAGCTGACAAATTGGATTGAAGTCCACCAATCATAAACGAGTATCAAGAAAACGAAATGACCTTTGATACTCGTATTACCATATATTAACATCTTCTATTACACAACAGTGTTACTGTGCTTCCTCTGAGGTCGGTTATAGTATATCTTGACCCCATACTGCATAAACATATCTCTGCACCAATCATATATCGAGAATCTCGATCCGCATATTAAATAATCCGTTAGTGAGTTTGCTATAAATACCAGATTCACTACACTGTTCGTCATTCCGAATTTCATTCAATCTAGCAACATGCCTCCTAAAGCTGCAGTTCCAGTTGGAAAGAAAGGTGAAAAGAAGGCTGGCAAGAAGGCCGCCGGAGATAAGAAGCACAGAAAGAGGAGAAGAAAGGAAAGCTATGCCATCTACATCTACAAAGTCTTGAAACAAGTTCATCCCGATACTGGTATCTCCAGCAAAGCCATGGGCATCATGAACTCGTTCGTGAACGACATCTTCGAGCGCATCGCTGGTGAGGCCTCAAAGTTGGCTCACTACAACAAGAAGTCGACCATCACGTCCAGGGAAATCCAGACCGCTGTTCGTCTGCTTCTTCCCGGTGAGCTGGCCAAGCACGCCGTCAGTGAGGGCACCAAGGCCGTCACCAAGTACACCAGCAGCAAGTAAAGAACACACCTCGTGTTCACAAAACAACGGCTCCTTTAGGAGCCACCACATGAATCGAAAGATCATGACCACATGCTCTTATGTATTAAAGGGAACAAATGGTACACTGTTCTTATGATAGTATTATCTAAAACAATCCTACTTGAAAGTCTAGAGAGAAACGTTCTAGCAAGATTCTTGGTGTGTAAAACAATTTTGCATTTTCCCGCCAAAACTCGTTATGAGGTCTCGCGTTCAATCGGTTTATATCATGCAAAGATTGTTCAAGTGCTAGCCATTCTACTTTCAAATATGCAACAGTAATTTTCATTTTCATGTTTGCTGGGCCATTGATAAGCCATTGAAAATTACCATTATATCCTAATGAGTAGATTATCCAATCAGAGGCAAGGTTCAAATCTCAGCATGGAAGTGAGAATCTCAACGGCTGAAGCCAGAGGTTATTTCTGGTTCTTAGCAAATACAAGAAGTTAGAAGGTATGGCCATGTGGTATTACTTTATTTTTTTTATGCTAAGTAATTCTCGAAAATGAAAGTTTGTTAGGTTGAAAAACTGATCAGTAGCATTTCTTGGGGCCTGTATACACAAAGAGAGGTTGACCCTAGCACTAGGGCTATCTTAACTGTACTGTAATCCCTTGAGACTGTTTTGCGTTCTGCTGGACCTACGGCTTTGGACATGAATAGTTGGAACACGTCCCCCGCACCCCCTCATTTCAATGTTGGATAAACTTTCGTACTGGTTTGGTCACTTTTTCCCCCCAACATTGAATGGGGGGTGGAAGGGGGAGAGAGAGGAACTTCAAGGTTGCACGCTGCTTCTGGTCCATAACAATTAAAGGATTAGTGTTGCAAGAGTCATGTCCAAAGGTGTAGCACTAGTGTCAGCCTCCCTTCATGTAATTCGAAAATTCAAGGACTGTGATTTTAATGTCCATGTGTAATTCTTTCTAAGATTTTAGTCCAAATTAACCCTTTCAGGAACCAATTTTTTAGCTATTTCTAGACCGAAAATACCTCCCCCCCCCCCCCCCCCCTAAGTAAACTACAGTCATTGTTTCCATGGAATTTTCAACTGACCTACAATACTGGGAGCTCAAAGTTTTTAGACGGGAGGATTGTTTGGAGGAATACAGAGAATTTCAGGCTTTTTTAAGCCTTTTTCACCATTTAAAGAGTGCTGGAGGTCCGACATCATTAACTCTGATGAGGGCTTCAATCAGCACTTTCTCAAAGAACCGAGTCTGTGCCAGTTTATGGTGATGGAGAAAGAGCCTCATTTCCCACTCGTGAATAGGCCAGGATGTCTTCTGTCACTTTAGCGTGGGCTTTATAAACGGGGATCTGGAGCCACTTATCATAGCTTTTTTTGAATATTGGACAAGATTTACTTGCCATTGATTCCAATATGAAGGTATTAGGTCGAAATGGCTTTAGACTTTAATAGTATAAATTTTGAAGAATGAAGATGGGGAAGTGCCATGTCGATGTTTGTTAGAGTTTCCCGGCATGCTTTGCGGTCATTATGGATGAATTTAGCTTGCTGTGAAGTGCTTGTGGACAGAATGGCTTGGTTCTGGGCAAGTTTAGGTGTTGGGAGACATAAACTTTGTCAGACTGAAACTCCCATATCAAGTAACCAGTAAAATACGGAAAATTCCGTATGTGGGCATGAAAGGGTTAACCACCCCCATTTGAACATAAAATTTGAAATAAGCACCCTGGGTGCTAGTACCCTGCATCGCATCCAAACTGTTCTTAACTGGGGTTCAGTTCGGATTTGATGCAGGCTAGCTACCCGAGTGCTTAATCAAGGAAATACAGTAAGTAATATTTCTAAGATCTTACCTTTTTCACAGCCAGATCCAGGGATGTTACCATGGCAGCAAAAATCCTTCGTTGCATATTCTTTATGCTACTAAACTTGGCAATTAAGTCTGGTGGTGCCTGAAGTGGCTGTATGTAGTTAGCACTATGTACTGATTGGTATGGAAGGTACAGGAAGAGTGGAGTGGCTGGGTCATGAGAAGAGACGATATCCACAGCTTTCTGTGTGAATAAATCAGTGCTGTACTTTCCCCAGTCCGTCCACACATTCTGCAATGGCAAATCAATCAATAATGTTGTTTTAATATTTGATCTGCAGTCAATGATGTAAACATTAATACTTAAATAATGACTGATATACAATGTAGGTACCAAATATTATACACCATAAAAGCTCTATTAAGCCCCATTTAATTTTCGACCTTGTTGAGGGGGGGGGGGGGGGGGGGGGGGGGCTAAATAGAGAGGGAGGGCTTATAAAAAAAAAATCTGAAACAAAGTTCTGTTCTTTGATCTGTACACACATAACTGGTACATGTTCAATTTCAAGTAAAACATTAAAATCACAGTCAGTTCTGTGACGTTGATCATCCTTAGACTTAGACAGTACATGGGATCATCCTTAGACTAGTTGTTCTGGGGACTTCATTGCAAGATGTCATGCCGACAAGCCACATGCAAGAAAGCTTATAGGGAGGCTTAAAAGAGAAGGGGGCACTATTTAAAAATTACAGTGATAAAGGGGGGGGGGGGGGGGGGGGGGGGGGCTAAATAAAGCTTTTACAGTAATATTCAGTCCAAAATGCATGCTCTGATTGGTGTGTGATTGGAGGACAGGACACACACATGGATGGTGTCATGAGTGTGCAGAACTAATTTATCAACTCGTTTTGATTGAATATTTTTAGTTTGTTTTATTATATAAAACAAATAGAGGCCATTCTGCCGTGTGTCTGTCCTCTTATACAAATGTAGATGCAAAGATGATGCCAAAAATATGGGAAGAGAACATCAGTTATGCCACTAGACACATCTCGTGGCACACTTCTTTGTTCTCTTCATGTTGTGACGTCATCTGTGCATCTGTAAGAGTTTTTCAAATTGTTACTTAATACGCCCATTTTGCACTGACACAACCCTTCAATAATAAAAAGAATTATTATGAATATTTGTCTTAAAGTTTAGACCCCAAAAATAAATAAATTCACCAGACTTTCAACTCCAACCACAAATTATCCATTTTGGCATGTCACTTGCCATTTTCAGTTACAACCTCTTGAAATAGGCATCTGTCCAGTGTAATTTAACAGTTGACTTACGTGTACCAAAACACATGTAACAATTCACTATGATTGTGTCCACACCTCTGTTTGGTTGTGTAGATCCAGTCCCCATCCCTCTTTCTCGTTGTTTGAGTGGTCCCAGTAATCTCCCTTTCCACACCAGTAGCCAAAGTATGTGTCAAAACCTCGTCTGCTTGGTGCATAGGCATACTCAAAGAATCCAAGATGCCACTGAGAAACAAACAAATTGTCCTAAAGTACATGTATATAATATTACTGTTCCTCTTTTTAATAAAGGTAACTGTAATAATTACAATAATTGCAAATACTCAATGCAAGCTCAACTAGTGTTTTTACAAGACTCCTGCAATCTGACTGGCTAAGCTACTCACCATCTATTCTGTGTTAGATAGTGATTGAGTAGCAACAAACCCAGTTTTCAAAGCAGAACAATGGCTGCAAATTCTTCAAAATATAAATAAATATTCTTGTTTCAGTTTAACCGATTGAACTACTATTTGGTTTCTACTAAAACAAAAATATTATTAGACTACTTTCTCTCAGTTTCTATGACTAATACAGTGTAGAGCATAACTGAGAGCTATGCTCCTTCTCAACTATAAACCGATACAAACTTTGAGCTTGTAGTCTAATTTTGTTGATTATAAAATCACACCTTTCCAACACCATGTGTACTATAACCAAGTTTTTTTAGATGCTGTGGAAGTATGGTTTCATTCAGACTCAGTCCATATGGTTGTGCTGCCAGTATTACAGAATGCTGCATTCCTGAAAAAAAAAGGATTAAAGAAACTATTTAATTTCTTTGCAACACAGTTGTACTACATACAGAACTCAGTATCTTATGTTATTATTATTATTTTTGTAATTCTTTTTCTTCCTCATTTAGTTTTCTCGTGGTAGTGGCCAACTCAAAAGCCTTGGCTCCTTTGACCGCTACGCACTTTTCTAAAAATGAAGAACTCCATTTCTTTGTTGCCCTTTTATTCCTTGTTTTAAGTACGCAATTGTAAATAATGCGAAATAAAACAAAATCTGAATCTGTCCATTTAGCCCTTTAGAACCTTGTTGATTTTCAAATTGTTTTTAAGAATTTCTAAAGAGGCTGAACATTTTCCTATTTAAAGTTGTTTTGTAAGCTTGGTCACTATGCAAATATGCTGCACTTTTTCTTTAAAGTTTGGGCAAAATATTATGCAATTGTAATAGAGCAGATTTTGCATGTCTTGAGTGATTAAAAAATACAGCATGCCCGTAGCCTTACCGTAACTTATTGAACCATATAGCTCTGTAACTGGACTGGATCAGAATGACAAAAATAGGAAACCATTTCAATGTCATGGCATGCTGTACAGTAACTGTACTGTATGTCATTGCTATAACTTGCCCACTCATATGAAATCCACTCTCTATCTATATAAACCATACAGTTAAAAATGTTATAACTGAAAATAAATTTATTGGATTGCACTGCATTTTGTTTTTCATTATTGGCACTAGACACAGATCTCCCCCCTGGCATTAGAAGTGAGGGTGTGACGATGATTGATTATGAAATCCCAACCAATTCCTATCACTAGCTTAAGGTATGGACTGATCAAGCAAGTTTTATAAGATGTTTATATATATGGCTCAAAAGTATTCAAAAACCAGTTGTAAACTTTCTGGATGTTACCTTTAATCTCACCGAGAACACATACAGCCCATATGCAAAACCCAACAGCACCCCGCTGTATGTACACCGGCAGAGCAACCACCCGCCTTCTATCATCAAAAATATACCTGCATGCAGGCATCAACAGACGTCTCTCATCCATATCATCGGACAAGAAGTCATTCGATCTTGCCGCACCACTCTATCAGAAGGCACTGAATGAGAGCGGATACAACCACAGACTTGAGTTTGAACCGAAAACTACGAACAAAAGAAGAAACAGACAGAGAAATAACATCCTGTGGTATAATCCCCTGTTCAGCAAGAATGTCTACACTAATGTTGGTAAGAAATTCCTTAGCCTTGTTGATAAATGCTTCCCAATAGGCAATAACCTCAGGAAAATCTTCAACAGAAATACCATTAAAATTAGTTACAGCTGCATGAGCAACATTAAGCAAATTATCGACGCCCACAATAAGAGACAACTAAAGGACTTTAACAACGATAGCAAACCTGAGGATGAAGAAAGTAAGAAGACCTGTAACTGCCGCAACAAGAACGAATGGCCCCTTAGCGGAAACTGCCTGCAGTCTGCTGTAGTGTACCAAGTGTGTGTAAAACGTAAAGATAACACTGAACACATGTGAATCATACGTGGGCCTCACTGACAACGAGTTCAAGACTAGATACAGAAACCATAATGCATCATTCCGGCACTCATCCAAGAGAAACTCAACAGAACTTAGCAAATATGTTTGGACTATTAAGGATATTAATGTAGATTACGAAATTTCATGGCTAATTATTTCGGAAGCAAAACCTTACAGTAGTGCAAGCAAATGATGTAATTTATGCCTTAGGGAGAAGTATGTTATTATATGACAACCATTCCGATGCACACTTAACAAGAGGAACGAACTTATATCATCATGTAGGCATAGGAACAAATCATTGTTACGATACAATTAGTCCCAGTTGAGCGCGCACATGAGATGCACGTCAGCGGAACGCCATTTGAACCTACACCCGCTTGCGTGGAAAGCTCAGTGCACACTCAACTGTAAATAAATATTCATTCACGAAGTAACTCCTGATGAGTGAGGACTTTGGTCCCCACGAAACAGTATTGTAGAGCGAAATATGAATCAACCAAGAATTTAAATACTCCAAATCCTTAGTATTATTGCTCTACAGCATTGTATCGAGCACTGTTTGATAGAATTAATCGAAACATTTATTTATTTATCTATCTATCTATCTATCTAACTATATATATCTATATATATATATATTATACAGTCAATGCCAAAAAGGTTGTCCAGCAGAACATAATATAATACTTTAATATCCATTGTTTTGGCCTATTGTCTTGGTCTAGACAATAGCCCAAAACAATGGATATTATAGTATTATATTATGTTCTGCTGGACAACCTTTTTGGCATTGACTGTATATATATATATATATATATATATATATATATATATATATATATGCAGCAAATTGCAAAAATTATGGCACATTCTGTTCAATATAAATATATATCAGAAACATATCTAAAATTATGGGATGGAGTTACTGATATTTTTTTCAGAAGGCCTTGAGGGTAGGCAACTTGAAAAAAATATCAGTAACACCATCCCATAATTTTAGATATGTTTCTGATATATATTTATATTGAACCGAATGTGCCATAATTTTTGCAATTTGCTGTATATATATATATATATATATATATATATATATATATATGTACCTGTGTGTATTGGAAATTTTCCAGTCATTATAGCACTACGTGTTGGTGTACATATTGGTGACACGTAATAGTTGTTCAATATCACTCCAGCATTGGCCAGTGCATCAATGTTAGGTGTTGGGATTTGAGATGATCCATGGAAACTGACATCATCCCAGCCCTGGAGGAAGCAATAATAAATCAGCATAATAATTTTAAAAATTAAAGTGAAGTAAATTTAAGGATAATTATTATTAAGCACACATACATGTACATGTATCAAGAGTGAACTCCTTCAAGCACCAGGAGAAACATGTTTAGATAATCCATATATAAAAATATTTTCTAGGGGAAATTACTTTCTAGGGGAAGTAAGAAATTACTTACAGAAACGTTTGGTTAGGAACTAACTTTGCAAGTGAATGTGAGGGAAGATAGATGTATTTAAAGTGTATCCAGAAAGTTGCTTTGAATTTATTAATAACTTTCAAGAACTTTGCATTGGATAATGATATTGATTCAGTCTTTATTAGGTGCTTGTCAATATGAGTTATTAACCTCTCAAAACCCAAACCCCAGATCATGGTTCATACAAAATTCAGAGCTTTCAAAGGCGATCTTGTGAAGTCTGAACTGTGCGGCAAACAATTCACGGACCTGGAAGAGCTTACATCCTGTTACAACTCCACTCTGTCGTCTCTACTCGACAAACATGCTCCGATGAAATTAAGAACTGTGGTTAATAGGAAACGTGTACCATGGTTCAACAAGGACATCAAAGAAGCTATAAGATCTCGACGAAAGGCTGAGAGGAAATGGCGCACCTCAAAATCTGCGCAGGATTTGAATACCTTTAAAAGCATGAAAAATCGTGGTACTCGCCTGATGAACCGTGTGCGTTGTGAATACTATACCACTCATATTCAAGAGAACAGTTCTGATCAGAGGAAGTTATTTGAAGCTACAAAGGCTTTGCTCAGTGAACCAAAGGACGTCTCATTCCCTCGGGATATTGACCCTAACCACCTCCCAGATAACTTCGGGAACTTCTTTGTGCAGTCAAGATTGATAACATTAACAAATCTCTTGATGAATTGGCGGAGTTATCACCGGCACCTGCATCTTCCAATGACGTCGTCGTATGTATGGATGCCTCCTTGGATCCCATGCCTACATCGGTGGTTCACCAGTTTCTGGATACTCTACTGCCAGTCATCACTGACATGGTGAACTTATCACTGCAGTCTGGGCACTTTGCTGATGCTTGGAAAGAGGCGTTGGTGTTACCATTGCTCAAAAAATGTGGTCTTGACGCCGCCTTCAAGAACTTCCGCCCAGTCAGTAACCTGCCGTATATATCCAAACTGTCTGAGAGGGGTGGGGCAGACCACCTAACAGAGCGTACATGACAGCCAATGATTTACACTCCCTATTGCAGTCCACATACAAGAAGAATCATAGTACGGAAACAGCCCTGCTCATGGTTAAGAATGATATATTGATGAACATGAACGATCAGCACGTCACCTTACTTGTCCTGTTGGATTTAAGTTCTGCATTTGATACCATACATCATGACATTCTGCTCAATCGTCTCAAGTCTGACCTTGGCATTGATGGGAAGGCCTGGCATGGTTGAAGTCTTACTTGTCTGACCGATCTCAGCGTATTTCCGTCAATGGAGGTCTCTCACGGAAGTTCCCCCTCAAGCATGGTGTTCAACAGGGATCCTGCCTTGGCCCCCTGCTTTTTACCATATATACCGGAAAGCTCTTGGCCTCGCGCACGATGTTGGTGATCACCTTTTCACATTTTACAGTCTAACGCTAGATTTAGTGTCATAATTTCACTATACTTTAATGTAGAAGCTTGATTGTTCACAGGAAGATGATGTAGTTCGTGTGCACCAAGAGGAGTGAAAATCGTTTTCTGAAGTTTCGAAACGATTTTTAAAATCATTTTTTTTCTATAGCATACCACTTAATTTTAGCTGTTTTTGACCTATTTTTCATGCCGATAGAAAAACTTAGAAGTCACTCAACTTCGAAACGAGCCCCAACATCCGGCAAAAGGTTATACATTTGTGATGCACATTAACTATAGTTTCATTTGCACTTCGTGTTTTTTTGTGGTTTGTTGATGGTTTTACATACACAATCCATTTTATAGCGTTAGACTGCCATTTTAAATGCACAAAATTGCCAGATTCGCGTATCGTGCCGTCGGGGCTCGATGTTCGGATCGAGCATAGAGGCACGATTATCGAGCCTTCAAAGTTCTAGATCGGGCCTTTTACGTTAGGCTCGATGAGGGCACCATTAGGGCTCTATAAAGGCACGATAATATTCAGGCAAAGGCTCGATGAAGGCACGATCCAAAGCCCGATGAAGGCACGATGCCAGGCTCATAACATTTTGCATAATGTCACTACATACCCTGGGTTCCAGAGGTTAAATGTTTTGCCTTTTGTTGGTAAAATCGGTGAGCGCCTTCCGTGCGCTCACCGAATTTACCGACAAAAGCGGGCAAAACATTTAACCTCTGGAATCCAGGGTAGTCACTACACTGAGTTCATTGCACATACCAACTCGGCTCAACTTAATTTAAGCTATGATTTTCAGGCGAGACTACAAGAATGGCTTTTCTAAAGTGAGAGAAATACCAAAAAACACCCAAAATGCATAATAGAACTCAAGTTGAAGCAGTCAGGTTTTAAACTGCGAGCCATACTCAGTTAAAAACTGTAAGCTTTGAGTATATAGTTTCGAAGAAAGAAATGTTCCTCAGATTGACCATATATACGTACATGTACATCTATCAGCCAAGAAATTAGTTCCTATTTTCATTTCTTTCTTATGTACAAATATATAGTTTCTTCATTTTGGATGCACCATTTGACAAGTATACTTGATAAATTTTCGAGTGGTGCAATGTATTGTTTTTAAGAGAGTTCACTCTGTGTAACCGAAATCAGTTTCTAGAATAATCGGTTTTTTTTCAACTGATCCACTTAATCTTTACAATTCTATATCAGGACATTGAAATGGTATAATAAATTATCTCTTTATTGTATGGCAGCTTCGTGGGCAGGCAATACTCCAAGGGGACTCTGAATGCTGCAATCTGAATGGTTGCTCAGCGGGCAAAATGTTTCATCTTGACCGCTCAAGATTTTCCTAATTCCTTCACAACCATTCGTAAACAAATGGCGATAAAACCCATACATTTTGAAAGAAAAAACTAAACTAAACAACTTGTCACATGAAGGCAAATACTAATTTAAAGTATATTTCTAATTTCCGGTTTTCGGCTAAAATTCAACTTTATAGAGCAAACTAAAGAAGCTTTCCGACTCTCGCAAGTTCGATGAAAATGACTGCAGCAAAACCGAATGAATTGAACGTTAGAAGCTTGATTAGTGGATAAATAACTTTTTATATGTAGCTGTCAAATTAAATACACAAAAGCTGAAATTGCTGTAAATGCAGACTTCAAAAAACACAATGAAAAGTTCAGCTACCTCAACGCTTCTAAAATCGCAGTACAAACAAATTATTCCGGCAACACGCTTAAACTAACTTATAATTAGCACACAGTTTCATCAAAGAAATCAGATTGTTTTATTACATATGGGTTGAGAAAGTCAGCATTCACATTTGGTAACTGGCATATAACACGAGAGTGTTTACTAGTTAGTACTTACAAGTTTGTTCGTATTCTTCTACAGCTCATTTTGTCAAGTTTTTCAGCTTATCGTATCGCCACTCAACTCTAGTGATTTCAACGTGCCTGTTTTCAACTTTCAAATCTTCCACAAATATGCACATGTTTGTCTCCAGATAATGCCATTCGGGTTCTTGGTAAAGTTGTCATTGAAACTCAGTGCATCTGAAGTGAAGTACAGGTCAGTTTTCATCCATAAAAAGTATTTTTGATGTCGAAAAAAACAAACTGTTCTGAACACCACGAGTTCAACTTCAAGTAAAACTCGTCGGGTCTCGGTCTAATTTTAGCTTAATTTCTATTCGCTGTTCAGTTTACTGCGAAGTGGGTTCCTGGCTGGCGCGTCAAAAAGAGTGTTTTTAGCACTATTTTCGCCATATAATAAAAATCTTATTAACCAAGCTTTTCCAAATTCGATAAAACCCATACATTTTAAAAGAAACTAAACAACTTGCAGCAAAAACGAATGAATTGATGCCAGGCTCGATGTAGGCACGATCCAAAGCTCGATGCAGGCACGATGCCAGGCTAGATGCCAGGCTCGATGAAGGCACGATCCAAAATCATTCCAGGCTCGATCTAGGCTCCATGAAGGCACGATAGATGCACGATGAAAGGAATGCAGGCTCGATATTCGAGCATCGTGCATCAGCCATCGTGCATCGAGCATTCCAGGAAGGCTCGATGCACGATGTATAACGCACGATGTACGTTGTGATGTTTTTGTTACGCGAGTGATCACTAACACCGTGCGCGAGGCCTCTTCCAAATTGTCAGTGATCACTTACCCCAAGTCCACTGCTATGCGGATGATATGCAGTTGTACTTATCATTCAGTCCTAATCTGTCCACTGATGCTGAATTTGCACTGATACCAATGTCTGACTGTATTCATGATATTAAAAACTGGATGATCACAGATAAACTTAATATGCTAAATGACAACAAAACTGAATTTGTGATATTGGGCACTAGGCAACAGCTAGCTAAAGTTAATATCGAGAGCATCCAGGTTGGATCGTTAGAGATCCAACCTGTGTCTGTGGTGAGAAACCTGGGGTCATGGTTTGACTCCCAATTAACCATGTCTAGCCATGTTAGTAAGTTGTGTGGCACTACGTTCTACCACCTGCATATTAATATTAAACGCATACGTAAATATCGCCAGATGCAACGAAATCTCTGATACATTCGTTTAGAACTTCTCGGATAGATTATTGTAACAGTTTGCTGTATGGATTACCAGACATGAACCAACTGCACAAGCTCCAGCATGTCTTAAATGCAGCTGTGAGGCTTGTTTGCAACGCACCGAGGTATTGCCATGTCATACCGCTCATGCATGATTTGCATTGGCTCCCAATAAGGTCACGTGTCAACTTTAAAGTTATATTAATTACTTTTTAGGCGATCCATGGTCTTGCGCCATCATATCTGAGTGACTTGCTGCATATTAAGTCTTCTGCATATGGTCTTAGATCTTCAGAAAGTCGTAGGCTTGCTACTCCTACAATCAGAACTAAGACTACATTGGGTGATAGGGCATTTGTTATTGCTGCGCCTAGATTGTGGAACTCTTTACCTGGTGAAAATAATAATACTTTTAAGAGACATCTGAAGACCTATCTTTTTAAATTTAGCTTACTAGTATTTTATCAACTTCCATTGTAATGATAAGTTCTTAAATTTTAAATTGGTCATTTTTATTATATTGTCACGTTAGATTTTTATATTGGTTTATAGTTTATTATAATATTTTATTACCATATAGTTTAATGATTCTGTGTACATGTCAGTTTTTACTTAAAACATGTAATGTGCATTTGATTATTTTAATGTAACTTGCACAATATAAGTAATAAATTATTATTATTAAAATTATTATTAACTTTTTCTTCAAGGACTTTTCAAGGACTTATCAAGGACAATCCACACTTTTCAAGGACTTGTTTTTTTACAGGTCACATAAATGACCTCGAAATTCTATGCAGTTCAGACCCAATGTCAGACCCTTTACTTGTTTGCACAATGAATCATTCAGTGTTGCTCTTTTGGAGACAAAAATGAGGCTGTCTTCTCAAACATCGAAGAAGGTTTCAACAAAATTCAAGGAGTTGTGGTAAACATTTTCAAGGATAAAACCTAATCTGCCAAAATACCAGACTTTTCAAGGACCTGTCAGTATTTCAAGAACTTTTCAAGGACCTGTCAGTATTTCAAGAACTTTTCAAGGCCCATGTAAACCATGCAGATATTAGTCTATAGTGGTAACTCTATAGTGGTAACTCCACTAGCCCTGGAATACCAAAAAATCAAGTTCGCCTAATAAATCTTGAGACACTAGCCCTAGGGCTGGATGATTTTGCTCTTGTATCAACTGATTTTGTACATTGAGATTAGAGAGTTATTTTACAGCAATGTGGGTTACTTAAGAAATGAAACAGATCTCCCATGTTTGAACACACTCATGCAAACCGAGTTAAGTTTGGGAGAATTTGAGAGCAGAACAAACATGAGACCACAGGTAGATTGTTTGTACTTGCTCAAAAATTCTCCCAAACTTACCTTGGTTTGCATCAGCCTGTACAAACACAGAAAATCTGTTTCATTTCTTTTATAAAATAATTATTTTGATAAAAGAAGCACTTACAGTGCTTGTCTAATTTTATGGCGTGATGTCATTTCCATGTTTGCACAGGCTAATGAAAAGATGGCTATCAGAACATACATACTATCTAAATTATTTTACAATAAAATGTGTACAGGATAGTAAATTTTGTCAATCACTAGCCACGGACTAGTTCATGAGAAAGCTAGTTTTGAGCACTGTTGGTAAAGCTAATAAACATGTTCTGCAGTCTGAGGAGGCTCATGTGTAAAAATACAATAAGTCCTAAACCCTACCTACCAGGTCATCAGCCACAATAAATACTATGTGTGGTTTACTTGCGCACACCCCAAGTACGTACACCAACTGCACTAGAGCTGCTACGAGCAAAACTGAGCAAGACTTCATTGGCCCTAAAAGAAAATATATGATAGACATGCAAACAAGTAAACTTCACACCACACCCTTTTTTAGGAAATGGGACTGCATTTGCATTTCAACAAAGATAACTAATTTTACAATCATAGCATCAAATATCCTACCACATTCACCTTAGTAGTTTTTGAATGAGCTAATACCTCTTTGTTTTCTGACAACTTGCTGCTAGTAAAGGTAACACTTCAGCTAATTATTAATTTATATATAATATATCGGTGTTTGGGATAAAATTGAAGGAAAAGTTTATGCAAATCAGGACAAATCTGTATCAGATTTACAGATCACTTATTCCACATTCATTTCCTTTGTTTTTCCTTCATGAATTATTAACCCTTTCCCTTCTGCACTGCCTGTAACCGGGCAATATGAAGCATGTACCTGGAAAAAAAATTGTATAAAATCTAGGCATGCTGGAATTAAGATATTTTGAAATTATTTCAAGGGAGGAATGACTTCAAAGCGAGAGCTATAACAGGGATTGCTCGACTCTCCCACTTTGGAGAAAAACGCCTTTGTTTTGGAGATCATGTTTCGTTTCTTTGATTCCTTCCCATTCACACTTGAAATCAAAAGCAAACACAAAATCACCACTCAGTCATTACAGTACCTTCTTTAATCTTTCCAACCACCGGGTTTGTTTGCACAAAACACACCAAGTGACTGTGAAACACTCTATTGTTAATGCTGCACTACTCTCCATGTTTTCCTGCACCCACCTCCAATAATTATTGCATGCTGGGTAATGGACAAAAATTCCACAATGGTCCCCCCCCCCCCCCCCCCCTCTGGGACTCCTGTAGGTTTTTTTATAAGTATTTTTTATAAGTCTTTTACTCCTACGACCAAGAGCAGTGATTTGGACTCAAGCCGTTGCTTTAAAGTGACAAAAACACACCAACTGCAGAATTTCAAGGATTTCATTGAAGAATTTTATGTGTCTCAATTAAAGCACAAGCACAACAGAAAAACCCTGTGAAATCCCCTCACAAAGCCTACTAAAAGCAAGCCAAGTACTTTTCAGCCGTCCTAAGACTTAACAATGTCCTCTAGCTCTCTTAATTACAGTGGCTTTTGCTCCAAAATTAGAGCACATTTCATTGGAAACCCTACAGAAGAAGCCATACTTACCATCAACGAGTCCGTAGAATTCTGCCGAATTGGATCAAGGGGAAAGTTTGAGCCCTTGGCTTAAAAAGTCAGCAGTATTTAACTACCCAGGGCTAGCCAGAATTGAACTGAGGGGGGAGGGTTGAGTCAGCACTCAGAATTTCACCAATTGAACTCAAACATGTCCAATAGGGAAAGTGTTAATGAGTATGCATGGTAATCATTATTATAAAATTGTCATACAGTCATCAACTGGCCCAGAGCTCCATTCAGAAATATAATAGGGTTCCAGAATTTGGGTTATAAATGTATTTTGGGTAGTTCTAAAATGCAAACCAATTTTGCAATTGAGGATCATGATGATGAAACCACCAAAATTACAGTGTAGAAAAAAATGAGTCATTTGACAACTTAAAGTGCAAGTAACATGAACTCTTTTTGCCCCAAATTCTATTTCTGATATACTTCAGTTGTCTAACTTAGTTTTCTTTGAGAGGCAGGAGCAGAAATTAAACTAGAATAAACGCTACCCGAATTGCGGGATTGATTCATCAATTGATTCATCATAGATTATCGTTAGCGGTACCCACTTGTGTAATATAATAGATATAATAAAAGTACGGTAAAAGAAACGAAATTGATGTTATCTGAAGTAGATTTTGCAGCAGAGCTCGAAGTTTAACATTTTGTTGAAAAGTCATATCCAGGGCCATGCGGCGACATATTTTCTTGCCACATTTTCATTAAACGATCTTAAATTGTCAGCATATCAGACAAAATAACGCACACCAATTTTTTTTAAGCTATATGCACGCAGTTGACCTGAATTATGTTAAATTTGGATATCATATCGATCATATCGGACCGATAGCAAACAAAGTACTGACGCACTCAATTTCTTTGATATCCACTTGAAAGCTTGCATATGGAGTTGATAGGAAACAAATTCATACACACTAAATTTCTTCGATATCCACTTGAGAGCATATCGGGTTGATTAGCAAATAAATTGGATGTCCATCTATTACTTATTAACTTAAAACTCTGATATTAATTCTTCATTTCTTTGAGAGCACTATTAATTTGATAGTCAATCTCCACTTGAGATCCATCTATTAAATGCTTCCCACATGGAAGATTTAAGCCTCCCATTTGAGCTGTAAAATCGCAGTTGAATGTGATAACATATCTGTTTTGTACTTTATTCTGCTGAACTGTTTACATTTTGAAACCTTGTTAATTTCTGTCAGGCGCGTGCTACGGGCCACGCGGAGACTGTATGATAAGTCAATTTTCCGCCAGGCATTCCTGGCGGACAGAACGTGGTCAGAACGTGAGTCGGAAGAGTTTTGTTGCTGAAGACAATTTTCAAAGAGTTTTAAGAGTTTTAACGCCGAAATAAAATATGACACAGAACAAGTTGGTCCTTCGAGCCGGATAGAAAGAATCTAGACATGCCTGAGGTGAGTGAAGCGGAGAAATGCCGGTCAAAGCGGCGAGTAGCGAAGTCAAACGCCACGAAGAAGGCTAATCGTGTTTGTGAGCTGATCGCCAACGAAGGCAGCATTTCGAAGATTAGACAACTCGCCAAAGGAATCGAAGATGCAAGAGAAAAAGCCCGGTTTCTAACTAGAGAATTAGAAGACCTAGATCCGACCTCTATTGAGACGGACAGCGCTTGGCTGGAAGAGGTCGAAGCAGACGCTATAGAAGTTTTAGGTGAGATCGGTGATTATTTACATGAGGTCGAAGCGAGCAAAACTCAGTCCATAACTACTCCACCCCCCACAGCAGACGTTGTCGCCAGTCCCTCAGTCACGTCATGGGAATACAAGGGGGAGTTGAAAGGGGTAGAGGTCCCGACTTTTGATGGGTATCCAGACAAGTGGCCATATTTCTGGGGTATATTTGGTTCCCTGGTCGACAAAAACAAAAGCCTGCCAAACCCAATAAAGCTTGCACATCTGAATAATGCCCTAACTGACAAGGTACGGGAGGTGATTGCATGCCTGACAGGGGACTCTGGGGACTATGAGAAAGCAGTTAAGCTGTTGAAAGACCGGTACGGGGATCCACGGGAAGTTGTTGATGCACATTTGCATAGAATTACTAACTGGGGGATTATTAAAGAGAAAGACCGTGAGGGGTTTGAACGCTTTGCAGATGCCCTACAGGCTGCAGTATTTGCATTAGATCAACCTGAATATGCACATGAGTTAAAGAGTATCCCTTTGTGTACACAATTGGTGCGTAAACTGCCTGCAAGTGAGAAAGACGAGTGGGTTAGACAAGTCGAGCGCTGGGAATTCACTGACAAGTTTAAAGGGTCAAGGCAGAATTATACGACAATGAAAGTAGCTGCAACCCCTGACTCAAAACAACCAGATTCAAAGCAGTTTGATTCGCCTAGAAAATGCACGCTCTGTGATGATGAACATATTGAAGCAAAATGCCCAAGCTTCTTGACTGCAGATATTAGTAAACGGTGGGATACAGTGATGTCAAGAAAAGTGTGTTTTGGCTGCTTAAGGCGTGGCCACCAGCGCCGGCAATGCTCTAAGTCAGGAAAATGTGGTATCGACAACTGCGAAAGAGGCCATCATCAGCTGCTGCACTCTGCACCGCCCGCCACAGAGGCTCCCACTGAGAATAAAGGAGTTCATTGTGGTAAAGTGCAAGCGGTCAATGTGTTGAATGCAAGTAAAGTCGCTCTGAAAATTGTGTGTGTTCCATTTATCAGTGACCCTGGGCAGACAATATGGGGCTCAGTACTGTTAGATTCTGGAAGCGAAACGACACTCGTCAGAACTGGGTTTGCTAATCAATTGGGTCTACAGGGTCCTAAGCAGAACCTGACCGTTGATGCTGTTGGAGGGATCCGTACAACAGTCAAGTCTCAGTGTGTACGCCTACCTTTCGCACCATCGGTAACAAAGGAAACCGTCTCAGCATGGACTATCAAGAACATTTGCGCCCCAGTACAACCTGTCAATTGGTCTGAGATCAAAGAGCGCTATGAGCACTTGCGTGACATACCGCTAGATCCTGTAAACGAGACAATGGTAGACGTCTTGCTCGGTCTAGACGCCGCAGCGTTAATGGCATCCTTAGAAGTAAGGCGGGGAGGCATGTCGGAACCATTCGCTGAGCTGACGCCACTAGGTTGGGTAGTCGCCGGTCCAGTCCCAACTGGCAGTGGTCCAGTGAAACGTGTCCTGCATGCGTGGGTATCGGCAGCCGATGAGGACGCAAATTACCAGTTACGCAAGTTCTGGGAAGTCGACAGCTTTGGTGTTCAAGTCGACTGTGTTCCAACCTTCACCAACCGGGAGCAGGCCGCAATAGACATACTCAAGCAGACATGTGAGGTCAACACAGGCTATGAAGTCGGTCTTCTGTGGACACCAGACAGGCCACCACTACCAGACAGGCCACCACTACCAGACAACTATGACACCACCACGAAACGCCTTGAGTCCGTAGAACGTCGACTGCAGTGAGAGCCAAAGCTTGCAGATGGCTACTGTAAGGCAATTAATACATAGAAAGGATTTGCGTGTAAACTGTCAATGGAGGAGCGTGCGATGGACGGAGAAGAGTGGTTGCTGCCGCACCACCCAGTTATTTCTTCTCATAAGCCATTGCCGAGGGTTGTGTTTGACTCAGCCGCACAACACAACAGAGTCTGCCTTGAGACTGCCTTGAGGTGGGTCCTAGTCTGCATAATGATCTACCAGGCATACTACTGCGCTTTCGCGAGAGATCGGGAGATGTCGCAGATATGTTCTGCCATGTACGTATGAGACCGGAGGACTGTAGGTACCATCGGTACTTATGGCATGACCTGAAGACGACGCAACCACCAGACGTGTATGAGATGAACTGTCTAGTGTTTGGGTACAAGTCATCGCCATGTGAAGCGAACTTTGCAGTGATTCCCACCACTGAAGACAATGAGGAGCAGTGGCCAGAAGCAGCTGCAGTTGTGAGACGTGCACTTCCTGTGTAAGTGAAGCAGAAGCAGTGACCCTGTGTAAGGATGTCACAGCCCTTATGGCTAAAGGAGGGTTTCCCATGCGCAAGTGGCTATCCTCGTCGCATGAAGTGTTGCTAACGGTACCTGAAGCAGAACGAGCTGTTCCTACCGAGAGCCTTGAGCTAGGAGAGTTGCCGTCGGGACGAGCCCTAGGTATCAGGTGGGACGCGCAGTCAGATACGCTCGGATTTGAGCTGGCACATCTTGACCGTCCACCAGCTCCAATCACAAAACGTGGAATTGTCAGTCGACTATCTGGCTTGCATGATCCACTTGGGTGGGCGAGTCTGTTCATCGTGCGAGCTAAAGTCATGCTACAGCGTACATGGGCACGGGGTCTAGATTGGGACGCTCCTTTACCCCCTGATATGGCAGCTGAGTGGGCACAGTGGGAGGAGGAAGTAGCCGCTCTGAAGTCCTTTGCTGTTCCGCGCTACGTTTACCGGATGCCTTCAAAGATATGGGTCAAGGAACTGGTGCTGTTCTGTGATGCCTCGGAAGAAGCATGTGCCGCAGTCGCCTACATACGTGCAACATCGACTGACGGTGAGATCCTGTGTCATCTGCTCATGTCCAAGACACGTTTGATGCCTTTGAAGTCTATTTTAATTCCGCGAGGAGAGTTGATGGGTTGTCAACTAGCAGTACGTCTGCAAAGACTGTTTGCAAGCAGTTAGATTTGGACATGCACGCTGTCACATATTTGTCAGATTCGACTACTGCGCACTGGTGGATTCATGGAGAGCCGCGTAACCTCCGTCCATTCGTCACCAACAGGGTCGCTGAAGTGATATCGGAAAGTGATCCTACACAGTGGCATCATGTGGGAACGAAGCTGAACGTCGCAGACATTGCAACTTGAGGAGCTCCAGCTGCCGACCTGCACGCTGACTCATGGTGGATTCGAGGACCAGAGTTCTTATGGACTGAGGTGTCAGAATGGCCAATTGATGATGTACCATCGTCCAGTTGTCTGACGGCGGAGATGGAGCTGAAGAAGAAGGTGCTTAGAGCTGACACCAGCAAGTCCACTTCTCGATCCTGCAGACGACTCGAGCTGGACAAGACTCCTTCGCGTTACACCTTGGATACTGCGATTTTGTCATAACTTGCAGAGTCAACAGGAATGTAAGTCCGGTGCTCTAACTGTGGACGAGCTGAAGGAAGCAGAGTTGTATTGGATTAGGTGGGCGCAACAAGACCGCTTTCAAGCCGAGATATCAGCCCTGTCGAAAGGATGTCCCATCCCGCGTGTAAGCCACATCGCAGGTCTCGACCCACAGCTAGTAGAGGGACTTCTTCGCGTCGGTGGGCGGATCGATAAGGCAGATATTCCATGGTCAGCGAGACACCCGATCATCTTAGATCATGGACATGACGTCACACGTCTGATTGTGATTGATTATCACAAGAAATTGGTTCACGCCGGAGTGGAGCAAGGTTTAACCTCATCCGAGAGAAGTTTTAGATCCTGCATGGGCGTGCCGAAGTGAAGAATTGCACCTCGAAGTCTGCCACGCTTTGGACACAGACTCGTGTATAATGGCACTTCGGCGTTTCCAAGCTCGCCGAGGTAACCCAATTCGTCTCCTGAGTGACAACGGTACCAATTTTGTGGGAGCCGAACGAGAACTGCGTGAAGCATTAGCCGAACTTGAACAGGACCGGATCGTCGATGGGCTTGCTGTGCGCGGAGTCCAATGGAGTTTCAACCCGCCCGCCGCGCCGTGGTTTGGTGGAGCATGGGAGGGTCTGGTAAAGTCCACCAAACGTGCCATGAAGGTGATGCTCGGGAATGTTCTGACTGTCGATGAAGTCTTTCTTACAGTGATTGCCGAGATTGAATCACTCCTAAATTCCCGGCCACTCGTCTATGGTGGTAGCAGCAGTTCGCCTACAAATGTCAGTGCTCTCACGCCCAACCACTTCCTTCACGGACGCGCAAGTGCGGCAACCTCACACCGGGTGAGTTCGTCCAGCGGGATATGTCCCTACGTCGCAGATGGCGTAAAAGCCAGTTCCTAGCTGATCAGTTCTGGCGTCGTTGGAGGCAGGAGTACGTACCACATTTGGTCGCACGTAGCAAGTGGCGCACGATTCAGCGCAACCTTCGCCGAGGAGACCTCGTCATGATCGTTGACGAGAATGCGCCGAGAGGTCAGTGGCGCCTTGGGAGAGCGAGCGCGCCGATTGCTAGTGCCGATGGTCTTATCAGATCTGCTGAAGTCGTCACCAAGTCGGGAACATTGGTCCGTCTAATAGGGAAGCTGGCTCTGCTAGAAGCGCACAATGAAGAGGAGTGACGTTCCCCTCGAGTCACGTCACGGGCGGGGATGTTTTGTACTTTATTCTGCTGAACTGTTTACATTTTGAAACCTTGTTAATTTCTGTCAGGCGCGTGCTACGGGCCGCGCGGAGAATGTGTAATAAGTCGATTTTCCGCCAGGCATTCCTGGCGGACAGAACGTGGTCAGAACGTGAGTCGGAAGAGTTTTGTTGCTGAAGTCAATTGTCAAAGAGTTTTAAGAGTTTTAACGCCGAAATAAAAGACGACACAGAACAATATCAGAACCTCATACGGGTGAACCTGTATGGATGCGACTCTACAGGGACTCTGCTCAGAGTGGAGGAAGCTGAGTGTATATGTTCTTTTATTTTTCAGTTCTTTAGACCGCCATCTCATTGTCCTACGGGACGGTGTATTTAGTTCGGTTAAAGTTGCGATTACGTATTTATGACAATCTGATGAAGTTTTGCTTCAAGTACGAGCGTTTATGAACTCCAACAAAAGATTATTCTATTTTTTTGGAAGAAGTTTGGCATCAAGTACAAGCGTTTATGAACTCGGACAAAAGACATCTTGGGGTGCGGCTTATCTACGGGTGCGGCTTATACACGGGTGTTTACGGTATATATATTCTAGATCGAGGAAAGTAGTCGTCTTCTAAGATAATGTTCCGTAAATTTGGTATTCTCAAGCAAGGACGTTTTGAAGCACCCAACCACAGGTTCCCTTTGAAATCGCCTTCAAAGCTAAACGTGTTCTAATTCGATAATCAGTTCACTTTAGTGATTCTAGTATTCCAACTCGTCGAGAAATGTTAAGTAAATGAGGCCTCGTCCTTTCCACATGCTGGCAAAAATCGAATACTTAGAAATTTCACTGAATACAGTTTTTAAATTGATCAAGAGAGTGCGATTCTAGCGAACATTTTAGAGATATTGGGGTAACGTTGACAGAATATACGACGTCATGGAAAATATAAGATGAAAATATCAGCCGTCTAGAACACTTGTCTTATCGGAAAAACAACCAGTTCTTTGAATCCTATTTAACGATATACATGAATTTACTTCTGAAGTATTTGATGCAATAATTATTTTGGGTCAATTCACCTTTAGCTTGTCCTTTTCTTCGTTATTCTTGAGAAGCTTAATTCTTGAAGTGAAATAGAAAGGCCTGAACTGTCCCTATTTATGCCTTGATTTATTAATGACATTCCGTCCCTTGCCATGGTTAGCCAATGCGTTGTCTGGAATGTCATTCAAGTGCCTTGAACAAGCGAGGCCAGAGACACGAAAGCTTTTTCTAACACTTGCATGTATCATTTTCTCTCACGATGAACTTGAAACAAGCAGAGTATCTTCACTCTGTATAAATATCGACCAGCTTTGAGGCAGACTACATCAGACTAGACTGTATATCTCGAAAAGATGTATCTCCTTCTGGCCAGCTGAAATTAAGGAAATTCAGTCGCAAAACATTAACAACTAAGAAAGGCTGATTATACGGTAATGGGTAATTTATATGAAATTACCCATTACCGTATAATCAGCCTTTAGTCGTTATTGTTTACACATTTTCGCTGATTAGATCTTTCCAAGGTGATCATGGCCGGTATTATACTTCGTCCGTTGGTCCCTGCAGTTTTACAATATTTCGCAAAACATTGGTTGCTTGGATATAGATCATGTTACCGTCTGGGAATCACAATATAATTTAGTCTTAAGAAGTATTTAGCTTCTGCACGGAAACTTATTACCAACACTGGCTTAATAACAAGCATACATTTTTCTTTTTATCTTATCATACTTTTTAAAAATATTAAAAGCAGCCCTAATGTCGCCCATAGGTTAGCATTTTGAACATTTGTCCACTTTTATATTACCCGACGTAGCTAATTGATAAAATTGATAATTGTTTCAATTAATAATAATTGATATCAATTAGTTAATTGAATATCAATTGATATCAGCAATTGATGACAACTGATAGCCAAAAAGTGAGTGACAAAAATTGATAAGCAATTGATAACAATTGATAAGCAATTAATAACAATTGATAAGCAATTGATAATAATCAGAATCAGAATCCTGTTAAGTCCACAACGGGGCTACAAGCTAACTCTGTAGATGTCCAAGTTGACCTCTGCTGTTTGATAGTCGAAAAGCTTTACCTTTGGGACCATGCTTCTTTAAAGCTACAAATTCCTCTCCTACGTTTACGTGAAATTGACATTCGTGGTATCCTTTGACAAAACATTGAACGTTAAGGTCTACTATTGTTTCATGTGGACAATCTCGGTTTGAGTCTGTGTTAGTTTCTAATCCCTTTACTGACATTGTCGTGGCTTGGACCAAATATTAAACTACCCTGACTACTACCGGGCTACTAGCACACATACGGCCTATTTCCCGCCAGTTTATGATATAACGTACACGTGTTTGACATTAACTGACTATTAACACATACGGCGTATATGCACATGGCACGTGTTGCATGAACAAATGTAAATAATATTTTACACCAGTTGCCGCGAAAGGGGGAAGTGTGCTGCTTGCGATGAGTATGGCGCTGAAGGCAATATTCTGTGTTAACAATATGGCCACAAAATATTCAGTGTTTGTTTTTCGTAAGATGGAGTCACGGTTTAAAATATACTGATCTAAGAATTATCGGTTTTACATTTTGTGATAATAACATCTCATCTCACATTTCAGAATAATTGATACAAATTGATATCGATTGATACGTTATTTGCCAAAATCTGAGTGAAAATCTATTGTTATCAATTGCTGATACAATTGATATTCAATTAACTAATTGTTATCAATTGTTCAATTGTTTTTTGATAATTTCTTCAATTTTTACAATTACCTACGTCGGGATATTAACATGAACGCGAGAAAAGCAGAGTATCATCAAATTGAAAAATTAAACGACAGTGGTCGCTGTGAACCCTTCTCCCTTCTTGGGGGATTTCTCAGTATCACTTTTTTGTGATTTTGAGCGATCTTTCGTCCCTAGCGTGTACTCTCTTTGAGGAGTCGAGCGGACGTGCTTTCTAACACATGCTTTGGCAGTCGTTGACGTGGCTTTGCCTAACTCGGCATTCCAGTCGTCTAGCACGGTATTTCGTTCCATCTTTTCACGAGAGGGGCTCGCTGCCTGAACTTTGAGGGTCTGAATAGGGGGGGGGTGTACATGTCAGTTGACAGTTAAAATTTTGGCGATTTGTCAGTTAGCCCCAGTTAATCTTTACTAGAGCAAATTTACAATGTTTCGGCCACAAACACAAAATTTGTCAGTTTTCAGTTATTTTTCGGTTGTCAGTAAAAAAACGTCATTTGTCAGTTATTTTTAAGGCCGTTTGTCAGTAGACAGTTAACCCCATTCAGACCCTCAACTTGGTCAGTCATTGGCGAGGATTCGCTGTATTTTCTGTGATTTTGCGTGCACAAACGCAAATCTCTCTTTCCTGATCGGCTATCAAACGTTGCACTGATTGGCGCATGCGCTTACTATCTCATGTATATTCAGGTATATTGCTTATCTCGAAAAGATCTATCCATTGGTACTAAACACGACAAGCACAACTCATTGTTTTCAAATTTTGGGTAAGATCTGTGAATTGTACAAAACTGAGGGGGTAGGGGTGGAAAAGCATATGCATTTCCTGTTAATAGTAGTACCCTCCCACATGGCCCATTATAAAGGGATTGAATAAAGTTGCAGTATCAAATCATAGTCTTGGTACTAAGCGTGACTAATACGCCATATCGTTTGCGAATTTTGTGTAAGATCTGCGAAGCTTACAAAAATAAGGGGGGAGAGGTGGAAACCATTGTATGATTATCGTTAGCGGTACCCACTTCTGTCAGTATAAATATAAGAGAAATAATAAAATGAATAACAAACACAATTGATGTTTTCTGAATTAGATTTTCCCGTAGAACTCGAATTTGTTTATTATTTTGGTGAAAGGTGAACTCTACGGGGTGCAGCCGACATATTTTCTAGCCCTATTTTCATTAAATCGTTTAAAATTTTCAGTATCATTTGATTACCGTTAGCGGTACCCAATTGTGTAATATAACATATATAATAAAAATATCCACTTGAAGATTTAACTTGAGTTGGTGTCTTAAAAATTCAAGTGGCCACTGTATTTTGCGTGTTTGATTATCGTTAGCGGTATCCACTTGTTCCTAACGATAATCATAGAAATAATACAATCATTAAATAATTAATTAATTAATTAATTAATGTTTGATATGTAGAGAATAGTTAAAGGAATAAAAACCAGCCTATCTTATGTAATTTCGTCCACCTAGATTAATTTTTTGGGTTAACGCTCGCGCAAATGAAGTTCAGGGGGGTTAAGCCATTTTGAAATTTTGTTTTCGCTCTCATATTTCCACCTGAAAGTTGATTTCAACCAAACTAATAGGACCATCCGTAGTTTTCTATGAGTAACATTTTGGTGAAAACCCCATGTCGCTACGACATTCCTTTCTACCCGTAAAAATCCATCGCCCTTTGTGTTGCCCGAGTGGGGCCTGGGTAACCATTTAACTTTAATTATGTTGTTCGTTTCAGATCTTGGACTTTTGGAAACTGATCAGTTTTGTCATGTATGCCATTCCCGAGACATATTGTCAAAACAAATGGGTATACCATTTCCAGGGGGGTGGGGTAGGGAATATTTGTAATTCGTTGTTTAATGTTTGGTATGTTGCACATACAACCTTCGCCATTTAAATACGGACCGCCCGACAAAATAAGGCTATTCCGAACACTGAACGAACTCCTCTGACACATCGCGGGCATTTTTTATGACTTCGCTTGTCCCCCCTCCCCCTTCACAATGTTGGGATAGAAAGGCAACATTTCGGTCTTCTCGAAAACCAACATTGAAATGGGGGAGGGGGATTGTGTTAAAAATAGCATGGGGGAGGGGGATTGTGTTAAAAATAGCCGGAAATTGCTGAAGAGGTCCGACTTAAATGGCAGGGGTTGTAGCTAGGGAAAATAAAAGTAAGCCTATCTGATGTAATGTCACCCAGAGAGTTTTTTTTTATGTAATGCTCGCGCAAATGAAGTTCAGGGGGGTTAACGCGTTTTAAAATATTCTTTTGTCTGTCATTCCCCCCCCCCCTGAAATTTGATCTCAACCAAATTAAGAAGACCCCCTGCAGTTTTCTATGTTTAACATTTTGTTGAAAACTCCATGTTTCTACGACGTTGTTTTCTACCCAGCATGCAGTTGGAGGTGGGAGCAGGTAAATGTGGTCGAGTGAAATGCAGTGTAAACATCGGCGTGGTTCACAGTCGTTTGGTGCATTTTATGCAAACAAACCTGCTGGTTGGAAAGATTAAACAAGGTACTGTAACGACTGAGTGGTGATTTTGTATTTGCTTTTGATTTCAAGTGTGAATGGGAAGGGTTTTTTGAGCCGATTTTCAGCTCCTCAAAATTCGTGAAAAGCGAAGAAATGAACAACAATCTCCAAAACAAATACGTTTTTCTCCAAAGTGGGAGAGTCAAGCGATCCCCGTTACAGCTGTGGCTTCGAAGTCATTCATCCCTTGAAATAATATCACATTGATGCAACCATTTTCTACAGGTACATGCTTCATGTTGGGCGGTTACGGGCGGTGCAGAAGAGAAAGGGTTAAATATATTTGCAGCTTAAAAATCATAGTTTTGGTACCAAACACCACGAACACAATATGTTGTTTCACAAATAATTCAAGGCACCATGAATCTAAGTTAAAGTATAAAGCCACCATCATGTAGACTACTGATCTATGAAACAAGTAAATAAAAGGGATAGAAGTAGGGGGATGTAGGAAGAAGAGGGAGGGGAGGGTTGTGCAAAAATAATTTTTAGGGGTGGGGTGGGTGATTTCTTTTTCTTTTTAGTACTCCCCCTAAAAAACTAAACCCCTTTTTATGAATCCCCAAAAATAATAAATCCCATTTTAGAATCATTGATAGCCAAACCTGAAGGGTCAATTTGACCTGCAACAGATACAGATACGAGGCCGCAGATACAAGTATCTGTAGCCCGATAAAACACTTCTTCGAATATTGTAAACTATTTCTAAAACTGACTACTAAAACCTGAAACCTTTCCGAAGACAATGCTCTGAAATACTGTGATAAGACGGTAAAAAAGTACTTTAGATTTTAAAAGAACATTTCAGGTACCGCTTTCGCAAAAGTGCTCAGTGGAACAAAATTATGCATTTTAAGACAAACAGAGAATCTCAAAGGAATAAAATCGATGTTTGATTGTGAAATGATTTGAATATGAATTGCTCAGCAATCAGCAGCAGCTGTTGTTTGTTAATGTTGGAATGTTGAATGGTGTGAACAAAATTGCATAGCTGCTATTAGGCTTTGTACATCATGTTATGACTTGCACTGTTGAACGAATGCCCAAAAATTCATGTCCCATAATGGTGTACCAGCCATGGGTTATGAGTTCAGTGCTGAATATGTTTCATTCCCAGGTCTAGTCGCGCCATTGCATGCCTGACTGGCTTGGAAGGTCTGTGTATTTAAAGACACTGATACAGCACTGATAAAACATCAGTGTCTACATGAGATATAGCCAATGGCATTTCATCTGGGTGACAGTGTTTATAAATCGGACATACATGTAGAACTAATGAATAAAAACATTAGTTTTATATCCGATTTATAGACACTGTGGCCCGGATGAAACAGCATTGACTATATCTCGTATAGACACTGATGTTTTATTCATCAGTGTTGTATTGGGATATATAGGCCCATTGACTCACATGATTGGCTGACATGATTGACTCACATGATTGGCTGACTGCGCGTCCTCCATATTAGGAAATCGATCGAGGGACCCTGGGAAAGAGTATTACACACACACACACTTAGCGTATTATTATATAAGATATATGGGCCGCGTCAGGCAAAAAGGGCCCGGACGACATAACATGTAAATGTCTTTTGAAATTGTACCATGTTTTTTGTACTTGTAGTGCAATTACAATATGCATCGCGAGCGCCACATTGTGCTACTAACGAGTAGTGTTGATTTCATGAAATCGACAAGTGAAATCGAAGACGAAATTTACGATATTTTTACACAAGGGTGTGATCACAATTTTAGCAGGCGCAAATCATTCCCTATCATCAGACGATTGTTTCAAGGTATAACTTATACTATTGCTAAAATCATATTACGGGATACAGGGAACAGAATGACTGCAGAAAATATTTTTTTGGGCCCAAAAGTGATCATCTTGTTCATCTTATTTATTTTTTACTCTTTAATGCCAGCAGGTATAAATGAATGTCATGCATAAAGTTATCCACTCTGACAGGATTCCTAATTTTTGTGGTCATATTTGTAATCGGGTCCTTGCATCAAAATCACGTAAATTTCACCCATAATTTTTGTTGTCAATTTCTTGAAACTGACATTTATTGTTAGGAATGAAATGTAGCGCTTCTCGTCAAGAATACAATACGATCTTCAACCTGTTATTAGGAACACCATTGTAGGAATTATTTAACTTAAATGTCGTCCGGGCCCTTTTTGCCTGACGCGGCCCATATTATACTATAATAGAATATTATATGAACATGCTAATGAAGTTGATATAAATCTGGTAAAAAAAACGACTGCAATCAGCGAATTCTCTCGTGGTCTAATGGTAAGGGTTAGTGTTGGTGCGGTGGGTAAGCCAGTGCATATCAATTTGATTCTTAACCGGTCGGAGTTCGAATCCCGGTTCAGGCGGTATATCTTTTTATACTGAGGATAACGTATAATCGTTCTCAAATTTCTAAGTGTCGATTCGGATGTTCGTATAAAATTTCTGCGTCTCAAATTATTCATAGCGAACGTGGGTAACAAAGGGAATTTTATGACGCAGTTGGTTAAACGGTACACGACGATACTACCAAAATATAGAGCTATTTTTAAAAAGTAACATTCATACGGAGCCCGATTAGTGCCATTAGATATTTGCACTACTTTTCCGTTTTCTCGACTTTTTTCTCGACTTTTTTCTCGACTTTTGTCTCGACTTTTTTCTCGACTTTTTTCCACCATAAATTGCGGCTCAGCCCTGCACGTCGAAGAAGGCAAAAACATGGCGTCGGACATAGGAATAGACCATTTTCTCAAGTATGCGCACGCAACAGGCTTGACGGCCGGTAAATACTTCACGTGGGCAATCACGTAGTGGTTTCCTATAACCCTCCCTATTATTCCAACCAATACTGTTGTATGGGTCACTTGTAGTCCAGTCATTTTACGAAAAAAAGTAGGTCAACCTACCACTAATTGCAACAGAAGGTTTTTCTGCATAATATAATCTGCAATAGCGTCTAGAACAACATACTAATAGTCTACACGAATCTATTTAGGGGAACATCCTCAAAAGTCGACTTTGTTTGAAGTCCAGTGTTGGATTGACATGAAAACGAGGCTCTGAACCGGAAGTTGTATTATTATGCCTTTGAATGCCTTGTAATTGCCTGAAATCTTATAGAATTGTGGTAATGAGAGAGTATAACGATCTAGAAACATGAAGCTGGGAGCCGGGAAAAGGGGGGGGGGGGGGGGGTGGGGTGACAATAAAAGAGGTGAAGGGGAGGGGATGGTAGTGCCGGACAAAGCCACTTATAAACCCACTGGTAAGATTTGTTATCTATATTTTCTGATTTCAATTGCATGATTTTATAACCCTAATCATACCCTCTATAGCATATAAAAAGTCTACAGAAATCCAATGAAGGCAAAGTGCTTAAAATCAACACTAAATATGTATGTGTACACTTTTCAACAGTCTCGATAGCAACAACAGCAACAACTTTATTCAAGTACTAGATGGAAAACATTTAAAGGTTATCAACGTCAAGCGTGCACGGATCGCAGTGGAGTCGGAAGGCAGTAACCCAAGAAACATTCTAAAAATAGCTCAATCCGGTCATACGCTGACTCACGGATAGAGTATATATAATAATATTATATATGGACGCTCCTGGTAATGGCTCCTGCTTCTAGCATCATAACTGGCATGAAATTTAAAATTTGAATATTGACGACGTCACACTTCGGTACTCTATATATAGTACGTGCACTACACACATTATCTCAACGTATCAGAGGCTACATGTACTTGATTTTTCACAAAATGAAATCATTAAATATTGACATAAATCTAGTGTTAATATAGGTATGTGCACCAGGGCTGTAGGGAATAATAGTGATCATTGTCAACTTGAACAAGATAAAAAAAAAGAAGATATATACAGCCTACATACTGTGTGCACTAGGCATGTGGTAAATTGTTGCACTGTTATATCAAGACTACTACCATAATTTGGCAGTGTATATGACTCGACTACACTAGGGAACGACAGTCATTGTCAACTTGAACGAGATAATAAATGATATATACAGCCTACATACTGTGTGCACCAGGCATGTAGCCTTGATATAACAGTGCAACAACATTACATAGTGCCATACGCACAGAGCCTGAAGAAATATGTATTAAGCAATACCAAAGCCCCATCCATTTTGTATTCCGAAGGTTATGTCAGTTTTGAAGCCGTCATATGTTGCATGAACCACAGGAAGGCGTAGTGTGTTCGAGCAAGTGTCTGCTTTGGGAAACTTCGATTGTACTCCCCATGCTTCAGGCTCATGTAAGAATTCAATACTAGGGTAGCTCTTACGTGGCTTTATGTACACCCTGTTGTAAAGAACAAGATGTCGCTCAGAGTTAAGGACTCCTCACCGGCTCTTCGATATCCTGTAGATAATCATGCCAACGTGACTGAGAGGACTAATGCACTAGTCAGTTGTTTCCACTGACCCCCCACCCCCGCGACATAGTGGGGGAATTCGTAAATGAACTCTGGTAATCTTAATGAATTCCCCTAAACTGTGGGGCAAATTTCCCATGTAAAATCCCCACCGCAAGCTGGGGCAGGATTTCTACTAGGCATCTAATGGTCTCTGGTTGGCGTGACGCCTATAGAGAAGAAGGGTTTCAACACATGCAAACTCAACACAGTACTGGCAAGATTTACAATAGATGGTTATAATTACATGTTAAGTGTTTAAAACTACATGCAACAGTTTTAAATGCCAATTCACATGTGAAGGTGATCACAATTCACCGTTATTCATTGCATAACCGACAGAGCCACTTCCTTTCCGCTTTCCCTTCAGTCCAACAAACTGCACATAGAACCACTGAATGCTGCACTCTCCATCACACCCAACCATCAGCCCGTATTCGTCTTGTGATGTAACACAGTTTTGTTGCATTTCAATGAAGAAGTCAATCTATATATGCCATGGCGTAAATTTGAGGTAAATACCCTGGGGGGTAGTGCATGGAACTGAAGCAAAGCTACGGTATTTCTCCCACCATTGCCCGGTAAATTCCCCGTATGTCGCGGGGGTGGGGGGGGTGGTGGAAACAACTGACTAGTGCATAACTCCATAAGCTCTCTGCATTGTGATTGCTTTGGTTGAGCCAGTGCATGGGACTTTGCAGCATTTGAAGTGATGTCTTCAACTCAAGGTCGTACACATCTTCTACTTGGACAACAATTTATGGTACCAAAAGGCGAGAAAAAAGTCGGGAAAAAAGTCGAGAAAAAAGTCGGGAAAAAAGTCGGGAAAAAAGTCGGGGAAAAAGTCGGGAAAAAAGTCGAGAAAAAAGTCGAGAAAAAAGTCGGGAAAAAAGTCGGGAAAAAAGTCGAGAAAACGGAAAAGTAGTGCAAAGATCAAATGGCACTAATCGGGCTCCGTACATTCACGTATTTATTTCACAATTTATGTACTTACTCATCTTTGGGAGGATAGTTTTCGGCAGATGGCTGGTGTAATCGTGGAATTTCATACTCTGCTGGCTTTAGTTCGGTTCTATGGGGTGACCCGGTATATTAGGCGAAAGTTCCTCGATTTCTCCCCAGTGTGAAGAGTTTGCCTTGCCGTCCGCCATGACACTTTTACTTTGGGATACCGCTGTCAGCCCGAGGCTCACACTTGAATTCAGCCAGTATATACACAGGCAGCCCAAGCTCAAGTTACGAAAATATAAGGAGCGAACTCCGTTTACTAGCCAGAAATACTGTAAAATATTTGAATAAAATGACTTACCTTGCCACTGTGATGTCTTCTGTCGTGTTTCTCTCCTTGTTGGGTAGTTTTAAGCTGATTTCAGCCTTTTTTTTTTTCGGAGAGAAGGGGCTGAAATCAGCTTAAAACTACCCAACAAGGAGAGAAACACGACAGAAGACATCATAGACTAGTGGCAAGGTAAGTCATTTTATTCAAATATTTTACAGTATTTCTGGCTAGTAAACGGAGTTCGCTACGCTCCCATACAAACCCTTATATTTTCGTAACTTGAGCTCGCTACGCCCCATACAAACCCTTATATTTTCGTAACTTGAGCTTGGGCTGCCTGTGGTATATACATGTTTTTTTATTCACTCAAAAATATACAGTATATAAACTTAGACATTTCCTTTGCTAGAGTTGGTAAACCTGGAACAAAAACATGTGGTTATCTAGTCAGGTTTACCACAGCAGCATTTACATGTTTAGTTAGATAGTAATAAATAAATAATTAATATATTCACTAAGTGATTTTAGTGTTGATAGTAATTTTAAGTAAATTTTATTAAAGGACAGAAATGAGAAAACAAAAACATCTTGGTTCTCTGCCGCTGACCGCACATTCCAATCAAGGGAGCACGGCAGACTCACTGGCTCACTCTAGCCATCTTTAAATTCTACAATACGACTTTCCGCTGACAATAATTAATGTTGGCGCGCACGAGTCTATCCTCTTCGGGGCTCGCTCGGCACTACGTGTCTCTTCGGGGCTCGCTCGGCACTACGCCCTCGTGAGCGCCAACATTAATTAGTCCATTGTTGAAAGAGTTCGTGAGTGAAACAAAACAAGCTGCCGTGCTCCCTTGTTCCAATCGATAGTAAACAAGTACGGTTGTGTAGAAATAAAATGGGAATCCTTTTTATTACTCAAGCTATAAATTACCGGGTGTTACGCGCGAGATCAAAGTGATTAAGTCAGATATCCGGAGCTCGATGGAGGCTATCTTGGATCTGACCGAGCCGACCCTGGGCACGAGGTTGATACCGGTGTCCTAGCGGATTTGATCCTCCGCGGATTTGATCCTCCGCGGATTGGATCTTCAGTGGATTGGATCCTCCGCGGATTGGATCCTCCCTCGGGGGATCATATGATCTCCCTTAGCGGAGTTGGTCCCCCAACCTAATGTGAATAAGCCATGCCTCGAAATTGATTCATATTTTTGGATGTACTGCAACGTAGAGACTTAACGAAGATTGTTTGAAAGCGATTGCGTTGTTTTGTCAGCATGCTCGTACCCTGGTCCCAGAGGCTTTTTTCGAGAAGCGAGCCGCGAAGCGGTGAGAAGAGAAGAGAGAAGAAAGTCTCTGGTAGCCCGCGACGTTTCTCACTATCATGCTAACGATAGATTAACGAGGAACCAATCACAACACTCCCCTCTCCCTTGTCACTAGACAATAGCCAATCAGAGAACGCTATAAGGTAATTAAATATTCCTCCAATCAGGAGGAAGGGACAGATCTTGTCCCTAGTTCAAATCTATTGGCGCGGAACGATCAGTCAACAGTCGCAAACTACCAGAGACTTTCTTCTCTCTTCCCTTCTCACCATTTCGCTGATCGCCGCTTCGCGGCTCCGTTCTCGACGAAAGCAGGGTAGCATGATCTAAAATGTAGCTACGATACAAGTTCATCTCTCTTGTTATGTTAGACAAACTTGGATGGGACAATTTATCACTTACACGTAGAAGGTAAAAGACCGTCTTGATGTATAAAACTATTAACGGACTTACCCCAGCTTACCTGAAAGACCTGTTCTTGGATTACGACACAAGCTATGGTTTAAGAAACTCTGAAAAGAAGCTAAAGCTTTCAAATCCTAGGACAGATTATCTAAAGCGTAGTTTCTGTTACGATGGTGCCGTTCTATGGAACAAATTACCTGAGCACCTTAGAATGGCTAACTCTCTAGGAGCCTTAGCTTCAAGAAAAAGCTGAAGGGCATTCCTTAGCAGTGGGCTCCCACACGCCAATTATGTAAAACAGTATTTTTACACAATTTGTATAAAGTTTTTTTTTATTACTGATGATTTTCCGTGTCTAAATAAAGTATGTACGTATGTAAAGTATGTATATGTATATACCCGAATGTGAACAACATGACTGAGGATGAACTTTGTCCAGAATGGTTCCATAGTGGAGTCAACTCCCGAAGGCGAGTGGCAGCTGCAGTGGCGTGGGGAGAGATTAACAGAATTCATCAATGGGAAAAATGTCCCAGAATTCATCATTCTGCCCCCCGAAGAATGAAAAATCATTATCCCCCC